>CM033457.1:12690787-12940787 GCA_019425755.1 Amaranthus cruentus | reverse complement strand
GATAGAACTTTATAATTCTAATTTCCGGTCAAACAAGTAAAAGTAACAATTTAAAGTAATAATGATCACTAGTTGATTTACATTTTAACTATTTTATATTAAGTATAGGAATCTTATCATCAATTAAAAAATGACTAACAACTTAATTTGATATTGACTCGATCGATAGTAATTAGTAGTACGTAGCCAATAGTAACTAAAACCCGAACCCGATCTATACTCGACAAAACCGAACCATTTATTAACAGATGACAACCCGACACCGATTAACACTCGACACGAACTTCAACATACACAGACCGATGCTAACTGCGAAGCTTCGAATAACCGATCTTCAACCAGACAGCGACTAACCAACTTCGACCGAGTGTGACCTCGTAACACGCAATCGAAAAATAGTCGATCAGATACAACCAAACCGAATGACACCGTCAAAACCGACCGATCACTGAATGAACACCTCTTATATATATATATATATATATATATATATATATATATATATATATATATATATATATATATATATATATATATATATATATATATATATATATATATATATATATATATATATATATATATATATATATAGGGATGATCGGTGGATCGACCGGTCTAGGTGGACCCGGATCCAGATCCGTTTTCAAGAACAGGGTCCAGATCCGGATCCGGATCCGCGGGTCTATTTTTTCAAGGTCCAGATCCGGATCCGTGGGTATTGCGGATCCAGTACCGGGTCCGGGTCCCAAACGGATCTTACTTGTTTTTGCTCTTTTTAGTATATATATTTTCGAATCGTTTTGGGATTGCCATGATGCTATTCATAGACTAATATATATAATTTCACAATCGATCACTTAAAAAAATATTATACAACTACAAATTGTCTTCAAAACTACTTAACATTAAAAATAACTCAATCAAAACAACTAAACTCAACAAAAATCTACCATTAAACTCAACATAAATAAAACTAATCAACATAATCAAAAGAAATGTAGGGAAAAAAAACCAAAACTAGAGTTTATATCCTCAAAAGGTGGCGTCTGGTGTGGATAGTGGTGAGGTCGAGGGTGGTGGTGGTGGGTCTGAGGCTGCATGGGATGAGGTGCTGGGCGCGTCCGTGGTCTGCTCTGCGGTTAGCAGTTAGGGTTAGACAGTAGGCAACTGTTAGGGTTTATGAGTGAGAGTGAGTAGTGGCTGGTGGGTTTCTTCACTTGGGAGGGAGAGAGAGTTTTGAAATAAGTGGGAGTGGGAGGGAGAGTGGGAAACAACTGTTGAATGGGATGTTGGGACGTGGGTTTCTTATGAAATAAGTTGGAACGTGGCCAGTAAGAAAATTATGAATGCATTTAATATTTTTAATCTATATATTTAGTATATTTAAAAAAAAAAACGGGTCCTAAGATCCGCGGTCCGTCGGTATTTTACTCAGATCCGGATCCGGATCCGTAAATTTTAATTAGACCCGGATCCGACGGGTCTATTTTTAGGACCCAGATCCGTGAAATGAGTCGGATCCACTGGATCCGGTGGTCCAATACCCATTGCCATCCCTATATATATATATATATATATATATATATATATATATATATATATATATATATATATATATATATATATATATATATATATATATATATATATATATATATATATATATATATATATATATATATATATATATATAAACTTAAAATGCAATGACGAAATTCTTAGTATGAAGAAGTACCTAATAAAATTTTTTTAATAAACAGTCAACTTAACACCAAATTACTTGGTACTCTAGGTTTGTGTTGGATGATGTTCTTAAGTTGAGTTTGTATTGGGTGAAGTGTGAACTTGTATTAAGGATGATGTTATTAGAGTTATATAATATATTGTCCTTGTATATGGAAAATTAAGTTGTGTTCTTGGTACTTTTGAAAAGAAAAATTTTTGTTAGGTATTTTTTTGAAAATATTTTTTTATTAGGTACTTTTTTGAAAAAAAAAATTTTATTAGGTACTTTTTGACACTTTTCCCTAATTTATAATTGAATATACTATATAAAGATAAAATAATAAATAATAATTGTTAAAATAGGGTAATATGAAATTTTTCTATGTGTTATAAATTGAAATAGTTTGTAGATGAATAAAATAAATAACTGGTTGACTAATTAATTTTATTAATCACTGAAGCCAATATCAACAAATAAAATTCTTTAATCAAGGGTGGCTCCAAAAGAATGAACGTGTGATTTTAAGTCTTTTTATTAAATTGTATTATGATTAGTTGAAATAATTTCTATAACTAAATCAGTCTAAATTTTAATAAATTATTTAATGTTATCTAAATACTTCTTACTTTATTTTGTTTTAAAATTTCTCTAGTAGTAATTTATTAAGATATATATGATTTATATTTGATTTCCTAATTTGTAATTTTAACTTTGTTAATATCATGTTAATGATTCTTAATTTAATGTTTCTATTCTTTTATTCAATCTATAGATTAGAGTATTAATTGATTGTCAAATCTTTGATTCAAGTAGATTGGTCAACTATTTAATTCATTTAATTTAAATACTCCAATAGAAAAATTACATATGGCAAGTGCTCTAGAAATTTGACACTTGGCTTTTTACAGCTTTTTTAATAGATGTTATATGATGATTATGATTATGATTATGATATATATATATATATATATATATATATATATATATATATATATATATATATATATATATATATATATATATATATATATATATATATATATATATATATATATATATATATATATACACTTGAAGTGGTGAAAACTGAAAACCAGACAGAGGTATACATATTGTAGCAAAAGGGTACATATTATCTTATGGGGTGTACATATTTTTTGTGAAAAAAAAGATCATATTATTTACAAAAATGTCATCTGAATATGTACCCCTTTTTAGCAGATATAAACACTATTAAGTAAATGTCTAATTATGTATAAAACAACCACTCAAATATGTACACTATTTGAGCTTTTATGTACCCCTGTTTTCAGTTTTCACCATTTTATTTTCACATGATCCAAACCCTATATATATATAGATATATATATATATATATATATATATATATATATGTATATATATATATATATATATGTATATTATACATATATATATATATATATATATATATATATATATATATATATATATATATATATATATATATATATATATATATATAGTTTAGGGCAAATTACAACAACAAAAAAAAAAATTTTTAATTTTTTTAATTTCCTTTACATCAACGCAATTAAATGTTTAGGGCAAATTATAAAAACAACGACCAATACTTAATAAGGGAAAATAAAAATAACGACAGTTAGATAAGAAATAAAATATATGCTACCATATAGAGCTGTTCAAAAAGTGACCCGATCCGAAAATCCGACCTGAAATCGAAAGTAAACCGACCCGAATGTGTTCCTTTTTAAGGTTTATCGAACCGACACTACCCGAATCGAAGTTGTACCCGAATCGATTGACAAACGAAAATGGGAAAGTTGAACCCGAACAGTAACTGATTTTTGTAACCGACACATAACCGTCAACCGAGATTACCCGAACCAAAAATGACTGACCCGAGTCATATCCGACCCAAATAATGCTCAAAACCGAACTCGATCCGGCAAAAACCGACTAAACCCGAATAAATTTTAGATCGAATTGCTTTAAACCTGAACTAATTTTTAACATAGAAGTATGATAGACTCATATTCAATCTTCTAATTATTTAATCGAATAAAATAATAGATATTTTAATAAATTAAATTTTATGAATACATAATTTCATATATTTAAAGTTAATAATCAATGGTCAATGTATATAATCGTATTAGATGAAAATTGATAGAACTTTATAATTCTAATTTCCGGTCAAACAAGTAAAAGTAACAAAGTAATAATGATCACTAGTTGATTTACATTTTAACTAATTTGCTTTAAGTAAAGGGAATCTTGTCATCAATTAAAAAATGACGAACAACTTAATTTAATATTGACTCGATCGATAGTAATCAGTAATACGTAGCCGATAGTAATTAAAACCTGAACCCAATCTGTACTCGATAAAACCAAACCAATTATTAACCGATGACAACCCGACACCGATTAACACTCGACACGAACTTCAACAGACACCGAACCGATGCTAACCCGATAACTCAAATAACCGATCTTCAACCGAACTGCGACTAACCGACCCGACCCGAGTGTGACCCGTCGTAACACGCAACCGAAAATAGTCGATCCGGAATACAGCCGAACCAAATGACACCCGTCCAAAACCGACCCGATCACCCGAATGAACACCTCGACTACCATATAATAAATCTTACAAAAGTGCTGCCACTGACATTTCATAAAAGTTCGATGTTATCACGTGAAATTTTCCAATATTTTATCATATACTCCCTCCAATTCACTACTAATGTTCCATTTGCTTTATGCATTCTATCCATTGCACATTTCCAATACTTATTTAATCTTTAATAAATACATTTGAAAAGTGAGACTAAGAAAATTCAATCCCTTAAACTTCATTTTTAAAAACAAACTGCATTATCAACAAATTACAACCATATTACACTTCATATTTGAAATTTAAATACTAAACTTATTCTAAGTTTTTCAGAAAATTTAAAATAGATATGATTCAAAATAAAAAAACAAGCATGCAATAATATCAAAATTAAACTTATTCTAAAAAAAAAAGCACATATTCGGGTCTGTTCGCACATACAAATAGTAATAAACTGGCCAAAAAATAGCAAGTGTTTGTTCGCACTTAGTAACTGCGAACAGGTCAAACATGGTCAACATGTTGATTTTAAGACAAGAGTTTTTCGCACTTGGTAAGTGCTAACATACTGAAAACCAAAAACAGGTTGTTCGCTATTAGTAACAGAGAACAACATGTTTCAGTTTTTCAGTATGTTCGCACTTACTAAGTGCGAACAGCCCAAACCTAAGTTTTGCGGAGTACACGTTTAGTTTTGGAATAAGTTTGATTAAGATCTTATTGTATGCTTTTTTTTGATAAATAATCTTATTTATTTCAAATTTTCAGTTTTCCATACTTCGTTTAGCCCTTGCTAAAATATGGAAAATGTACACAATTAAAATAAAATAATTGTGTATGGAAAATTAAAAAAAAATATTCAAATGATATAGTGATAGTGAGACAATTTTTATTGAACTGATTGAATGTACATTTAAAGTGATTAATTATAAATTTAAAGTAATCACTTAAATTTTTAAATGATCAATTATAATCTTAAAGTAGAGTCTTACAATACTCAACATTAACCTTACAGCAATCATTTAGAATTTTAAAGTGACTAAATAAATAAATATTTTGCTAGGATTACAAGGTCAAAACTATTTTGCTAGGATATAGTCGACAATTATTTATTTATAATGTAGGAACTATCCATGGATGAAGAAAATTATTTTGCTAGAATTATAATTTATCTATCTATAATCTATAAAAATCTATCTATCTATAATCTATAATCTATCTATAAATCTATAATCTATAAAAATTACTAATGAAGAAACGAGACTGACACATGTCAGCCTCTCCTTCATTAGTTTCCCGCCCATTTTCTCTGAATTGTAGCTGACTATTTTGTGAGAATCTATAATCTATCTATCTATCTATAAAATCTATCTATAAAAATTACTAATGAAGAAACGAGACTGACACATGTCAGCCTCTCCTTCATTAGTTTCCCGCCCATTTTCTCTGAATTGCAGCTGACTATTTTGCGAAAATAATTTCCTAAATCAATTGATTTTATTTAAGTTAACATAATACAAATTGGACAATTACCATATATAATACTCCCTCCTATTCACACAAAAGGGGACATTTGGGTTGGGCACAGTTTTTAAGAGTGAAATGGTGGGGTATTTTAATTGATTAAATTAATTGTAAAGGTAGTAGTTGGGTATTGGGAGTAGTAAAAGTGGGGGTAGTTGGATATTTTAATTGATTAAATTAATTGTAAAGGTGAGAGTAAAAATAGAAATGAGACATTTTGTGTGAATTGGCCCAAAATAGAAATGTCCCCTTTTGTGTGAATAGGAGGGAGTAGCAATATTTGTAAATTGTAGTCAATTGGATTGCACGTTATACATTGTAGATTTACAAACAATTATACAAAGTTGTTCTATTTTAGTTAACAGAATACAAATTATTTTATTTAAGTTAACAGAATACAAATTGGACAATTACAATATATTCTAGCAATATTTATAGATAATATTCAACTGGATTGCACGTTATACAATATATTCTAGCAATATTTCCAATGTATCTATCTATATAAGTATAAATAACTTTCATTATTCTCGAATAAAATTTCTAGCATATTTAACCATCTATAAAAATAAAAATTACTAATGAAGAAACATAACTGACACGTGTCAGGCTCTCAGCGAAAATTTTTCCACTTATTTTTGTATTGACTTTGCAGGTGAATTTGCATTGAAAATTATTTCCTAATATAGTACAATTTAATGTGCATAAGAAGATTTGGTATGCAGTATTATTTCCAAAGTATTTGTCTTGGTAAAAGATAATAACTGTTTTATATAGCAAAATGAAACATGACTAAAATTATAAATCTGTATAATTTTCTAATATTATTTCAAATATAGAAGAGAATATATCCAAACCTAACGTCTAAGGAAAAAGTGTTTATCTTGGAAAATAGTTTCAAAACTTTTTCATTTTTTAAATTTAAATTCTTTATAATTTTTTGCTTATTCATTTCAAATTTTTGTAAATTGAACCCAGGGATAGGAAATAAGCGGTCAGGGAGAAGGGTTTCAGGAAAGGTGGCAGAATATCATGAATGGTGTAAAGTAAACTTTGTTAAGCATTCTTGATTACTATTGTATATAGTTAATATTTATAGGTTGTTAAGAGGTGAATAAGATAGCTTGGTCCACCTCAACTTTCTGGTTTTCCATCTCTGTATATATACATGGAGCAATACTCATTCCAATAATAATTCTTTCTTGCTTTTCTTCACTTGTGTGTATATTTTACATTCCAAATAATTACATGGTATCAGATGCAGGTTTCTAATCCCTAATTTTTTCTTTGTCTTCATTTCTTTTCTTTATTTCTCTGTTTCCATTTTTTTTGCTTTCTTCAAACACTCTAATGGGTGCCATTTCTACCCAAGATTCTGCACAAACCTCTCGTTCTTCCTTTCAATCAGACAAAACCCAAGATCCTTCTAGTTGCTACTTTATTCACCCTTTTGATTCTACTGGATTACGTCTTGTTGCCATTGTTTTTGACGGTACCGGGTTTAGCGATTGGAAGAGGTCGATGGTTATTGGTCTCACTGTAAAAAATAAAATGTGTTTTATTGATGGAACACTGCCTCAACTTTCTTCAACCTCCACTGATTAACACGCATGGCACCGTTGCAATAACATTATCATTGGGTGGTTGATTTCTTCCTTAGATCGCTACATCGCCAAAAGTGTTATGTATTTCAAGACAGCTCAAGATATTTGGCTCGATCTTGAAGGACGCTTTAGTAAAACGTCTTCCTCTCAAATTTATAGCTTGCAAGAAAAGCTTGTTCAAACTTTTCAAGAACCTGGAATGTCCATTGCCACTTATTTTACAAAGGTAAAGGCTCTTTGGGATGAGCTTGATGATCTCTCAAGATCCACCACGATCAGCGACATATGCATTTTCTCATGAAATTGGATAATAAATATAGTCAAGTACGCACAAATTTATTGATGTTAAAAGATCTACCTAGCATACAAGAAGTATATCGTATGTTGCTTCAAGAGGAATGTCATCGCGAATTGAGTAATGATCATCTTCCTATTGAACCGAAGGCCTTTGGGGTTGAGAAACGGAGATCGGCTATCAATGGTGGTTCTCAAAAATATTCACCAAATGATAAAAACAAAGCCACGACAAATTCAAGAAAACCTCCATATTTTTGTGATTACTGCAAAATTCATGGACACTCTATTTCTCGTTGTTTTAAACTTCATGGGTACCCCAACAAACCTAAACCTACAAGTACTAAGCCCTACGCTGCCACTGCCTCGAGTCTTGACTCTTCTTGTTCTCCTCAAGATGGTGCTTCTTTTGGATTGTCCAATGACTAATTCAACAATCTTCTGTCATTCTTTGAGAAACAAAATGTTGATCGCCACACTGCTGATAATCATGTCGAGGACTCCTCTGTGCATTTAGCAGGTACTTATCTTACTTCTAAAACATCTCCACCAATTTGGATTGTTGATAGTGGTGCTACAGACCACATGTGTAATGATCTTTCTCTTTTCTTTAATTGCCAAAATATCTCTCATCTTTACCATCACATTGCAATTCCTGATGGCACTCAATTTCTAATTACTACACTTGGTGACATTAAATTGCATGATAATTTGCTGCTTTCCAATGTTTTGTATGTTCCCCAATTTAAATTTAATTTGATCTCTGTTAATCAACTATGCAAGAATGGCACCACATCTGTCCTTTATTCTAAGTCCTCTTGTCTTATCCTGGCCCAATTGATGAGAAGCTCTTTGCCTCTTGGTAAGATGCTCAATGGTCTATATTACACATTGGATAATATTCTACAACCATTGGATTCACAAGCATGTTCTACTCTTCCTTTGGCTGGTACTGTCACAACACAATCTAGCATTGATCTTGCCAAAATTTGGCACATTCGAACGGGTCATGCTTCTTTCTACAGGATCAAATTACTTTTTCCAGATATTAATATTACACATGTAAAACAACATATTTTTTGCACTATTTGTCCAGCTGCTAGGCAGCATAGATGTAGTTTTCCCATTAGTCAAACTAAAACTGCTTGTGCTTTTGAATTGATACATGTTGATACTTGGGGACCCTATTCTCACAAGTCTCTTACTGGTTGCACTTATTTTTTAAGCATTGTTGATGACTATACTAAAGTTACTTGGATATATTTGATGACAAACAAAACTAATTGTGTGACAATCTTGGAACATTTTTTTAATTATGTCACAACCCAATTTAACACACATGTAAAAATTGTTCGATGTGATAATGCTAAGGAATTATGTGCTGGTCATATGCTAACAATTTACAAAAATAACAGTATTATTCACCAACGTAGTTGTAGCGAAACATCGCAACAAAACGGCGTTGTTGAACGTAAGCATAAACATTTACTTGAAACCGCTCGTGCTCTTTGTTTTCAATCTAATTTGCCTTGTGAATTTCGGGATGACTCCGTTTTATGTGCTACTTATCTGATTAATAGATTACCTCTTACAGTTCTTGGTAATATTAGTCCATATGAAAAATTGTTTGGTCACCCTCCTGACAACAATCACCTACGAGCCTATGGTTGCCTTTGTTATGTCTCTACCTTAAAGCAAGGTAGAACCAAATTTGATCCTAGAGCTGAGCTTGTATCCTTCTTGGCTACCCATATGTCCAAAAAGGCTACAGGGTCTTCAATTTAAAAACAAAAAAGGTTATAGTTTCTAGGGATGTCAATTTTAATGAACACCACTTTCCTTACCATAACATAATCCACCCTCTCATCTCTCAGATTATGTATGTAATACTAGTAAATGGTGTAATATTGTTACTTTCCACGATTTACCACACAAATCTCAACTTCATATCACTAATACTTCTCATTGGCATGAACCTACCACTTACACCGAAGTTGTCAAAGACCCAGCTTGGCAACATGCCATGCAACAAGAGCTTGATGCTCTTGCCACTAATCACACATGGGATCTCGTCCCTCTTCCTCCTAATAAAAAACAAATTGGCTCCAAATGGGTTTATAAAATTAAACTTAAGTCCGATGGTAACTTGGAACCTTATAAAGCTCGATTAGTGGCTAAGAGTTTCACTCAAAAATACGGTATTGATTATAAAGAGACATTTTCACCCGTTGTTAAAATGATGACTGTTAGATGTCTTCTTGCTATTGCTGCTCATCGTTGTTGGCCAATTTTTCAGTTGGATATTAACAATGCTTTTCTTCACGGTAACTTAACTGAGAAAGTTTATATGCGTGTCCCCGATGGTCTCCATGCTGCTCCTAACACTATTTGAAGGTTACGAAAATCGCTTTATGGCCTAAAGCAAGCCTCCCGTCAGTGGTTTGCTCGTCTCACCACCGAAATGTTTACTCAAGGTTTTGTTTAGTCTAACTATGACTCCTCTCTCTTTCTAAAACAAACACCTACATATTTTATTATAGCTACAATATATGTTGATGATATTTTACTAACAGGTAACAATTCAACTGCTATACAATCAATAAAATCTCATATACATCGCATATTTAGTATTAAAGGCCTTGGAGAATTACACTACTTTCTTGGCCTTGAGGTTACACGCCTTTCTGATGGCATTGCTTTAATACAGAAAAAATTTACTAAAGAGCTACTTAGAGATTCTGGCATCACTGATTTTAAAAAGATTGCCACTCCTCTTCCCCTTAATCTTAAATTGCATAACAATAGTTCTCCCTTGTATAACAATCCTACTGAGTACAGGTGCTTAGTTGGCAAACTCAATTTTTTGACGCATACTCGACCAGATTTGGCTTTCACGGTCCAAGCTCTTAGTCAGTATATGCAGAATCCAACTGAAGTACACTATCAAGCTTTACAACATACTTTGCATTACCTTGCTCATACATCAGGCCAGAGTATAATTCTCAATGATTCTGATCAACTAAGTTTGCACGCCTACTCCGATTCAGATTGGGGTGCCTATATGGATACTCGGAAATCAGTCACCGGTTACCTCATACTTCTTGGTAACTCTCCTGTGAGCTAGAAATCTAAGAAGCAACAGACTGTGTCCAAGTCCTCCTCTGAAGCAGAATATCGGGCGATGGCAGCTGCAGCCTCTGAGATTACGTGGTTAGTCCGCCTATTGGAGGAATTAGGTGTAAAGAACTTACGGCTTGTCACTCTCGGTTGTGATAATCAATCCGCACTACAAATTGCTCACAACCCGGTTCTACATCAACGGACCAAACATATAGAGATAGATTGCCACTTTACTCGAGAATAGGTCCTCGAAGGTCTCCTCCAACTACGCTATATTCCTACTAACAAGCAACTTGCCGATATCTTAACCAAGATCGTTCCATCCACAAAATTACAACCTCTCCTCTCCAAGCTTGGCATGTTTCTTACCACCCCAAGCTTGCGGGGGATGTTAAGCATTCTTGATTACTATTGTATTTAGTTAATATTTATAGGGTGTTAAGAGGTGAATAAGATAGCTTGGTCCACCTCAACTTTCTGGTTTTCCATCTCTGTATATATACATGGAGCAATACTCCTTCCAATAATAATTATTTCCTGCTTTACTTCACTTGTGTGTATATTTAACATTCCAAATAATTACAAACTTTGATATTTTAGGCTAAGTAATGGAAATGATATTAAAAATTTAATATAGTTTTGGTAAAAACATTTATTACAAGTTTAGTGTTAATTATCATGGGAATGATATGATACATATTATCTAAAAATAAGACCATAAATCATTTTTATTACCACTGTTTACTACCAATAATCAAACAATATGTAAATTAATAATGACATTTGTGATTCTTATTCATCATACGTGTAGGTTTTAAAGACTAACATATACTCTCTCCTATTCACTTTGCTTGCCCTATTTGATTTTGACACATTTTGCTAATGCTCGTTTTTAATCTTAAATCACTCTATTTGTGTTTGAGTAAAAATTATAAAATATTTAAATTTAATAAATTTTAATAAAAGACGAATAAAATAAGATTCTACGTGACTATGTTGTAACTTATAGATTAAGAACAAATCACATAATAACAGTCATTGATGAAAAGTGTTGAAAAACCGACAAGTAAAGCGAATAGGAGGGAGATAAATCCTAATCCTAATAAAGATGTAAGCCTTATTTACAAACAGGCTGGCCCGTGCCTATTCATCCTCTTTTCAAACTCAGCCCCATGTGGTATTCTTGTATTCCCCACTTCTTTAACTTGTTTTTCTCCTGGCCCCACTTCCATCATCATTCCAACTCTTTCCCACTCCTTTTACAAGCAAACCACACTAAATAAAAGAAAAAGTGATCAAAATTTTTTTAAAAATTAAATAATATTGGAATTCAAATATTCGAATAAGATATCATATAATTAGCAAATTAAAGATGAGAAATAGTAGTGGGAAGTGGGCACATAATAAATAAAATTGAAGAAGATCATATTAATTCATAATAATGGAAGAGCAATATATAGAAGCATTGGTATCAGCTTGGGCATTCATGTTGTTATTGGGTTTAATGTGTTGTTGTCTCAGCACTCAATCATCTCATAATATTGATCTTGATGCTGCTAATGCTAGCTGCAGCTGCGACGGTACCGCCTATGGCGCCGTCTAACTTCTCATATATTTGTTATTGGGCTTGTATACAATAAAACCCGCATAACACAAGAGAGGTTCCATCGTAAAACTAATTGGTAATAGGCAGGAGAAGCCCATCAACAAATCTTTCTTTAATTCTTCGATGATGGATCACATATCGGTTGTTTTCTATCTTCTTCTCCCATGGATTGTTTTGTTTGAATTAAATGTTTTTGTATATAAATATGTCATTTGACTTTTTTAAAGTCTTGAGAAATAGGTGGGTGGTTTGATTAGGATATAATTTGGGAGCCTTAGATAAGATGATGTATAGTTTTCTCATGTTCATTCAAAGCTCATTTTTGGTTATGTTATTTTATTGGGAATTAATTATTTAATTTTTTATAGTATATATACATGTTTAATGGGTTTTAGGGACTAGGGTATTGATCTTATAAAATTGTCTTGTGAAATTTACTAGTGTGGCTTTTTTTTTTTTTTTGTTTATGGTTTGTTTGTATATTGATATTAAACAATGTTAATGGAAATTATTTTTAATTTTAATTGTGATTGTATTGAAAATGCTGAATTTCAAACATGATTACTTCATTGTATTTTAAACTATTTAATAATATCACTTTTTCAAAGGATAATTAATGAAATGGTAAGAAAAAAATTGGAGTAGGAAAATAAAAAATAATCATGAACCTTATCAAATAATTTTTTTATTAAATTTTCGTGAAGATTTCTACAATTTAATAATAACAACAAACAAATTGTTTAGGTAATTTTGTGGATAATTAGATAACTTGAAGAATACCATAGCAATTACATGATCGTTTCCGCAACAGTTTATATATTATAAGAAGATTAATCATGATGGATATTCATACGATTATGAGTTTAATCATAAATGATGTATTGGTTTCTCTTATATTATTAACTAGATTATCCCTATGCGATGCACGGTTTTTTCATTTTATTGTTTTTTATTATTTAAAAAAACTGAAAAGGAATAGTAAATTATTGACTATTGATTTTCAATGAATTAATAACTGTATATAATAGCTAATATTTAATTAATGTTAAATTTAAAATACTATTTTATGAGTTATGTATGATGGTATTGATATTATTTTAATATTTACTAACTAAGCATAATAAACTATGTTAAAAATAAATTCTAATATTAATAAATTATATTGAGCATATATTACAATATTAAATTGAATAAAATCTTTTAAATAACGATCATCATCATCATCATCATATCCAGTGTTCCCACTCATAGATAAATCTATAGTCAGGGTCTGGGGAAGAAAGGTTGACGGTGTCTCATACCCATAAGGAGAAGAAGGTCAAAAAAGTCATTTGGCTCAAGAGCGGTCTTCAAAGATAGGAACCTGCAAATATCTGAAATCCTGCATCTTATACCCACGTTAGCCAAGCATAGGACTCATCGAACTACAAGCAGAGTAGGTTGCTTACACAACTAAAACGATACATACTGGTAACTAAGAACGATACAGGTAAATGAGACAGTAAAGAGCGATGGCGAAAGGGAAAGAACAGAAGCGAACAAGTCTAGGCGCCGCCATTTGGCTCTATCCTTGGTCAAGTCCTTAGAGAGGTGTAGTTCGTGCATATCACTTTTAATCTGCTCCTCCCATGTCCTCCTAGGTCTTCCTCGACTTCTCTTGCCCTCCACTATCATGCGCTCAATCCTTCTTACTGGGGCATCATGGGTGCTTCTCTGCAAATGTCCAAACCATCTCAGCCTGTTCTCCCGCATCTTTGCAGAGAGAGTTGCAAACCTTAACTTCTCCCTAACCTCTTGATTTCTTATCCTGTCCATCATTGTCTTACCACACATCCATCTCATCATGCGCATCTCTGTTACATCCATCCTCTGTTCGAAAGTCTTCTTTACAGGCCAACATTCTGTCTCGTACAACAAAGTCGGCCTAATAGCAACGCGGTAAAATTTACCCTTTAGTCTACTAGGGAATCTTTTATCACAAAGTACTCCAGTCGCTGCTCTCCACTTAATCCATCATGTTTGTATACGTTTCGGACATCATTAATTAATAATTTAATAACTTTTGGGAATTTTATAATTATATTAAATTAATTTTGAAGCAGTTTAATAAAATTCTTTTATATACGAATTAAATAGGGAATTTATCATTGGTGCCCCTGAGGTATGCGTTATTCTCAATGGTGGATAAACTTAATATTTTTTTCCAATGGCACCCCTGACGTTTAGGGGTAATAACATCCGTGACCTTTTAAAGTTATTTCTGTTAAAAATTCGTTAAGCTTTCGAAATAACCTAACAGGGGTTGGTTTCTTCTTCTCTTCTTCTTCTTCGCTCCTTCCATGGCTGCCATTTCTTCAAAAGACAACCTGATCCTTGCACTCAACTACCATCATAATTTAGAATGTTCAATTCTTCCCGTAACTTTATTTAGAAATGAAATGGCACAAAATATAAAAGTTAAGGCGATGCTAACCCAGATTTTTTTAAGCATTTTCTAGAGATAAAACCCTGCATGATATATACAACTTCAATGCAACCCAGAAATTGGACTCTGATAAAAAAATTTCGTTAATTGATCTTGATTTTCAAAACCTAGAAAAATCAAGAGGATGTTAAATCGATAATGGAAGAAGGAAAAAGAATCAGTTATAGAGAGGAGACAATGGTAATATATCACAAATCCCTTTCTTCAGCATCTCATTTCTTCTTCTGATTAGCAATTTCTTCATAATTCCGAGTTGCACCAGGAATTCCCAAATAAGTTTCCCCAATTACATCATTCGGACTTTGATTTGTTGATTTTTAGGTTTTCTTCGCCATTTAAGTGTAAAAGTGTTATTTCATACCAAATACCTTAGATTGAAATTTTCTTTTACGCTTAACGAGACTTAGTCCCATCTTAAATTGAGAAAGGTTTTCTTCCCCAGTTTACATGCATCTCGTCTAAGATATTGTAATTTGTTATTTCTTCGCCATTTAAGTTTCCCCAAGTACTATCCTCATGTATGTTAATCTTATTTTGTTTTGATTTTTAGGTTTGCTTGCACCAGGATTTCATACCAAATACCTTTCTCAATTTAAGATGGGAGAAATAACAGGAGATTGAAATCAATCTAAGTTTCAATCTAAGTTTCAATCAGGAGATTGTTCTTAAATCAGGAGGATAGTACTTGTTTAATACCTTCGAAAATGTATTTTTCTGTGTTTTGAAGAAAGGACAACCATGGAAGGAGTGAAGAAGAGGAAGAAACTAACCCTAGTTAGGTTAATTTCGAAATTTAACGGAATTTTAACGGAAAATACTTAAAGAGGTCACAGTTGTAATTACCCCTAAATGTCAGGGGTGCCATTGGAATAAAAAAAGAAGTTTATACACCATTGATAATAACGCATACCTCAGGGGCACCAATGATAATTTCCCATTTAAATATTAACAAATGTTGATATTAAAAATAAAATTACGATTCCTAAAATAAAGTGATTCGAATCGAACTATTACTATTTTTGAATGTGTGAGCACATGAACGTGAGTTTCTTAAGTGAGCATTTCTAGTAGGTAAATCTAGAAATAATAATGATAATAATAATAATAATAATAATTATTATTATTATTATTATTATTATTATTGTTATTATTATTATTATTATTATTATTATTATAACCATGATAAGAGTCATGAAACCCTAAGAATTAAAACAAGCCATCACACCTCCTTTCTTCTTCCTTCTCCTTTCTCTCCCTTCTCCCTTTCCTCCCTTGAGAGTGCACCACCAGCTGCCGCCCTCAAAACCGGCAACCACCTCCCTTCCTTCCCCTTCTTCCACGACAGGCAGCCGCTGGCCCCACAGCAGCCAGAGCAGCGCGCTGCACCACCGCAGCAGCCCAGAGCCGCCCACTGCACCACCACAACAGCCCTGGGTCGTGGCTCCTCCCACCGCCACTAGCCGCCTCCTCCTCCACCCTCTTGCTAGATTATTTATTGTGAGGCATCTCTTCTTTTCTTCAATTGATTTTCTAGTTTTAATTTGAGTTTTATTAAGTGTTTTAAATAAGAGGTTGATTTTGTGTTAATTTCATGAATCTTTTTGTGGGTGAGAGTTTGAATGGTAAATTGCACATATTTATGAATTAGGGTTTGAAGTGTTATTGGAAATTTTGGGTTGTGTGTTGATTGTGTGTATTAGTTCTTTGAATCTTACTATGAATACTAATTAAAGTTGTTTATCTTTGAATATTAAATAAGTTAGAGTTTTGTTTGGGATTGAACATGAGATTAGTATGTGGTTGTTTTACGCGTTTTGGGTGGTAATTAGTATTTGGGTAGCTTCTATGAATTTTATTGTATGTTGTTATAGTTAAATGTTGGTAGTGTTGATGGTAGGAAATTGTTATGGTTGTTAGCTTTTATAAGTAATGACTAGTTATGGTTTATATGACATTATTTGTGGTAATGTGTCTTGTATGGTCGATATCTATTGCTTTTGATTAGATAATGGTGGTAGTTACTAAGTAAAGATTTAGATGGCTAGTTTATTAAGTACAGATTAAATCTGAGTCATGAGCTGGATTATGACCATTGTTGATGATTGTGGGGAGTTGTTGTGCATAGTTGTGCTTGGTTGTCATACGGATGTATTCAATTATGATGCTAAATTATACGACTTTGACCCAAATTATACGAGTCGTTAGTTCCTTAAGCTACTACTTAACTCGTTCGTCATTTTATTCTAAAACCTTGGAAAAGTAATAAATCATCACTACCATAAGTAATATGATTGATAATTTAGTGTAATATCATATATTATGCGTTCCTAAACTTTCCCATTAGTAGTTTGATTAGAGCGCACAAGCATAGAGTTGCGTTAGTTCACTTGAACACATCTTTATGTAGAATTGACTGGACTCTATGAGTGCGTTTAGAATGCGTATTAGCTCGAACTGAAACTTGTTTGGCTGGTAGTGTAGTTGTATGGAGTCAGTGCTTCTTAAATGATGTGAACTAGGCTTATTAGTCTTACTTTAAACGTGTAAAGGTGCCCGGTTCATAAGAGGGGCGTAAGAACCTCCTTCGAAGTGATTTTTGCGACTGGTTATCTTGCAGTTGCAGGTAAGTACACATAGTAGTTAATTCTTACATGCATCTTGAATTTGTTTTCTCTGCGTAACAATATTATATGAGATATTCTGAATATGAATTACTATTAAATTTTATTAAGTTAGTGCTACAAGTGTGAATCAGTTGTAGAGATGGTAGAGAATGGGTTGTGATATCGCAAGAGTAAGATGTTTGATTTTATGAAGTTAGAATGGGAATGAGACAATTATTGATGAGATATTAAGTTGGATAATTACTGTGACTCCACTGGATTGGTACCCTAGCTGGATTAGTTCCCGGAGGCATGGACCATTTATATATGGTCGCTGTACGGGGGTATGATCATACTTTGCCATTGGGCGCCGGCATGGCCGTCACCGTCCTTGGCTGAGGTGTTGCCATGTGGGATATTGCAAACCCCAATATGGTGGCCTCTAGTCACATAGGAGGATATATGAAATCAATAAAGAAATAGAAAGTTGTGAAGGCATTGAGAAGTACATAGAAGTGAGAAATAGTTGAAGTAGATACTTATGCATTGGAGTGTCTTTTCTCCCCTGTTTCGTTGAATTGATTGTTGGTTACATATATAACTTGTTGTTAGTTACCGACGTGTACTGTTTCTTTCCTTGTTGATGGCTTGTCTTTGATGGCCCTGCTATGACACGTTGGTCTATGACTTTACGTTGAGCAGCAGGGGTCTCATAGATAGATCTTGCAGGTTTTGGAGCTTCCTCGCATTGCATATGGGGAATTGAGTGAGAATCTTGACACGTTCCATGTTCTAACTATTTTTGACGCTACATGTGTTTTTGAATTGAATTTGTATATGTTTTTGTTGAGGCGTGTGCCCTTCTTTTGATGTAATTCGTTCCACTGTAAAGATTTATTTCGTTTTATATTTCGTTAAAGTATCTTGAATGGTTTGTATAGTTGGTTATGTTTTTGAAAACCCAAGTGTTTACATGGGAGCCACGATCTATGCTTAGCATGTCGACAGAGGATTTTGCGATGTCTTTTCCGCCGTGATCTTTGTTATGAGGTTATTGACGCCTCTTCTTCATGATGATTTTTTTTATTGTTTAATCCTCTTGGTGTGTGAAATTTCAAGGCAATGCTGCCGAAATTTCCGTAGGATTTTTGTTTGAAAGTTTTTCTATAACCTCTTTAATTAAACTCTATCTTTCTACTTATTTATTTATTTTAATTTATTTCAAATGTAACACCCGAATTTCCTTCGTTCTCTTGCGGTTCTGGTTCCGTTCAAAGGTTCGGAAATTCAGGGGTGTTACAGTTAGTAA
Organism: Amaranthus cruentus; assembly: GCA_019425755.1. Taxonomy (NCBI): domain Eukaryota; kingdom Viridiplantae; phylum Streptophyta; class Magnoliopsida; order Caryophyllales; family Amaranthaceae; genus Amaranthus; species Amaranthus cruentus. The sequence goes on along the minus strand of CM033457.1, from coordinate 12,921,893 downwards.
TGTCACCCTCAATCTCCCCATTGCTTTGAATTACTGAACCCAGATGTTTGAACTTAAACGTACATGCAAATTGCAACAACTTCTCCCCCGATGGAAACCTCTGGCTCCCCTAACGATTATGTCCCACTGAAGTCACAACGCATGTATTATGTCTTCGAGCGGCTTATGCGCATCCCCTTACCCTTCAAGGCTTCCCTCCATTCATCCAACTTACTATTAGCCTCCTCCTTAGTTTCTGCGGCTAAAACTATATCGTCGGCAAAAAGCATACACCATGCTACGGTTTCCCAGATGGATTTTGAGATCTCATCCATAATGACCGCAAAGATGAAAGGACTAAATGTTGATCCCTGATGTAGGCCCACTCCAATACTAAAAGACTCCGTGATAGAGGGCTTTTCGGTCGTCACGAAAGCCTCTAATCAAACAAAATTTATAAACACCCTTAAATATAACTACCCAAGTGTAGTGACAAGTAGGGGGTCGATCCACAGGGAGATGAGTGTGAGACTTAGGGCCTCTTTAGGTGTTGGGATATAATGTAAGGGGGATAGATGATGGGCTAGACTACAACTTGAATTATGAAACAAACAAACAAAGAAACATCGGGGTAGGGGCTAACTCGTGTGCAATGGACTTTATATAGTTAAATTAGGGTTTACTTTGATTTGATCGCAAAGGTGTGGAAACAAATACGAAGAGCGATCCGATCCTGGATCGGGCTTGGGATCGCCTCCGAGAATCTCGTTCCCATCACTCTCGTGAGTGAGAACAAGACCTACGGGCAACAAAAATCCAACAACCCGTCAATTCTCTTCTCCTCTCGAAGTAAGAGGGTAAAACTCCCTTTTTATGGGGCGAGTACAAGTTTCGACTCTCGCCGTTCTCTTGACTCAACTCCTCCCATTGAAATAAAGTCGGTTCTCAATGCGGACCCAACTCTCGCTGGTGCCCGGGAAGGAGATCCGGGTGACATCAAATCAATGAGCGGAGCTACCCACTTTCGGGGTTCACAATCAAACAAACATCGACCCATTTCTAACCATAATCAATCCATCAACACAAAATGAGTCAACCTCTAACCCTAAACAACTACTCACTAATCATAATCATAATCATAATCACACCATTAATAATCATTATCAACATAAAAATCATTAATAACAAATAAACTAAACTCTCAATCAAACACCAATGACAAAATATAAACAAAGCAAGAGCAAATAACTAAGAGCAATCAAGAAATATCATAATCAACTAAAACTAATAAATAGACAATAAAATACTAAAAATAAATGAGATTAGAATTTACCCATAAAACATGAGGAAGATTCAAGAACAAATAACAAAAACCCATAAAACTCCATCATCCATGCTCCATTAAAATAGCCCATGAAACTTCAAATAAAATACCAACAAAAGATAAAAATTACAAAATCTAACTAAACTAAATCATAAAAATAAAATGTTAATGGAAGAAATTAAATTAGACCTAAGAAAAATTAAGAAAATAAATTTTGGGTTTAAAGAAGTAAAAAAAAGAAAAGGAAAGAAGAATAAAAAAAACGGCTACTCTAATCTCTCAAACTAATTGCTGCCTACTGTCCGCTTTTTCTCCTCTAATTTCGCTGCTCTAAAGTGTGATATATCTCGAAATTGGGCCTTTGGGCCAGGTAGCATCGTGTACATATGCTAGGCGCTGCTTGTCTGATGCTTTGCTTTCGTGAATTAACAAAAAGTTGCCTAACTTTTTGTACTTCTTAATTGTTGCCTAACATTCTAATATATATATATATATATATATATATATATATATATATATATATATATATATATATATATATATATATATATATATATATATATATATATATATATCGAGGTCTCCACGAATGTCTCAAAATGTGCATCGAACTTTAACGACGCCTCTACAAATGTCTCGAAAATTATGTCAAACTCTCGAACACTTGGATTTTGACCTCGACGTCTTCGAAAACACCTGAAAATAACCACGAAACAACCCGAAGACAAGAACAAGGTAAAATCACGTGTAATGTGCATAAAAACGATTAAAAAACGCGAGACTCGACATTAAAATGAGGAGATAAATGTGCTCAAAATCGAGCACATCACTCCGTTAGCCCCACCGGTGTCTGAATGTTAGTCGAAACCCCGTCACACATGTCCTGTATAGCCTCAATGTATCTTGATGAAATACCTCTATTCTTGAGGCTATCCCAAACAATGCTTCGTGGTTTTGTATAATACGCTTTCTCCAGGTCGATGAACACGAGATGCAAATCCTTCTTTCGCTCCCTATACTTTTCCATCAATCTCCCCAAAATATGAATCGCCTCGGTAATTGATCTCCTCGGCATGAAACCAAAATGATTCTCTCTAATCACCTTCTCCCGTCTAATTATTTTCTCAATAACTCTTTTCCACAGTTTCATAGTGTGGCTTAGGAGTTTGATACCCCTATAGTTCTCCAATTCTTGTGCATCACCCTTGTTCTTGAACAATGGGATAATTGTGCTAATCTTCCACTCCTCCGGCATCTTGCTAGATCGCAAGATTGCATTAAAGAGGTTAGTAAGCCATTGAATGTCCTCCTCTCCTAAGCCCCTCCACACCTCAATCGAAATATTATCCGGTCCAACTGCCTTACATCTCCCCATCTTCTTGAGGGCTTCACTTACTTCTCCCTTGGTTATGTCACTAATCGACCCACAAACCTGTGTTTAAATAATGATAACATTGATATACAAAAAAATATTTAAATGCTGATACAAATATCAAATTAAAAATAGCTTCTCTTATATGAGACTATTTGAATGTTGAGACGAATCCATGTAATTAGCTTAATTATTTTATTGATCACTATAAGGTTGTAATTTATACTTAAAGAATTTACGAATAGAAAAACATTCAAAGTAATTGTGTCTATTTATATAAATAAATAATACAAATATAAAACTAAAGTTGTTTGCATTACAAATGCAAATATTTGTTTTCATGTTTGTCTGACATTCAATCTTTATTCACCAATTTATTTCTCCTCTTACCTCTAGATACATTAAGTAGATTATTAAAAAGTTGATTGCATTAACCAATTCTAATAATGCATTTACATATTTTGACTAAATAAACCAATTCCAATGCATTTAGACATTGTTGAGAAAACTCACCAATTTCAAATATTAATTATGATAATATTTATTAGGATTAATCACTACAAATGGAAAACCCAATTCCATTATATTTAAGGATGACATCATCATCTCATATTGGAGGGAAAATTTTAATCCACAAAATGACACCTCATAAGTTTAAGGGTATGATGATGTCAGCGTTTTTTGTTTTAGTTATAGGTATAGATTAATATTGGACCTTAAGGAGCACATAAATGGCCTAATTTACTTGCAAGATTTACACAATTTGGGAGAAATTTCGTAACCAATAGGTTGATAGATCACTATTCCCAAACTACTAATCAAATATGTTAAATTAGGGGCTAAACGTAGGAAAATTTGCCAAGAATAATCTCAACTATCACCAGTTGGCCAAAAATAATTGCAACTATCGATTATTTTTTAATAATCCTAACTATTCATCGAATTTGCTCAAAACAGTCCCACACCCTCAATTGGGGAGTATTAATATCGATGAATGAAGCATAGCGTAATTGAGGTTAATGGCCACTACTTTAAAAGGAACACTGAAGGGAATACCTTAGCTTTCGAGAATACAGAAACTCAAAATGTGCATCAGTTCCTAGACGAGGCATCTTCCCCTTGCCAAACAAACTAGGCTCCCTAGCTAGCAACTCATCCTCACCTGCTCCCTTCTTTGCAACTTTTATGAAAAAAGCACTTGCATTTTTTTGATGACAAACAAATCAATAAACGAACATTCAATCAAAATGCATGTAAAAGTGAAAATGTCACAATATACATAAATCCAAAATGGAGAAATATAAAAATTACAAAAACTACCTATTCTATAGCACCTTTTGCAAAAAAATTACATATTCTAATTTTTTTTATTTATTTAACTTTTTTTTGTAGAAAACTACCTCATATGACATAATTGTTTTCAGAACACTAACACTTAACGTGAACTGTTAGTTAATCGTTAAGTGGTGAGTTCACCTAGCATGTGTTTGGCACGTAACTCGGTTTAAACAATCAAATCTTAAGAATTCTCTTACTCTTTTTATTTCTCTCCACTCTCATTGTCTGTCTTCCTGTTCATGGAGTTAACTCTTCACTGCTACTATTCAGTCAATACTTGAATGCTTGATGAGTGAGTTTTATGTCACTCATCGGGTAGTCATTGAGTCCATTTCTCGCATATTTACTTGCTTTCTACCCTTATTATGTTAGTTAATTGCTCATATTTTGTCTTGGTTAGTGATATTTGTATTCTTGTACTATTTTAGTTCATTTAGGTGCATTTTATTGCATTTTCCCCCTTTGTCTTTGTTTACCTCTATTCCCCCTCCCCTACTTTGCTCATTTGTGTCGGTTCCTCGCCTTCGGGACGTGATTCGATAGGATGAGCGACCCATCTAATCTTTTGGTGAAGCGCGTAATCCATTCCTTGCATCCAAAGAACCTTCTAGCGCCTTGTAGTCCAGTGCTCGTTCAAGGCAAAGACACTTCAACAATCAGAAGCTACTGGACTATAGTGCTCGTTCGAGCACCTAGGATGCTCGTTCAAGGCAGCTGTTGTTTGGCAGTCAGTAGCTCCTGGAGGCTGGTGCTCGTTCGAGCACATGAAGTGCTCGTCCGAGCACTTGTGCAGCGAGTCATATTTTGTTTCTTAGGTGTATTTACTCTATTGCCCTTAGATTTTCATTGTATATATAAGATCTCCACGAAATGTAGAGAAAACAGGCAGAAACCTTGGAATACATTAGTTTTAGTTCATTTTAGTTTTGTCTTCAATTCCAAGGCTCATTTATGGTGGGATATGCTCTCTTTTGCTGAATTTAAGGTGAGGATCCAAGGAAAAACATTTCTTGGCTCCTAGTTGTGCTAAATCTTACTCTTACTTCAAGAAAGTAAGATCTTGTAACTATATTCTGTTAGTTAAAGAAATTTTCAGATTTTATTTCCATCTTTACATTTCTTGCTTGATACTTGCTTCTAGTTGTTAAATTCTACCTTATCCTTAGTTAAAGTAATTCATTACATACTTTTATTTCTAATTTAACACTTGCATGTTAGTTTTTCCTAATAGTTAGAGCTTCAAGGTGGTCATTCTTACTTCCTGGTTCTTAATTATGCTTGATTTGTGTCCCATGCCTATTTTCATGCTTATATCCATGATTTGTGAATAGTTTATCTTCTAGGGCATGGGGTAAGGAAGCTCATCAATATGTAATGGGGTGAATGTGCTAGATTTTGGATTATAGAGCTTGAATGTTGCTAGTTTAGTGAGGTTTGGTACATGAACTATCCCAAGAAGAAGTGCAAGTGCTCCTCACTTCACTAAACTTAGTTGATTTTGTGATTTCACTTGATGATGTGTTTAGTTATCATTCTCATGTTGATGGTTGAAACGCCAAGAAGCTTGAAACCATCATTAGTCACTTACTAACCCAAGAAGGTGTGTATTTGATGATTTTTAAAGTCTTGCATATCCATCAAGTTAGTTGCATTTTCATGAGCTAGGATTTAAGATAAGACTTATAAATTAGTTGAGTTAAAGGCCAAGAAGCCCACACTCCACCCTAATTTGTATGTCTAAATCACCAAGGCCAAGAAGCCGAGGTGACACATTAGAGCTAGCTTCATTCATTTCTACGATAATTTTAATCATCATGTTTTATTAATTGTGTAACCCCTTGCATGACGATGAATGGACTCCTCATGTCCTAGCTTGTTCTTATTTGCTTAATTCATTATCGCACTATTTTTCTTGATTGAAGACATTTAACCAAACAAAATCTAAAAACAATCCCCCTCTTACCTCTAATATAGTTAAAGCACAAGACCTCCTCCTTGTGAATTCGTTCCCGTCTTGCCACTATACCTTTGTATTTTGGTGAATTGGGTAAAAGTGATCAACGTTTTGGAAGTAACGACACCAAGGTGTTGGCCCTCTTGCACCTCACGTTAGAGAATTGATCAATGCTGTATTAACTCATCTTTTATTTGCAAGCCTGCAAATCTTCATCTATTTCAATAATCCATTGGTAACACTTGAATTCCTCTATTTTCTTCTTTCTGCAGTTGTCCTATGCATGTTTATTTTTCCTTAAAAACACTCACCTTTTAGTACACATAAATCTTGATTACCTCTGTTATATTAAGTATTCATACTCTGAGTTTGGTGTTAATGGAAAGCAAAGAAATTGGCGAAGAGAATTAAACTTGATTTCAAATCGATAACTATGCAAAGGGTAAATTTCTTTCCTTGAAATTCTTGAAACTATCTAACATTTGCTGACTTGTGTGTTTAATTGCTTTGAATTTTTTAGTGTTTCTGTTATTGATCAATTCAATAATTTTTCCTCTATTTTATTTTGTGCTTTTATTTTTTCGAATTGTAGAAATTTTGCCTATTATTCTATGTATAAGATAATGTAGTCAATCATCATGCGATTGTGTTTTGTGGTTTTTGTGACTAAGAATTACAAAACCAAATATAGACAATTAGGTCTAACTAGTTTACACCCAAACATAATGAAATTTTGCTATTTCGAAATACATTATACGGAGGTGGCATAATTAGAATGAAAAAACAAATGAAGTAAGCACATGAATCTTATAATATTTAATTTCTACTGACATTAGATTTGTGATGAAGCTTAAAAGATTCAATTTGGTACAAATTAAAATGTAAGGGTACATTTTATTGTAAGTCTTATATTTTTTTCGAAGACAATGAAGGTATGGTGTGAGTAAAAATGTTAATGAAAGTAAATTATAAGAATGAGAAGCTGGATAATTAGAAAGAAAAAACAGATGGATAGGGCATAAATAAAGGCCTGATCGTATTTCTAATTATTAGAAGAAAATAGGGGGAAAAGAGGAAATTAAAGGAAAAAACCGAAAAAGAATGGAGGGAAAGGTACATTTAGTGAATTCACGTGACACACACATGTCTAGTCAACGCATCACTTGATGGTCAACTAACGATTCAAGTTAAGTGGTCGTGTTTTGAAAACAATCATGTCATATAAGATAGTCTTTTGCAAAAATAATTAGAATAAGTACTCTTGAGTTTTGACGGTTTATCAATGATACACTTAATTTTTTTTATTATCAATGGTAACCTCGTATTATTAAGCGTTTTACAATTGTGACTTTTTTTTATAACTTTTTTCATCAAAAATCGTTCAAAACCATTCATTTTTATTTATGTTTTGAATTGAAAAATAAAAGAAAAAAATTAACGGTATGATTTTGACAAAAAAAGTTAAAAAAGGTTACGGTTGTAATACGCTCAATGAAACAAGGATACTATTAATAATAGGAAAATTTGATTCTAAAGGTGTGAACTTTTCCTGATTTGCTTCTGAAGGTGCGAACTACGTTTATCTTTTAAAGGTGTGAATTTTGGGGATTATCCACATCTAAAAATGCAGCCGGTTTAGGTAACCTGGAACAACAGGTTACCATCTGTTGGAAATATAGACCTTTAGAAGGTCTTCTCAAAATCTTCTTATAGCTACGGTCATCGACACATATTGATATTACTGATAATAATATGTATAACATTTGTATATAAGAAATGTGTTTAGAGTTGTGTTTAACATGTATTTGATATGGAAAAGTATGGTGTGACACGAACTTGTCGTTGCATTAAGAAAGTTATTTCCCGACTATCCCAAGTGTAAATAGACGGGACTTTCCCAAGGTTAACACACACACCAATAGCAATGTACACTCACTACTAAAGGTGTGGAGCAAATACCACTCTTGCACAAGTGAATAGAAAAAGAGATGAGATATTGAGAATTGTGTGTATTTCCAAAAGGATGAAACAACAACTATATATATTTTCAGTTTGGATTCGATATTGTGTGTATTGAGAATTGAGAATTGGTTTTTGGTTTGGATTCGATACAAATCCAAATCAAACCGAATAAAATCGGTTTTGATATTTTCAGTCCAAATCCAAATCATAATATTTATAATCCAAATTGAACCGAACTGAATTTTAAAATACCAATCCAAATCGAACCGAATAGCACCAATTTGTATTTTTTGCACTGAAAGTCAAAATTTGCATGTATCGTTTAAAACTTATTCTTTCTAAATCTCCTGAATAAATATTAATAATTAGAATAATTTGCAAATTACAGCCTTAAAGTTAAGCTTTTTTGCGAATTACAGCCTCAATGATTATTTTTTGCGAATTACAGCCACCAAAGTATAAAAGTTTGCAGGTTCAAGCCAAAACACAGAATTTTGACCATTTTGGTGGTCGGGACTTAAGGTTAAGTGGTCGGAGTTATGTGTTTTTGGCCTTAACTTGCAAACTTTGATACTTTGGTTACTGTAATTCGCAAAAAATAAACATTAAGGCTGTAATTCGCAAAAGTGCTAAACTTTAAAGCTGTAATTCGCAATTTATTCTAATAATTATAGAATTTTTAATTTGAACAACTAAAAAATATTTAACAAAAATATAAAAATAAGGGCAAAAATTCAAACAAATCAAATAGAAGAATAACATGCCTTTAATATTTCGATTTGTTCGGTTTTTTGGTTTTGTTGAACCCTAAACCGTATCCAAATCGAACACCGAATTATAATTAAATTTAGTTCAAACAAAACCAAATTAAAAATATAGTCAAACCAAATTACTTATTTGATTTGGTTTGGTTCGGTGTTCGGTTTTTCACCAAATTACTTACTTAGTTGATAATTTTCATTCATTTACCTATTCGATTGTTTAACTTCACCCATCTTCGTCACCCATCCCCTTTGTGGTGACATTGACAACGCTCTCAAGTCTCAAGACCCACAGTCGCTGTCATTCAGATACTGTCTCTCCCCTTCTTTAAGCGTATATACAAATACTTTTATTCAATTTCAATAATTCATCAAAAACATCCGCCATTGCAATTTTTGAGTTTTTGATACCGCAAAACCCTAAATTCTAGGGTTATACTGTCGACCGACTAATTTAAACCATGGCTGATAAGCCGAAGAAAGGGCTAATCACTGAAGAAGACGTCTGCACTATCTTGCAGAGGTAGTGATTTGTTTTTACTTATTTATGTTTTTCTTTTGTACTTAATTCCAACTTTATCATACTATTTTGGATGATTATGACCAAATTTCAGATATCCGGCGAGTACCGTGTTAGCGTTGCTCAAAGAGGTAAATCAATTGGAAGATGTAAATATTGATTGGCATGCATTGATAGAGAAGACGGAGACTGGCATTAAAAGTGCTAGAGAATATCAAATGTTATGGCGATTTTTAGCTTATCGGCATCCTTTGATTGATTATATTTCTCCGGACGAATCACCGTTGGTCAGCTTCTTAATTTAATTTGCGGTTCTCAATGTTTTTTTTGTTGAATTCAATATTTTAATCTAACTGATACATTAATAAGTAATTGCTGTGATATGAGCACTTTGTTAAGTGTAATAAGAGCATGAGATTAAGTGTTGACAACAATCATTCGTTTGCAAATCAAGAATGAGGCAGCAAACTATTCGTATGTCTTGTTTTATTTGTGGATCAATAACTATTTTTAATAATGCTTTACATGGAACATTAACAGAGAAAAGTGAGTTTTTAGTTTGTTGTACTTGCGGCCTAATCGTGAAAGGAGAATTGAGGAACATTTCGTTCTATTATGGACCTAATATTTTTCCCATGTAGTAGACATGATGGAATATGATGTAGGGATGTTATGTAGTCGGTCTGATGGATTAATCGTGGTTAGTAATAAACTATTTTTTTGAAAGGGGTGATTAGTAATAAACTAAGATGAGGAAGTTGGCGCCTACTTTGTGCTTTATAATTTTCATTTGGAAGCCTTACCCGATTGAAATTCTGTGGGTGTGTTTCTTTCTATGTGCACCACCAAGTGGCATGTGGAAACTAGGTAGCCTCCACAATTCATTGATTTACAAAGTCTTTAGCGTTTAGACTTCATATCTATGGTTCCATGGGTCTTTTGCGTTACCATGTTGAACTTGGTTATAAGGGGGATTTCTTATGCAAGTGTCAAGAGTATTTGTTGTGGCCCTTTTTGTACCCAATTGTGACATATTTTGTTTTTTTTTGAAAAGGTGAACTTCTATTTCCGTTTGTGATCTTATAATCCCTCCTATTCACATTATATGACCCATTTGTTTTTTGACTCTATTCATCAATCACTTTAATCACTCTTATTTAGGTTTTTTTTCTCAATCTATAAGTCAAAAGTCAAAACAAGTAGTGCGATGTTTGATTCGTCTCAATATAAAATATATTAGTATCACTTTTTTTAGAGATATAAAGGATTGAATTAGTTCATTGACAAGTGTGCAAAATCAAATGAGACATTTGATATGAATAGGGGAGAGTATTATTCTATTGTCTGTATGAATAAGATCGTCCGCTTTGCTTTTTGTTTTTGTCAACGGGGAAGGTTTTTTTTGTATATATAAAAACTCCATTCATCGTAATAATGCCCCTTGGAGGTGTACTTTTATGTGGAAATAAAAAGTCAGTTGATCCTAGGATGTTTTTCTCTGGGTATAATGTTTGAGGACATGTATTACCTAGATGCATAGCTTATAACTGTATGGAAGCTCTTGTAGGAAACAATAGATCTCAACATATTTATTGAACCATAATTTGAATTTTCAAGAAAGACAAAAGGAGTTCAATGTGCTTGTAATTTTCAAGTTGTGAGTGATGAATCATTTATCCTTGCATGGCATGTTTTGTGTATTACCATGTGTTTCAATCACTTTGGATGAATGTTTTCATGGCTGATTATTGGTGATAATTGCATGCAGGATGATGAAAGTGACTTGGAGTTTGAAGTGGAATGTCCTAATGTTAGTACTGTAGATGCAATGGATGCTTCTAATTGTGTAAAGGTAGACATAAATTATGAAGACTTTTCTGATTTTTTTTATCGTTAGGCTTCTTCATCAAAATATGCTCTTGTAAGGGAGCCTCATCCACTGGTTCATTATGAAAAATGAAAATACAAAGTGCCTTAAATCTTATCAAAGGTCTTTATTAATATATGCACTTTTCCACATCCCAGTTAATTTAAGCACATAGCCAACTTCTTTTTTCTCCCTCTTACTTTCATCAGAAATTAGGCATCAATTTTCTTCTTATTGACGTATACTTATTTTAATCTCTTTAAGATATGTACGGAATCCCTTGTTTTGAAGGTTGGGATGTTTTTGGCTTGTGTTTTATGATGTTTGTGTGTCAATATCTAAGTCTATGATATAAGCCACTTTATAAATCTTTTTGTTGGAATTGAAGATTTTATATTGCCATATTGGTACGTGATTGTTTTTGGCTTCATGATTTGTCATAATTGTAGCTTTGATTTTAAATCAAAGATTTTATGAATCCTCCTTATTGTTTACTTGAGGCTAATTTTTGAGAACGAGAATACAAAATTAATTTTATAAGACATAAAAGGGGTGATCCTATCTTTAATATGCTAAAGGATTCGTGCTTGCTGGTTATGTATTAGTTATGAAGATCGATTATGTCAATTCTTCAAGGAAAATCAATAGTGCTTCTTTACATCATAAAGACTATAGTGGTTTATTGATTCTGCTTACAGCACCAATAACATTGATAAGAATAGTGCTTGGACTATTGGACAGAATTATTTCCTTTAGTGTTGATGCCTTTTGATCATGATTGTGATTTGTGGTAACTAATTGATGATAGAGGTGATTTATAATTTTTGTAGAAGTTTCCCGGTGAAACAAGTTTGCAGTTTTATATGTAGGATGGGTTTTCTATCATCCTATGCCTATCTAGTATGCGGTGCATTTGGTGGTATATTGTGGTGAAACTACATGTAATTCCATATAGTTTTTCTCAATTATCATGAGCTTGCTAATTTGGGAAGTATGTCTCATTTATGACGATAACGTGAAAATTTGGATCAGTTTATGAATTTTCGGAGAAGCGTTGTATACCTTTCTTATTCATTATTGGCCAACTAATTTGGGAAGTATGTCTCGTTTATGATTGATGCTGAAGGGCTATATTTTGGAGGAAGCATGCTTATAAAAATTATTCTTCATGTGTTAAGTGTTGACTTTGATCTCATCAAGTTGTCAATCAAATTTATATTTAAATTTGTACTGAATGCAGTTACAGGGGAAATGGTAGACTGCGTATATCTATAGTTAGACGTGTAATTATTTTCATAGTCCTTGTCTTTTATGTTTTTATGCTGATCGATGGGCCTTTTTAGGTTCTTACTTCTGGAGCCCACAAGTCTCGTACACCTAACAACTCTATGTTTGAGGTTTCAAAGGCATCTTCAGAAAATCCGCAAATTCAGAAACGCTCACAAGCTGCTGGGACCTTAGTTGGAGGACCAGAAGCAAATGGATCGACAAGCCACAATCTTAAGAAAAGAAAACATTTGTCGGAGGAGGAAGATTTAGAACTAATTCCTAATGCTAAGAAAGGAGAAACCAAAGGGGAGAAAAGTATTCAGCGATTTCAGGTTTTTTACACACTATACTCTTATATATATATATATATAATATAATATATATATACATATATATATATATACATATATACATATATATACATATATACATGTACATATATATATATATATATGTATGTATATATATATATGTATATATATATATATATGTATATATATATATATATATTTTAAGTGACAAGCAAATGTATGTATGATGTATCTCTGTTGAATATTTGGTGCTTATTTGGAAGCGATATCTCTTCTTAAAGAATGTTGTAGTCAAATTTTATTCAATTCTACACTTGGATGTGGAAACATTGTGGGGCTTTCGTTGAGCTTCACAGTTCACTGACCATAATTGGTGAACTACTGAACTTTGATACTACGTTGTTCCAATGTAATTTGAACCCTTCTTAGGACGCAAAGGATAAGGCAATAACTAGCTTTTGCATTAACCATTATGTGGTTAGTTGAGTTCTTTTTTTTCTTTAATAATGAAAAAGAACAGGCGATAGATGTATTTGACTAATGGAAAAGCTATCCTAAAATGAGGTGCTCCAAGTTTGGAAAAAAAAAATATTGGAACTAATTTGGGGATGTTGGAGCTGTTATTTTCAAAATCTTGGATAAAATGAATCCCTTCTTTTCTTGAAAGGTTTGTTTTTCTCTATTGCTACTCTTTTGTGAATAGCAAGATCACTTAATTGAAAAGTGAAGGTCTAGTTTAGTGGTTTAGTTGATGAAAATGGAAAGTGGAAATTGAGCACTTTGTTCTAGGCACTTATCAAATTATATGGTGATTGTTGGCTGTTCAACTTTATCTTTCAAGTTATGGTATGAATGTTGCGTGCATACACTGAAAATCCTCGTATACTTTAAATTGTGATCCGTTGTCATCTAGTCTGGTTAAGATGTCTGGGTTTCTCTCAGGTTCCCGGGTTCAAATCCCGGCAACGGAAGTTCACAATCATTGACACGACCTCAAAGTTTTATTTAGATTAGGAAAAATCCATTTCTGACATGCGCGTAATTTAATTTTAATTATATCCTACTCATTTTTAAGAATAGGCCTCCTATGCTACTTTTTCCTTTTATTGCTGACTTAACATTTGCATATACAGAAGCCAAACAACATTAGGAAGAAGCCAGTGTCGCATAATACAGCTGGTGTACAACCTCCTGACATTGATGCTGCCCGTCATGCTCTTAAAATGGCTCTCAAGGATAGTCCAACTGGTGCTGGCACTGGTATGATTCTTTCTAGTACATCAATTCTTGTTGTAGAATGGAGCTTCCTGCTTGATGCCTGGTGTTCTCATGTAATCAGTGCTGAATCTATTTTCTATCACCTTCTTGTGCTCTCAAGTCTAGACTATCATGTTCAAGTGAGATTTTCTACCGTCATCTCGATGATAGAACTGAAGTCTAATTTGCACTTTGTTCAGCCTTTGTTTTTACTTGGTTTAGAATGTTTTTTTTTATAATTGTTATTACGTGCTTCAATTTAGAATTAACTCCACTTCCATTGCTTTCATATTGTGACTATCTTGACCATATCTGCTGCTTGCATCCATTCCTGTGATATTGGTATTGAGAAGCTTCTTTGGCCGACACATTTTCACATTCAAAGAAAGGGAGATTATGCCTGAAGTCTTTCAAGGGTGAATTCAGTACTCAATCAGAATCTCAATTAAGTTATGATGTCTGTAGAGTGTAGTGACCGAGACTAGTCTCTCTCTCTCTTTCTCTCTCTCTCTTGCCCTCTCTCCTTCCCTCTCGCATAAATTTGGTCTAGAAGGGTATGTTTGGGAGATTTTTATGATAAATGTGAGGGTTCTATATTGTTTTTGCTGCATTTTTCTAGTTTCAAACTTCTTTCCTCTACTAAAAGCTTCGTAATCATCTCAATGTTTATATTGGCGAGTTCAATGATATTTATATTTTCCATGAAGGTGTTTGAAACTCTTTCATCAAGCTCATTGAAATCAAATTGATACAACAGGCCCCTTTTAGGTTTTAGTCTTGATAACCATGCTCTTTGATGATGTCAATTCCTTATAAAGAAACCTTATCTATTGAAAGTGCTTTTATGGGTCTTGATGAACTGGGTTCTAAATATCTTATTAAAGCCATTCTAATTTCATTGTTCTTCTTTTCTCAAGTTCTCACTTGATAATATTATTTTCTTTATTTCTTGTTAGTATGTGGTCCAGAAAGTCTGCTTTGAAATATGTGTATTTATAAAATGGGTGTTTTTTTAGGTTTTCAATGAATGCTTATGAGTCTATTTGGCCTAGCTTTTGAAAACCAATTTTGGTTTCTTTGAAGTAGTAATCTAGAATTTGTTAATAGAGAAATATTTTTGGAGACAAAATTGTTTTATCTTATATTTTTAATGTGTTTTGAAATGTATGACTTCTAATAATCTCCAATTATCCTTTAAGAAACCACTTTTAAGGAGTTTCTTAAAGGCTTGGACGTGCAATAATAGAGTTATTCAAATAAAGGCCTTTTCCCGAAGAAATTGTAGAGGTAGTTATTAGGAGCTAAGTAACCTCCCTTGTGGAAGTTACCTTACAAATGACGTGTAGATGTTTAAAATATAGCTTGGTTTCTTTCCTTTTGCTATGTTAATTTACTTAATATATACCTTATAAATGACGTGTAGATGCTTAAAATCAAAAACTAGAAACTTGCTTTCAAAACCATGTCTTCTTCTTTTGTTTTGGATTAAATGAAAATGATCTTTCAAAACCATGTCTCCTTTTGTTAATTTCCTCATGATCTTTCAAACAGAAAATGAAATAGCCTTGCTTATGGCAAGTGATCTTTGACAGTGCAGAGAGGATCATTGGGCCTTTGCATAGCCTTGAGAACGCCCTAAACGGATTTTTTTCTCCCACAACAAAGACCGTAACCGAGTATACCCATTTTTGTGTCACAGTATCTACCTCTTGTGTCTCTAAGACAAGCAACAAATTCGCCAGCATCATCTTAAAAAGATGAAATTAAATTTCTTTCTCTAATTAGATAGAGGAGGGAACAATTGACGCCAAAACAGAGGAGTTTGATGGAGCTTCAATTGGGGGAGTTAAGAGTTGTTTCATTGATTGCGTCATGTTTTTCCATCAAATCTTCAATATTTTCCATGATCACAGCTTCTACCTTGAGTGTATCAAGATTCTTAGGCTGGTACGACATTGCAAAAATGAATGAAAAGCTACCGGTTTAAGATCATTGATTCATCATCTTCACCCAAAGGACCAACGAGAACGGCTGCTTTAGAAGCATCAATAGCCTCACCAATATTCAACAGAGAATTATGTGAGGGTGAGCATGTCTGATTAAATTTATCAACTCCAGCCTTGGAGCAAGTCCTTGACAATTAAAATCGGCCTAGTTTGAAGGGAAATCTTCCCTCTAGCAAAAGTTTTTTAGATTATATGATCAATGTGATTTGAAATGAAATTTGATCCGATATGAGAAGTGAAAGCGGAAATGAGAAATGTTAATTAAGGAGTTTTGGAAATGTAGGAAAAGTAGGTACTTTTTTATTTTACAACAAAAGATAAAATGAGTAAAAAAGGCAAGGAAAGAAGATGACTAGAATCAGCTGTCGCACAGTGTCTACTGGGTGTTACCCACTTGCTCATCCGGGTCATGCCCACCTTTAATGTTAATTGCTTAGCAATGCTAATAGAAACCTTTGAGCTAGTCTCTTTTTTTGTTACTGTTTTTTTTTTTTTGAAATGAGTTACTGTCTTTTTACTAATACTTGTCATGAAAGATCTGTCGCTCTAGTGTTGACACTATTCTGACTGTTGGTTTTACATTATGTAGCTGGTTCCAATAATTCAGTCAAAATAAGTGCATCAAAAAGGAATCTGTCGGCTGTTAAAGTTTCTGGGGTACCATCTCAACAGCAACCTTCTCCATTCGCTAGTGCTGGAGCATCTGGGAAAGCTGCACCTATTGGCTCATTGTCAAAGTTTTCTTCTCAGAAAAAGGCTCTGCATTCCAGTGTCGGTGAAGATCCCATTCAAGCTGCTGCAGTTGCTGCAGGGGCCCGCATTGGTAGTGACTCAGATGCTGCGTCTCTTCGTAAAGCTGAACTGCTAGTCAAAACTTCTGGAGCAGGGAATTCAAGTCCTCTGCCTCCCAATGTACATTTTATTTGCACTGGTCTGGCTCAAACACCAACTCCTGGGAGTCAACAAACCAGGCATAGCGCTGTAGGACCCTCTGTCTCCCAGCTCGCAAAGGTGAAATCTACACCTGCCGTAGCAGGGGAGCGAAGCTCTTTTCAACAAGTGGAAAACAGAGCTTCAACAACTGTAAATATCCAAGGCGCAGATCCTAAATTGGTGACTAAAGTCGGGAATAACAGTGATCCCAATACTCAATGTGTTGCGAGAACATCGCTTGATAACAAGTGTCAGGCAACATCTCCTGTTGAACGTACATCTGATCTAGGCAATTCTCGAGACACAACCAACAATGATGATGTCGATAAGATAAGGTAAAGATCATACAAGCAAGCTGTAGTTTTTAGTTTCGAAGGATTATGAGAAGTCGCATGTCTTTAGAGCATGTATTCTATGATTAATGAAACACTAATTATGGTGTTTGATGAGGATGCTTGGAAAAATGGTGGCTTTAAGTAAATCGTTAGGTGGTAGTAAAATGTCTTGCCAATTTCCAAATGAACTGGTTGGATAATAGTCCACTCCTATATGGAGGTTTATATGTAAATTTTTATGTCATTATAAGTCATTGAAGTTCTTATAATCCAACTTAAAGTGATTTGAATATGTTGAGATTTCTTTTATGATTGTGTTTTTATGATGGACTGTTAATATTATATAGCAGTTATAGTCCTTTTGTACGTATCCGGTTTCTCTTTGTCATTCCATTATTAAAGAGATTTAAATTGAAAATATTAAAGATTACTATAGAGAATACAAAAAAATTTGGAAGATCTAATTCGCCGTGTAGTGAAATCAAGTAACTTAGTTGTCATTTTATATGTTCTTCTAAATTCAACATAGTAGTTATGTTTTTTAGTAATGATTTTACTATTTTGTCCCACTAAGTATCAGTGACTATTTACGTTGAAATGTTAGGATTTTTTTAAGTTTTATGGCATTGTCTTTTGTCTAAATTGTGTAGAAATTTGGTATTATCATGATTGGTATTATGTTTTGCATTTTTAGATAGAATTATACCGTTTTAAATTTAGGTTTTTTGCGAATTACAACCTTAAAATTTATTTTTTTACGAATTACAATCTCTAAAGTATCAAAGTTTACACTACTTAAGCCACGTGACTGTAGAACACTTAAATGAGCCTAAATGAACGTTGACCATCACTACTCACCTTTGACTTTCCTAATTCCATTGGTACCCTTGTATTTTAGCACTTTAACATCGATTTTTTTGCTAATCATTACGATTTTTTTTCAAAAAAGGACCTCGTGATACCCCTTATGGAGTAACTCTTTCGAAAGTCCGGTTGAAAAAGTACATATTCGCCTATTTTCTGAAAAAACGGGCGTCGTGATAATCTCTGCGGGATAACTATTTCGAAAATCTGGTTGAAACAAGTATTTATTCAATTTTTCGGCACTTAGAACGAAAAAGAAATTTAACGTCATTTTTAGCCACCTTAAAGATAATTTTTGAAAAAACAGACGTCACATGTATCCATAAGGGGTAACTCTTGAAAATTTGGTCTAAACAAGTAGTGATTTTGTTGAGATTTAGAGCGTGTAGGACATTATCCAAGGCTTAAAAACATGTACAAAACATAGAGTAAGCAAGATACGTAACAACGGAAACAAAACAGGAGCAAAGACCAAGCTGCTCGTGCGAGCATGGTCCTGCTCGTTCGAGCAAGGTGGTGCTCATTCGAGCACTTTGTGGCTCGTTCGACCACTGGCTCCTAGACCTGGCAGAATGTTTTATGATTTTTTCGTTTGATGTTTTTGATGTTTGCTCGTTTGAGAACTTTCGAAATTTCGAGTCAGAAAATTTCTAGAAGTTGTTTTGTGTACTGCTCGTTCGAGCACCTATAGTGCTCATTCGAGCACATTGAAACATCATGTATGTTCATGAAACTAAACTACGTTTCATGGAGTAAAGTGTTGTTATGCACGGATGTTTTACATCATTAATGCGACACTTCAACTCTTTATTCTCTTGAAACATAAAATTTTTCATATTTCTCTTTATAGTTTTCTGATTTCATTTTCTACAAAAAAACATATAGTCGTTTAGCTCAATCGATTCGTACTAATCGGTTGATGTGATTGATTGTATCTCTTTGTGAATTTCCGATCTCATAACCCAAGTACCTTTGTGGGAGAAATATCACAAAAGAAAAGCTTGTAGACGCCTTCAATTTATATCAAGATTTCTGGTGACGCCTTCGTCGCAAACAATCTTCTTTACGGTGTTCTTCATTTAGTTTGTGATACATACAAGAAGGAGTTCGTTGCCATACACAAAGGGGACGCTACAAAGATCATCTTGTATTTGAAGTTTTCATTTTCGCATTATTACTTTCTAACAGATTCGCCTATTTTCAGACACGTAGACCGAAAATGATATTTAACGTCGCTTTTAGACATCATAATGACATTTACAAAAAAGACGTCGTGATTACCCTTATGGAATAACTCTTTCGAAAATCCGGTCAAAACAAGTACGTATTCGCCTATTTTTTGGCACATAGACCAAAAAGGATCTTTAGCGTTGTTTCGTAAAAATATCATTATGATAATAAAAAAGACGTTAAATATGTATTTCGTTCTACATGCCAAAAAATAGGCCAATAACTATTTATTTCGAACAAATTTTCGAAATAATTACCCCTTCAAGATAATTGCGATGTTCGTTTTTTCAAAAATAAATCGTTATGATGGATAAAAATGACGTCAAGGTGCTAAAATACAAAGGGTACCATTGGTAATTAGGAAAGTCAAAGGTGATTAGAAATGGTCAAGAAAAGCCAATGGCGATTAGTAAGGTCAGCATTCATTTAAGTTGGTCATTTGGTGGGTCAACGGTCACTTGGCTTGAATGGAGTATAGTTTGATACTTTGGAGGTTATACTTCGCAAAAAATAAACTTTGAGGTTGTAATTCGCAAATACTCAAAATTTAAAGGTTGTAATTCGCAAATTATTCTTTTAATTAATATCTAGTTTGCTATTACCTGTTAACTACATTTTATTCATACTTTATCCCCGTTGTTTAATTGAATTATGTTGAGATTTGATGCAGCGATGCTTGTTTTATGTAAGATTTTACGCTTGGTGTGGTATTTTGTTGTTTTGTTGAATTTCAGGTTAAACTTATTAAATCAAGCACTTTTGATGCATACGCTGCTCATTCAGCTCCAAAAAAACTTAAGGAAGCAAGGCCTCGATAAGCCAAGTCAAGAAGATAAGCCGAAACGAGGGCCAAAATAGGCCATTTCAAAGCCACTCGACCTAATCTGGGTCGAGCCAAGGTGGCTCGAGCATCCTGAGACCCATAGTTGAGATCAGTAGCTTATTTAAGCCATGCTGAAGGCCGCTCGACCATGTCGAGCAATATGGCCCGGTCGAGCGAAGTGAATTTTAACTTCCAGTAGCTTCTGATCAATTACAGCAGCCAAGACCAAGGCACAGGACATCTGCTCGACCAGGTCGAGTGAGATGGCTCGGGTCGAGCAGACCAAATTCAATCCTTCTGTCCACATTCTGATGTTTCTGGCCAAGTACCTGATGCTCGCTCGACCAGGTCGAGCTAGCTTGCTCGGGTCGAGCGAATTGGGCGGCAACAGCTTTTCGCGATTCTTATAAGAAGCATTTTGGTCCAATTAGATTTGTTTCCTTATTTTTGCTGCTGAAAGGACTTTGGTAGCCACCCTACCCTATCTCTAGGGGTGGCACCTCCCTCCTACACCTTAGGGGTGGTGGAGCAATCATGAAACCACCACCCCCACATGCCTTGGAGCTTATAAATAGAGAAGAGGAAGAAGGAGTGAAGTATCTCAGCATCTAAGCTTCATCTCAACTTAGCTATTTCAGATTTCACCATCACTTAGAGTAATCTTTATTTATTCTTCATTTGCTTAGCTTTTATTTCAATAGAGAGTTAGCATTTAGTATAATTTCACTTTCAAATCAAACACTTGCAATTTCATTTTCAATCTTAGTTTCATTCCTTATTGTAACACTTTTCCATTTGGATTTCTTCAACTATTGGTGTATTGAATTGGAGCTTTTGGAAGGAATTACTTTGAATCATCCATTCATTTTGTTCACCAAAGAGTAATTTCTATCTTTATTTACATTAAATTCAATTTATGTTATTTAGTTATTGTTGCTTTTGCTTTCATATATTTTTGCTTGATTGTTCTTCAATTGATTACAATCATCTTGTTAAGATACAATAGTTAATTCATTCATCCATGATTCTTGGCTTAATTGCAATCTATAATTTCAATATGAATATGTGTGAGTAGTTTGTTTTGGCTTAGGCTAGGCATAATCACCATGTATATAGTTTGAATTGTTATCTTGACCTTTGGCATTGGTTGTGTTGTTTATGGTTTAGTATAGGTTTTGCTATCTTGTTTAGTGTCGTTGAATTGAGGGCGAGAGTCGATTTTTAATGATAATCTATGCTTAAAAGTTGAATCATCTCCATGAGAATAGGTAGATGTTTTGATTGGAAATAATGAATGTGTGCTCCATGTCTTAATTTATGCTTAGCTCCATGAGAATAGGTGGTTAAGTATGTTTTAGGAAGCTATTATTGCTCGAGAGAGAACATTAGTATTTAAGATACGTTCTTCCTCATAACAACCCATAACCATGTCCTTAGGTTGAAGTTAGGAAAGACTACCATGGTGAGAAAGCCTAGCCTATGCCTATTTAGCTAATTGATTACTTTATAATTGCCTTAGTTTATTGTGTTCTTAATTGCTTTTCGCTTTTCATTCCGTTCTTTTTAATTGTTTGCTTTAATTTAGTTCTACCTCCAAACACTACTTTATATGTTTTTGAGCTAACTAATCGATTGAGAAACCACTGACATAACCCCCACTCCCTGTGGATTCGACCCGTACTTGCCGTCGTACTAAGCTACGCCGTGCACTTTCGGTATTACATTTTGAAGGACGTAAAGTCCCGATCATTACCCTCTTCCATAAAACACATGTTTCTTGTAGTTAGTTTATTTTACGAATCATATTGTTTATTCTTTTTCTTTCTTATTCTCTGTTAACTATGTGTAATTCTGCTAATATTACTTTTAACGTCAATTCAATTTCTATTTGAATGACTCAAACTTTAAAAAATGAAAAATAATATTTCCATTGTACTTGGAATTATGAATTCCGACCTTGAGTTAAATGTCGAACACAAGGAAGTTAGGACAAGAAACTTGGTAACCTCTACTGAAAAGATTGCTTGAAGAGAAAAACGTGGTTGATTGGTTGTAATCTAACAAGCTAAAAATGCAATAAGAAAATGTGATTGAAACTATATAATGAAAGATCTAGAGTGTTGGGAATCTACTAAATTGTTCTATGATCAAATTCTTATGGAAAAATTACCGTGAATAATACAAAATTTCACTGATTTAAATATAATTATACGAACTTTCGATTAACATTAAATGATACCAATTTTGATGTGGATTTATCTTTAGCATCCTTAACTTGTTGCTAACCTACAATTGTAGGTTAATTTGCCAAAAAAATAAAGGAAAATATAAAAAAATAAATTAAAAATGCAATTAAAAAAAGAAAAAAGGTAAGAAAATTATTTTTTTAGTGTATTTTTAACTTTCTTATTTTTTTTATTGCATTTAATTTTTTTTTTTTTGTATTTTCCTTTTTTTGGTCAAGTTGACCTATGATACGCATGATTTATGTACATTTTATCATCTAATTTTGAATCATATTTATGCCATTCTTATGCTTTATTCTTTTGATTTAAGTCCATTTATGCTTATTTTGAGGATTTTACACTTTTTGGTACTGTGTTCGTTGTTTTGCCAATTTCTGTAGGTTTTCCTTCTTACTGAGTTGGTGACTAAAGGGAAGTCACATTAATTAAAAGAAGGCCAACCAAAGAAATGCTACATTTTTCGATCATCAAATGCAGAAGGGTCCACTTATAATGATCACAACTTTCAACACACTTGGAATTTTGATAGATATTTTTAGTGGAGATTAAACATGGGTCCGTTAGCTTCGAAACGACTGGTCACATGCCCAAATCCGATAAAAAACGGTCAAGTTATGGCATTTCAAAGACGTAGTGCGCATCAGGTACAAACCAGTCGACTG
This sequence comes from Amaranthus cruentus, assembly GCA_019425755.1. NCBI lineage: Eukaryota > Viridiplantae > Streptophyta > Magnoliopsida > Caryophyllales > Amaranthaceae > Amaranthus > Amaranthus cruentus. The sequence goes on along the minus strand of CM033457.1, from coordinate 12,898,880 downwards.
GTTGACCAGGACCAGTCGCCCCGACTGTTTCAGGTCTGCAGATCACTGTTTGCTTTTTGACCCGTGATTTCTTGCCTCATGCTTCCTCCAATCTTTCCCCTTGCGTGCTTCAGACCTCCTACTCATGTGCATCTGGTTCTAATGATGGAGAAGATTGCTTGTTGGACCATCTCTACAATCATCATGAAGGCAAAGTGGATGAGCACTTGAAATTGGCTATAAATACCCCAAGTTCTCAAGGAAGTGACACCCATCAGCTCACAAGTTGAGTTTAGCTTCATCCTCTCTTGTTCCTTTGCATATTCATTCTTAAATGTATTCCAAGTAGTTCCTAAGTTCAGAAACTTGTCTAGTCTTCATTTAAACACTTCCTTTAGCATTTTCATTCCTTGTTTCAAGCTTTAAGTTGTAATTTAACTCTTAAATACTAGTAGTTAGAAGTGGTTTTCATTTGCTCATCAATCAAAGTGCTTAGATAATCAAGAATTTTGTGGGTTTAAGTGGTTTTCATTCTCATTATTGTGATTCTCATCTCCTCCATAGTTGAGGGTAGTAAGTTATTCTAAGCTCTTACCTCTTTTAGTTTATTACAAAAACTATGTATGGTATGATAACTCATGTGTTTATTTCATTTATCACAATGAGGAAGAGTCTTCTTTCTAGAGTTTGGGGATGTAGTTAACTTATTGATTTGCTTATGGGGTAATGGGTTGAGTATAAATATGTACATGAATGAATATGTGGGTTCCATGGTAAGGAATCGAAAGCCCATTTCGATCTCCATCCATGGACAATTTATGTGCTTGATTGTCTTGAACACTTGGAAAGTATGATTTCATGCTAGTAATGAGTAGCCTAGAAACTAACTTTATTAGGATTCCTTCGAGGCCTAGCCCGTCCTTAGGATGATGAACCATGCATATCTTGTATGATTCTTTCTTGTTTAACATAAATTGGAGGTCATGAACATGTATTAGAAAGTTAGTAGTATGGTCGAGTTATACGCCCAGAAGTCGAATCTCCTAAACCATATTAGTAACTATATAGTTCCTATGCCCAGAAGTTGTGGAACTAAATTAGAAAGACCTTTCTCATCATAAAAATGGTTTAAAAGATATTTTCAACCGATCCCTTTAGCAAATTAGAAGTTAAATTCCCCAAACTCTAGTCTTTTTATTTATTGTTTGAAACTTGCTATTAAAAACCGTTTTCGTTTTAAAACTCAAAATAAAAAATCTCTTTGTTATTAAACTCTTTTTGTCACATGAACATTTTCCTGTGGACCGACCCCTTACTTACCACTAATGCTAGTCATTAGGGTCATTTAAAGAGAATAAAATTAATTGTGTAGACTAGACTTAGTCAAAACGATCAACGACCTACGGTTCCGCGCGTCTATCAACCTAGAATTGTGGGTTACCAACAAGTTAAGAATGCTATAGGAAAATCCACATTAAAGTTGGTAGTATTCAGGGTTAATCGAAAGTTCTTATTATTGTAGGAAAATCAGTAAAACTTTGTATTATTTACGGTAATTTTTCCAACACTTATTAGTGTCTATGAATGTCGGATTAATTAAGTGATTAAATATGGTTTTGTTAATCTCAAACCCTCGCTTTGTTGATTAACTATTAGATTTAGACCCTATTAATTAAATCCTCACACGCTAGTTTTATTGAACGAATTAATAAAAATTTAACTAAATTTTTACTAAAGCAAAGTCAATCCCAATCTCACACGCTAGTTCCATTGACTAGTCCGACAAAGTTTGTTTCATTTAGGGTTAATTAACACAATTTAACCACTTTAATTTTTAATTTCATAGACACATCCAAAAATAAAATCATACCCAAATCATAGGTCCAAACCCCAACCCTAGAAAATGAATCTAGTCACTAATCATGGTAAAAACAATAAACAAAAATCCTAGATTGAAACTAAGCATGATTAAAGATGATAATAATGAAATTTGCATGGAAAAACAATAATTAAACTATGAGACAAATATTAAAGATCAGAGAGACAAAAATATGAAGAACAATACTACTTTTACTTAAATTAAAAAAAAAAACTACTTTTACTTAAATGAAAATTTCTAGGAAAAACAATTAAAGTTTGACAAGGAAAGACTAACTAATACAAATTTGATAAAGAAAGATTAACTAATAACAAGATTGTAAATTACAGACAATTAATTAAAAAGCTTACAAATATTAAAAATGGTCTTCAATGGAGAAAGATGAAGGAGGAAGGAGGAAGGAGAAGGAGGAAGAAAAAGAGGGTTTCAATCTCCCTCCCTCATGCTCCCTCAAGGTGGCTTGACCTAATTGCCTCTTATAGTCTTATTACCTACTAAATATACCCTAAGAAGTTAATTAATAAAAAAGATAAAAGAAAATAAAACACACACGGAATTCAAGAAGCTAAAGCCGACTCATCGACCACTTCCACGACCTACAAGCCGAGTCAGTGGTTTTGGCTAACAGCTTCAGCAAACTTTAAACAATCGTCATTTCTTGCTCGCTTGTCGAAATTGGACGTATGATATATCTTGGAAAGCTCTTGAAGTCTAGATTTCGCTGCCACAAACCTTGCATTAATTTGATTTTCCTATCAAAAGTTAAGGACAAAAGACTATACATGTATCAAATTTCATCTCAAAATTTTTGCATTATAAACAATCTTCGACTTTTTTGCTCATTTTTTTGTAGAACATCATTAAAACCATAAGTATTATGCTTAAAACAATCAAAATCACTCAAAATCAACCAAAACGAGTAAAGTAGCATAAATCATCAAAATAATCACGAAATTACTAACAACGACCATCATTAAGGAATATAAAATAATATAAATAAGTGTATATGTATGATGACTATCAAAAGAGTCATTCTTGAAACATTTAGAGGTACAATGTCAGATGATATCGCTACAACTAAAGTTATCATTTTAGAAATGGAAAAATATTTTGTCAAAAACAAAAAGGCTAAAGTTGGTATAATTTTAATACTTCAATTCATCGACATATAAATGTAATGATATTATTAGAGAGTACACCATGAATATGTCTAATCTAACTTCAAAACTCAAAAAACAAAACTTGAAATCTCTGAGGATAACTTTAGTGCTTGTGATTTACTTGGATTTACTTGGATTTTGGATTTTGCGAGGAACATTGCAATTGTAAGGTTGTATTGAGTATCCCATGAAGCTCTCACCACCATTCTTCAGCTTGCTAACACCATTTCTGTAAACTCTTTTCTAGGATTTACTTGGATTTTGGATAACTGGATTGTAAGCATTGGTACGGACTACTTTTGGGGTGTTTGTTTGGTGGAAAAAGGCAGAGATTTTAATAGAAGGGATTAGGGTTAGAATAAAATAATTTTTTTTTCATTATTGGCTGCGGGCAAATACAAAACCGCAGCCTTTGAGTAAGTGATTTTTTTTGTTTTTGGCTGCGGTTTTATAGAAAACCGCAGTCTATAAGCTATTTTTTTTTCGCCGTATTTTTCTTCTATTATATGCTGCGTTTTATTGAAATCGCAAGTAATGTTTAGCAGCCAATAGCTTTTTTTCCACTAGTTATATGGCACAAGAAATCAGACAATATTTCCAAAAGGAGAATGAAAAGGCTTGTGTATGGTATATATATATATATAGGACCTTGAATTTTCACATACATGAATCTGTGTGTTGTATTAAAGGAAAACAAATCAACCAAAGGAGATATGATGTCAACAGATCTTTGGATGTCTTAAAACTTATTCACACATATATTTGTGATCCATTTTCAAGTCCTTCTTGAATTGGACAACTATATTTTACCACATCATTAATGAATATTATAGATATGACCACATATATTTCATTCATGAAAGGGCTCAATTACTAGATATGTTCAAAATTATAAGGCGAAGTTGAAAATCTACTTACCAAAAAGATTAAAGATGTTTGATTTGAAGTAGGGGATAAATACTATGGTCGTTTTGACGGTACAGATGAACAATGTCCATAATGTTAGCTATGTGGTATTATTTCTAAGTGCACCATTGCCTAGTACTCTAATTATGAATGATCTTGCTAAGAGACGAAATAGAACTCTAAAGAAAATGCTAAGGGGCATGATTAGTCTTTTTACTTTACCGGAGTCATTTTAAGGAGAAGCACGTAAGACTACAGCTTATATTCTTAACAAAGTACCCAACAAAAACAACTAATAATAAGACCTCATATGAACTATGAACTGGCAAAAAGTTGAGTTTGAATCATAAAAGTCATACATTTTGAGACTGGATAAATGCCAAAAGAGACAAGTTTAAATACATGGTATTGGAGAATGACCCTATCAACTTTCATCAAGCTATGAAAAGTGTAAATTATTAATTGTGGTTAAATGCAACGAATAAGGAAGTGCAATTCATAAAGGAAATTGTGGTTAAAGCTCGTCTAGTAGTGCAGGCTTTTACACAAAAAGAAGACTTTGATTGCAAAGAGATTTTATCTTTAGTTTCTTCAAAAGACTGCTTATTTAATCTTCAAGTACTTCAATAGATGTAAAAGACGTTGTTTCTAAAATGGTAACATTGATGAGACAATTTATATGAAGTAACCTGAAAACTTTGTGGTGGGTGACCCGAAGAAGTTGATTTGTAAACTCGAGAAATCCATCTATGGACTTAAGAAGGCGTTTCGTGAATGATATTTGACGTTTTATTAAGTGATTCCATCATTTGATTTTGAGATGAATTTACTTGATGAATGCTTATACCACAAGTTTAATGGAAGTTTTCTATCATGATGACATATTGCTTGCCAGCAATGATATAAGTTTTTTTTGTGTGTGGAACTAAAAATATTTTTATTAAAGAGTTTCACGATAAAAAATCTTGGTGATGCCTTTCGAATTAGGTATGAAAAATATTTTTATTAAAGAGTTTAACATCATCATCATCATACCCAGTGTTCCCGCACATAGATAAATCTATGGTAAGGGTCCGGGGAAGGAAGGTCAACGGCGTCTCATACCCATAAGGAGAGGGCAGCCACAAGAGTCCTTCGACTCAAAAGGAGTCTTCGAAGATAAGAACATGCAAATATCCGAAAACCTGCATCTTACATGTAACATGCAAATAGGGATCATTTAAATGCAAGCAAAGCAAGTGACTAACACAAGTACACAACTAAAAAGATGCATACATGTAACTGAGAAACGATACAGGTAAAAAAGGCAGTAAAGAGTTTAACATAATATCCTTTTTTATATATATAATATAATAAACAAATAAAATCAAACAAAAATCCTTCTTATTTTAAAATCATTCTTATTTGCTCCTATCTATATATATATATATATATATATATATATATATATATATATATATATATATATATATAGGAAGAAGTTCCAGTGAGAACCATCCTATATGAGGCAAGTGAGAACCAATCATCTTACAAAAAAGTGTTACTTTTACTAAAAAGGTGTTACTTATGCTAAAAGATATTCTTGTATTTTTATGATCTTTTTGAGCAAAAAGTGTTACTTTAAGAAAAATTTTGAAAAAACACAAAAAAGGTGTTACTTTTACATTAAAATGTGTTGCTTTTCAAAAAGCGTTTACTTTATTTTTTGAAAAATATTTTTTCGAAAGTAACACTTTTATCTTAAAAGTAACAACTTTTTAAAAACAAAAGTAACATTTTTTGTTCAAAAGTAACACATTTTCTATAAAAAGTAACACATTTTTATCAAGCGATTGGTTCTCCATTCTATAAACTGCATGCTTATATATATTAGCCGGAGGTCAAGTCTTGTAGTAGAGTATCTTAACAGTTTATTTCGACATTTTCCACTGACATCACGATTCATTGCATGCTCCAAGGCATCAAATCATGGGATTTGAATGCGAAATTTTGTCATGAGATTGCGTAAAGTGAATTCTATTCAAAGATAAAAAAAACAATTTGTTCCAAGTTTCTTCAGAAACTAATCTCCAACACAACACAACAGTGCCTTTGCACTGTTTATAGTTGAATCAATAAAAAAAATACTGGGATTATTGGAATATGTACTGGAAAGATGCAAGTAAGTTGTACAGAGATATACTAATACCTAAGGCTACAACCTACTCAACAAATTATTTACATGGTTTCGAGCATACACTACAAAGGTACTTAAAGCCTACGAATTTAATCACAAATCATGAGAAAATTGGTATATACTACAACAAACAAGAATTATATCTATCACAAATCACTAATACCAGATTCGGCTTCTTTTAAGCTATCAGAATTTAAGTCTAACATGTAATCACAAAGCTCTAAAAGCTGATCTGCGAGGGGTGGGATGCCTGGATTTCTCCCATCATTGTACAAGTGCGCATTATAGGCAATTTGCCACATATCATGACGGAAGTCAGTCCTGTCTTTGTACTCAAGCCGTCTAACCTTATCCCTTATTGTGGAAAGGTCCATCGGACGCTCAACTATGTTCAGATAGTCAGGAGCTTCCTTCTTAGATACAGGTTTTAAGAAAAGATATGATATATCAATTCTCTCTTTTAGAGTATCAACAATGCTCTCCAGGATATTAGCCAAGCCAACCTATCAACAATTGAACATAAGTTGAAAAGTAGCATCAGCACTTTGAAAGGTTAGTAAGGAAAAGCACAAAACTTTTCGAAAAAAGCTTAAGAACACTCCATCGACTAATCTTAAAACATAGTCTGATGACAAATGAACTCGACAGTTCTGAGTATTAGCAGGAATAATACGAGATGAGTTAAGAAAATACCTCTCCCCCTCTACGCCGCTTAGTTGGTGGGACAAACTCGGCACCATACCTCCCCAAGTCAACAATGGTCTTCCTCTTGGCACTTCTATCCCTCTCTGGCACAAGTCTGTTATTTCTTTTTATTGGAAAATCATCCAAGTATTCATCTTTCAACACCATCGTCTTCTTCTTCTTCTTTTTCTTGTTGGCTTTCTGCCATTCTTCTTCTTCCCTTTCTCTACGTATTTCTTCTTCATAATTTCTCAGATCAGCCATTCTATCTTGTTCTTTTAGCATACTTAATTCTTCCTCATAACGTCTTGCATTTTCTTCTCGAGTTCGTTCAAAATTTCTTCTCCTCTCTTCCTCCTCCCAAATTCTTTTAGCTTCTTTGTTCTTCTTTCTCAACACTTCCTCACTCAAAGGCTTGCTATCATGTTGTCTGTTCACTCCAAAACCTGTCAATTCAATCATCTTCTTAGTCTTCCTGTACTCAAAATCAGGACCTTCTTGGCTTGAATGGTCTATATTCACGACTTCCTTTGGTTGTTTGATAGTGATTTTTTTATGAAGATGCTCTTTGCCCGTATCAGTTGGTGGCCGTATAATAACATTGAGCTTCGCAGATTCAGCCTGAACATCATCAGGCTTTATTTTGTTGCTAATTATTTTAATAACTTTAGGAGCAGATTTACTTCCTTCAACTTCAGATGTGCTTGGCTGCTCCAAACTTGGCAAAGGAACCAAAGTAGCTTTATCAGGAACCTTTTCAGCAGAGGCATATTTGACTTTCAAAATCTTGGTCTTGGAACTAGACTTTTCCCCTTCAGGGGCTTCAATTTGAACAGATTTTGTCACATTTTTTGCCACAAGTTTCTTAGATGAAATCTTCTGCTGTGACTGAGAAGGGAGATCTTGAGATACAGATTTACCAATGTCCTTTTCTGGATCTAGGTTGTTTACTTGAGGCTCTGGATCTTCCCCATATTTGGGGCAGTTTTTGTTGGTCCTCATGTGGCCAAGCTAGAAACAAAAATGGAATATCGTAAGTACAAAATATATACATATAACAGAAAAGAAATAATCTTGAGAACAAACCTGTCCACATGCACCACAAACAAAAGTCTCTCTAGCTGGTTTCTTTTCTTTAAAAACCTCCTGGAAAAAAGACAATGTAAAGTATGTGGGACTACAGTTGAATGTATGTTATATAGCAGAACTAACACCACATTCAAGAATGCAACTAAGCACATGAAGATCAAGCCTAAGTGCAAATATCTTCCTTACAAGTAACAGTTTTGTGTATTTACGGTGTACTTCACACATTAATTTCGTGCATTCAGAACAAAGCTACATTCACAGAAACAAAAAGATCTTCCTGCAGATAGCTGGAAGGTGTAAATGTACTGCCTGTTTGGTTATTAGATGATGAAAATTTGATGTAATTTAGCTAAGGAATATTACTTTATATTAATGTTTAAAATCATTCTTGTTCTATTCTAATTAAGCTAAGAAATTTGATGTAGCTTGGTTATTCTAATCAATTTATTCTTCACAAAATTGATTGTGATTCAATACCACTTGAAGAGCTGGTAATTAGGTCGTAATGGAAACTTGTTAAGAAAAATACATGTTCGAGGATAAGAGTTTCATTAGTCACTTCCATGCGAACAACGCACCACTAGTTTAACACTAAACTCATTCTCATTGACACTTACCTTTTATCAGTAACAGGTCGTTTACCTTGATAATTTAAACCCTCATGATAACAAAAAGATTAATTCTTTAATAGGTCAAATTAATCATCGGAAGTAGTTCACTTACCTTGATCCGATCGGCTGTCATTATTTTTACTTTTTTATTTAGTAGATCCACCGGAAACGTCTCATTCTTTTTGCCTGGTTTTGCCTTTGTTGACATTGGTTTTTTAGATTGCATCTTTTCAACCTAAAATAAATAGGTGATAATTACTGTTGACTGATTTTCTGACATGATGATGAGTCAAACGTAGTAAGAAGTTCAATCAAATGTTGAAAATTGCTAAGAGAGATCAAGAGAGTCATATTACCTCCTCTACATCAGCATTCTGCTTTCCCATTATTGGACGATCTGGTACAACAGGTCTATCTGTAGGCTTCACCATACTATTAGCCTTTTTGACTCGCTCTACATTTTCCAAACCAAAACTCAATTGGGGGCCTCGTCCAATCGCCTCTCCACTAGGCTTGGGTTTCTTCTTCTTCTTCCAAACAGCTCCGTCATCTGCAGGAAATTTAATCCATTGATTGACATTACAAGAATAAACGTCCAGATATTCTCATGAACCAGTCCACTAAGGCCCTGCTTGGATTTATGATGCATCAAGAGGGCAATAAAAATCGAACTAGGAAAATGTTGGTGAATTGGAGATGATGGTGAAGGGTATACGTAGAATAATAAAAGGATGAAGGAGGGGGAACGATTACCCTCGCCAAGAGTGTAATATGCCCCCTGGAACCACAGCAGTCAGCGTAAGAGTTCCCCCCATCCTCATCACATCACCGCAAACCGATACCTTTCACATAACTTTATTTAACTTTATTATGTTTGCCACTACCTCTTCTCACCTTTATTTATTATGTTTGACTTAATCAGCCCCTTACTGTCTTGATCCAAATTTAGAGATTTCCCAAAAGAGATTATAACATCGCTCACAGCCTAACTCTTGGCATAAAGACAAGCAAACAGAAAGCATACCATCCAGGAGAAACCTGCACAACTCTGCAGCTTCAGCTGTTTTATCTTCTATTTCCTCTTCCAACCGAGCGTGAGATGGATGCCGTCTCATCTTAAGCCCCTTAACTCCGTCAGATTTGTAATTTTTCACCTCCAAGTTTCTGTCGCCGCCTTCCTCGCCTTCTTCTGCGTCAAGTAAATTTTCTAGATCTCCAGCAAAAGAATCCAAATCACTATTTGCTTCAGAGTCGCTCTCATTTTCATCACCATCGAGAGCTGAAAGGGATTGAATTTGCCGATCCCAAATTTCCTGACATTTCTCTCGAGTCTGCTGCTGAAGCTGGAGAAATGACATTCGTTGGCCTCGTGCATATTTACTAATAGTTGTTGGATCAACCTTGACTCCTGAAGCGGCCTGCTCACTTGACAGCTTGCGTATCAATGCAATTCGATGCCAACGAGATAGTTTTTCAATCTGCTCCTCAGGTATACTAAATTTCAGAAGAACCTAATTAATGCAACAGATAAAGGTCTCAGATATTGAGTAAATGTTGCATTTCAAATCCTAACAACAAAGTAGTATACCATGATCATTTAGTTAAACTGAAAATGATAAACTAAGACTAAGCATTTGTACAAAAAATTTAGAAGGAACAATTATGATATAAATTAATGGTAGAAATTAACTAATGAAAGTACTAAAGAAAAACCAAGGCATATCATCTTGGAATAGTGCTGCTAAATTCAACACCACCAATAGAGTCATAAAATGCAATGCCATAGACAATGATATTATGACAGTGAGAAAAACAAAACTAATCAATATAAAACCAGAATTCAAAGCATTTTTAAAATGATAATGTAAGATCAATACAAAAGGCTCACAGGAACTACAAACCTCTCTAGCAGCCTCCATGCTCAATCTGCGTAGATCAGCATCTGTCCCAGTGACTGTAGTACCACGAGGGACAGTCGGCTTCTTCTTCACCACAGCATTCGACAAAGGTGGCTTTGCTGCAATACGCACATAACTAAATCCTAAACCTCGACCAGATGGATCACCAACACCAGAAATCTCCAATCGTTCTATATTTTCTCTATCCTGACATAGCAAGAGAAAAACAAAAAGCAAAAGGCTCAACATAATGTCAGAAAAAAAAACATAATTTCATGATGTTCAGTTAAAACAGTCTTTTAATTCTTTAACAAAAATAAAAGCTAGAAATGAACAACATATGTGTACTATAGACCTACACATTTTAGTGGTAATGTTTGACATACAGAGCAACACAGCTGGCTACATTGAAAAACATAGAACAAAATTACCAAAGCAGAGATTTTAGAGTACAATGTGAACTAGAAGTTTTCATCTCCACAGAAAATCAAGCAGCATAATGAAAAAAACTCCCATACTACCATAATGCAAAAACAAGGTTGCATTGTACGTATTAGTCTTATCGTAAAGGTTTTCCAATTTGTCGAACCAGTACTAGCCGTATCGTAAAGGAGTAAAAAATCTGCATTTAAGGCCATTTCAAGAGACATTTCATGGTTTAAGCTGAAATTTGGCGATACCATAGCCGCATTACCCTCGTTACAGTATTACCGTGTCTGTTACGCAACCGCAACCATTATGCATACAAGGTATGTGACACTACAAAGTATATATGCTCATATATGAATGAGAATGGGCTATCAAGTACATGCTTAACATACCACAAAGAAGCAACGGGCAAGTGGGTCACAAAGTGAAATTTTGCGTAAGAATGATGGGAGCCTAGGTGGAAATCCCTTAATGGCATTGGGTAGTTCAATGTTGTTGCAATGGATTGTAATACCGAGTAAGTTAGAATATCATGCTTACAGCAGTTGTCTTGGTTAACATGATTTCAGATTACATGTAATGAAACAGAGGTTTTGACTTTTTGAGTGACATGTTAAAATCCATTACATAATTGTCATTATGTAGCACAACAGCGGATAGCCTCATTTTCATTCCATGATACATACCAACAGAGGACATCTCAAACACAGTAAAATAATAGTCCAAAGGCTTAAAAATTAAAACTTAATCATAGTGTATCCCAAGTCGCAATACAACTGCAAAAAGCATCGACCGTGACTCCATGAGATTGCCGATGAGCTAGACAAATTACCTGGCTTATGCATCCAACAAAATTGGCAGAAAGGTTCCATGGAGTTATCTGCAATTCTCGCTCAATATGTGATGCAGCAGCTAGCGCAATAGCTTCGTCAGGAAGCTGATTCATCGCAGATGAAAGAGCAGCCAGTTGTGTGGGACCCGTAAGATGTGCCAACCTGGTTATCCCAAGACGCTTTAGACGGTTTAGGCCTGCCAGCATACTCTCATAAGAGCAAACCTGAAGCAGCAAGAATAACATAAGGATGCAAGCAGCAAGACTAGTTAAAGAAAAGGAGAAAAATTAGACAGATCTTCTCTACAGAGTGAGACACATTCCAAAACGGAAAAATCTTCTTTTAATAACTTTGGGACAAAGAGAGTCAGATTGCTAAGGGCCAAGTTATTAGAAGGGAGGAGGAGGAAGATAAAAGCAAGAAATTTTTCAGGAAAATGCAAAGGAGATGAATTTCACAGCAAAGAAACATCTCTCTAATTTAAGGACTTTAGGCAAATTGATGATTGAACAATTGTTCCAACAACCAGTACCATGGAAGAAAACCTTGGTCGAAGATGCGTTTTCGAAAACGGTCATGATGTCGCGAAATAACGGAAATAACGTGAATTGTGGCCGAAAGGGTGTGGTTTTTGAAAAAAGAAAATCACATAAGCGGAGTTTTGAACTTATAATTGTATTTTTGTTGTTGAATATTATGCAACAATATGCCTATAGCTATTGTAATTGCAATATTTGAGGTTCTTTTATTTAGTGTATAATTAATTAATTAACTTATTAGTTATTAGCAAATTATTTTGTTTATCAACAAAATTTATGAGGTAACTATAATTTAAGCGATCGTAATAATTAAAGTTAATGAGTACTAATGAAAAATTTTAACACGGCGACAAATAGCGCTGTAACTATGAAATTTTGTTAAAACGGTAAAATTGTGAGCGTTATACGTTATGTAACGTTCAAAAAAACGTTTTGACCATGAAATTTCACGCATTGTTATATACGAGATTTAACGCCACAACAACTCTCAAATAAGTTACATAACGTTGTTATCTAATACATGACGTAACGAGGCAATTTTAATTATATGAATAGTAATTCCTTAAATTTATCCAAAGACAATTTCCCTTTCAGTTAGGCATCCAAATTTAGTACTTTCAAATCAACTCTAGACTATAGCTTAATGAAAGCAACAGATAAATCATGTTGTTATTTAGCATCGAACCACATGAGTCAAAAGAACACAGTCCACTAGAAACAATATTCAGAAGGGCCACATCTTTTGAATTCCTAACACAATCAAAGTGACCAAACTTGAGTCCAGAACGTGAAAATTTTTCCAACTACAAACTTTTCAGCATGCACTTTGATGATTTCTTTTCAAAGTAAAATACAAAGCCTTTGCATTGTAACTTATAATCTTCTAATAAACAAACAAATAAAAACCAATCTCTTACTTGAACTTCATCAAAAGTTGACTTCAATTTTGTTTATCAATTCCCTGTGCTTCATATTGATTTTCTATTAAAACCATTATATGCTGGTCAAAATATTCACTTCACTCCTATATGGTTTTCTTAATTTTACAAATCCATGAGACATTGAAACTATGACTCACTTCTAATGTTATTGAGCCATGATGGCTCACGAGCCGTTTGAGCCAAAGGGGAAGAATCGAGTTTTACAAACCGATTAATGCAATAAATGTGGATGGCTTAGTGGTGGTCTTGGCCACATATTTCCAAAGTTCAAAAACCATTGCAAAAGTCTCAAATTGTACTTTTTGTGACCCCAACTGAGCTTGCCCAAGCTAGGCTCTAAAAGATCATGAACATGCATGCAATTATTTAATCATTATAATTTGCCTATAATTTATCATCAATATTTAAATAGTGTAATGTTTTGTAATAGATTTTTTGATTAGAGACTAGTTACTTGAAGTTCTCAGTCACAATTATGTGGAACATTCTTATTTATTTTTAAAGATTTAAATGTAATAATTTAAGTTCTAATTTGAACTGAGCTGATTTGAGCTCACAACAAAGGTTCTCAAGCTTAAGAGCCGAAATTTTTGAGCTCGTCAAGCTTTGAGACCTAGTTGAGCTTGAAATTTTTCTTGCCAAGCCGAGCATGCAAAAAGTTTCGATTTGGCCTCTTTTTTGATTTTGGTTTGGCTTGTTAACACCCAAAGTTGTTAAAATCGTGATTCTACTTGGAATCGTTTAGAGGGGTAGAATCGAATCGTAGAATCGTACGATTCTACAAATAAACTTAAAATATCAAAAATATCTAGTTTCTTATCGTTATCATTCAATTCAAAAGTTTAAATTTATGAATTAAAGTTTTTTTGACTTTATTTTTAAGAGTCTAACAAAAACTTTTCAATAATTAGTTTAAATCTTCATACCGATTAAGAAATTTGCTTTTTAAGAGTTTTCTTGATGGACAATTTGAAATTTATGTGTATATGTGAAAGAGATTAGTAAAATATGGTACATAAGAAAAATAAAAAATAATTCTTACTATATATATTAGTAGAATCGGATCGTCAAATCGTAGAATCGTGTTATGATTCTACCTCTAAAAAATTTATTCCAACTAGAATCGTAAGATTCTACAACTTTAAGATTCTACTTGCGATTCAAATCGCTCGCTTGTTTTTGGATCGTAAAATCATAGATTAAAATCGCGATTTTAACAACCATGTTAACACCACTTATAATCTCTCTTAAATGGTTTGAGTTGATATGATGATTTGAACTCGACTAAATTTTATAAATTATATTAATAATTTATACAAAGTGAATTGAATTTTCACTTGATAAAACTAATGTGTACAAAATATGACTTTTGAAAATTCAAGAAAAATTGAAGAAATTGAGTAAATTCTAAAGAAGAGAAATTATATAGCAAAAATAAAATTCACAATCTAACTTCTCATTTCTCAATCAAAAGTCAGCAACAATATTCCATAACACTTCATCATTCCAATGTTATAAAGTAGCTCCTTCCCACCTAGGTAGGATTCAAGGGTCGGAGGTACCCAACCATACCCTTGTTAGTAATAACAAGAAGTTGCTTCAGATAGACCCTCGAAAAAATAACATCATATGCTTACTTTACATAACCGAAAAAGGCATATGAATGTTAGTTTTATATAATCCATTATAATCCAAAACCAAATAATATTTGGCCCCATCAAGAATGGAGATGTTTTCAATCAAAATTAAAAACTAGAAAAATTAGATGTGCACAATAAATGATAAACTCACTGCTTCAGGCGTCACCATCCGTCGCAATTCTTCCTCTGGAGGAATGTGGAAGTTGCGTCTCATTACATAATAAGACTGACCATTTGGCCCTCGCTGGTGCATTGGAAAACACATTTCACTTAACAAAATACACTAGAAAATAACGCAATATGGCAAGAAATAGAGAGAACATAGTAAGACTTACCTGCACATCCGCACAATGCTTCACCTTTTTGCGAAGAAAGTGTTCAGCAATGTTAGGAAAATACGCTGACACTTCATCAACATGAATCCAGGGAAGCATGCCACGTTTTTCAGCATCACGAAACTCACGATACATAAACACTAAAAGTCTGTTAATCATAAATATTTGAAGTCCCTTGGCATTAGGAGGCATAACTTCAATGTGCGGCTCCTGAATTAACCACAGTTAAACAAGATCAAATGATCTAGCGTAGGAAAACTATCTTTTTGCCAACAAAAGATAAATGATGGAACAAATAAGTGACATAAGTTTTAGAGCATATGAACATATGAACAAGTGACAGCTTTTTAGAAAATATAAACAAATTCCCCAACAATAAAGATCTAAATATAATGATATGAAATCGAATTCAAATTGTAAACATAAGACAGAAACAAACATGTAAAACACCTGCTGACCCACTGCATGAATTTTATCAATTCGCCTAATGGACAACTTTCCTTTAGCTGATCGAACCAATAAGTAGTCTGTTGATGCCACTTTATGAGGAAAAATAGGTGCTCGATACATGTTCGTCTCAAGGCATGATTGACTAAAACCTGGCTTTATATCTCCAAGAAACGGGGATTTATCAGCCGGATCAAGTGAAAGAACTGTCCCCAAACCATTGTTGGCATTCCGTAGCATATCAAAATTCTGATCATCTGAAGATGATTTTTGATAGTACGTACATAGTCTTGCACCCATTCCTACATTCCCAATCAAAAGTGGTCGTTCTTCACAATACCTACAAAATAGAAAGATTGCTTATTTTTTACTTTTAGACCCCCACACAAAATTTGATAAAAAAAATACGATAGCACTAAATACAAGGGCTAATAGTATATATACTTCCTTCATTCCATATTTGTTGCAACATTTGGAAAAATGACACTATTTATCGATCACTAATAATTTGTTATTAATCTTTAATTTTTTTTGAAGAATATATTTTTTTTAATGAATACATTTGCAACATAAAAGGTGTTACTTCTCGAAATAAACGTGTTGTATGATGTTTATTTTTTTGAAGAATATATTTTTTTCTGAAAGTAACACATTTTTGCTAAAAAGTACAGCTTTTTTTAAAATAAGTAACATTTTTTGTCCAAAAGTAACACCTTTTCTTTAAACAAGTAATACATTTTTATCAAGCATATTGGTTCTTACGGTTCTCATATAAACTTAGTTCTCACTGAAACTTGACCATATATATATGTGCGTGTGTGTGTCATTGAAATATTAATAATAATTGTAATGGAAACATAAAAAATTACTGCGGATATAATGCCAAAATATGACAAAATCATGAAACACCATTGAAGGTAAACAAAAACAAACAGTGTAGCCTAGAGCAA
The DNA here is from genome assembly GCA_019425755.1 of Amaranthus cruentus. NCBI lineage: Eukaryota > Viridiplantae > Streptophyta > Magnoliopsida > Caryophyllales > Amaranthaceae > Amaranthus > Amaranthus cruentus. The sequence goes on along the minus strand of CM033457.1, from coordinate 12,882,384 downwards.
GTAACTTACTCCATTAAGAAAACATGACCATCTTTGACTGAAAGATCTGATTTCTTCTTAAATGCCCCGGGTGGACGCAAAGACTTGCTCTCATTAGGAACTCTTTGTGCAGTTGGCCACAAATGTATCTTTGTGCGTACAAGATGAAGTAATGAATTAGGCTGCACATTCTGTGCAACAAGAGTCTTCTGATCCTCAAGCTCTTTTCCTTTATAGAATATTTTGACAGTTTCAGTCAATCTAAAATCTGCAGTAAAGGTTTTTCAGTTCAAACTTCCAGCAATAATGGATTATCAATGATACAAAATCCATCAACAAAAATCAGGTATGTGAAACCTTAATATGTATAAATATCAAATTTAAGTGGCTCACCAAGTTTCTTGGAAGCTTTTGCTTTTAAAGAACTAACATTTTCTTCGATATCCACATTGATTTTAACCCCTTTTCCACCCAGACTTTTCAGTAGAACCTTCATAGGCCCTTGCATAGGCAGCTTTTCTAGCTCCTTAACAACTAACTCGCTATCATGAGGATACCATGTTGCCCTTGGCCGATGAAAATTAGCAATATCCTTGCTGCAAAATGAAACAAGTTAGCGAAGATTACAAAGTTCAACATGACCTCATACATTTACACAAATCAAGCATAAAAAAGAAAAAATTGCTTTTCCAAATGACTTCTCAAAACAACGGATTTTACCAGATGACTAATCATGAAAATGACTAGTGTCAGAATGTGACACAGGACTCAGGAGCTCAAAATAAATAAATATATGTAATAATTTAGCAATGGTACTAGACAAAATGTCTACATCACTTGCAAAAGTTGAACTATAGGGAGGATAAAGAAACAAATATATTGATTGACAATAGGAGTAAAAGGACAAGATCCCCGAAAGTCCAAATTGAAAATCACAAACCCCAACCATTTGAAGCCCATAATGACGCTAGAATATTGTAGATCAAACAGAAGAACTTATCTCAAAATACTAGACTAATAGGTAAGGCCTAAGGGTGCCAATTGAGCTATAAACTCCTCATCAGTAGACTAAAATTCATTAAACTCGACTCTCATAAGGCCCAACATCCTCATTACTTACGGCTAAGTTTTCACGACCACATTGGTCAGTTGGCTTAACCTAGGCCACCACTCCAAATGCCACACTGTGCACTAATACCAAATGTTATAAATCAAATGGAAAACATCGTCCCTATGACTAGTGCAGTAAGTGAGAGTCCATTTGATCTATAAACCCCTCATAAGCTGTTCACACAACCAGTAAGGGGAGAACTCCCATAACTTGCAGCGGACTCAAATACACTACAGATAAGTTCGTCCCACAATAAAAACACTAAACAAAGCAACTCAAGAAAAGACATGGAATCATGTTCCAGCTTCCAACCACACCATACAATTGATATGAAAATATGAACTCATTGCTCCACAACTATTGTTTGTTTCCTCGCATAAAAACACAACACAAATCTGCAGCCAATGCGAAGCATCTGCTTGGATAAATACAGGACTTGTACTGATAACAACCTACTACAAAAGAATATGCCCAACCATGGTAAAACTCAGTGCAAAAATACCAAATGGTCTCAAAACGGATTTCACGGGGCCAGCGCGGATTGTGGATTCGCAATAAGCTAAAAATCTTTACGATAAGGTGATGCAACTTTGTTTTTTCACTATGTGCAAGCACAACCCACTATTTTACATTTCCTCAAGTAAAAAAATAAGTAACATTTGCAGATTTACAACAGTGCTAATAATACATGTATAACAACTATTAATCACATCAGTAAAATCATAAAAATTCTTACTTGCTTAGTCTAGGTTTTATTGTTTGCAGCTTCGATGCAGGGATTGAATGCAAAACTTTGACATTGTGAGTCGTTCGTTTCTTTGAAAGGGACTTTAGTTGTGGTGATGTTTTTCGATTTGAGTAATACTTGTCGTTAGCAATATTAAATCGTCCAACAGATAACATTACATGACCAGGTACTTCAAAATTTTCAGGAACAACCTTCCCAGAGCGTGTCGTTATCATTGCCCCGGCATGAGCTTGTAGATGCTCATAGTCTTTATTGTCCAAAAGTTCAAAGACCATCAGCTCATCTTGAAGATCATATATTAACTTTGGTTTTACAATTGGCTTCTCCAAATCCCATATTATGTTCTCAACCCAAGACCCTTCAACTAACTCTTTATTTTGTACCGTAAGTTGTTTGAAACGCTTCATAAAATCAAGCTCTTCGTGCTCCCCTGATTCATTTTTCTTTCTTGTATCAGAATGATTCAAGGAATCATTTTCTATTTCAGATTCTAACCTCAAGAGTTGAGGATGATACATACTCCCTAAGGAGGAAGGAGTAACAGAATTTCGAGAACCAAATGGTTCAACAGAGAAATTCAAGAAACCATCATGACACAAATTATCTTCCTCACAAGGAATAATCTTGGAATCAGACAGTTGTTTATGAGACTTTGACAAGCTTTCCTTGTTCTCATGAGCAACAGACTCCAAATCAGGTCCAGAATGTTCGCAACTCTCTACAGAAATCTGACTCACGTTAGGTGAATTGCCCCATATAATTTTACTTTCCCAGTCTTGCTGATCAAGTGGGTAAAATTCTGAACACATGGATAAGTTCCATTTAGCAGTAAAATGAGAAGTCAAATCCTTTCTCATAGGTTCTGAACTTAGACAAAAGTCTTTCTTTTTATCCGAAGCAATGTGAATTCCCTCATACAAATCCAACCTAGAGTTAGCATCCATCAATACTGCATCATGATCTCGTGCTTCCTGTAACGGTTTTCTTCTAGAAAAAAGTTGGTAGGATCCTTTAAGAAACTCCTCCTCGTCCTCTTCAATCAAGTGTGATGCATCAAGAGATGTATACTTGTCTGCAAAAAGGAAAACACAAATCAAATATCATAGTATAGTATCATCAAATTGGTTGAAACTCAAATGCTTCACCACTCCACAGTTAACCCCCAACCTACCCTCAACCTGCCTGCACCACCCGCAGAAAATAAAGAGCAGCTAAATAAAGGAGATAAGAAATTAATATGAAGAAACAGGGATCAAAATTCAAACATCCCTTACACCATAAAAATGGTACAAGAAAAACTAAGTTACCTTTAGGGATGGAATACCTGTGCCCCCTCCTTCCAGCCTTTTTTAAAGGCTCATTGACACCAAAAATTTCGGAAAATCTCAAAATAGCCACCCCGTCTTCTACACACAAAATCGGTAGCGGTGTCAAACTTTTAGCATCAGCAGTTTCATGAGAAACTACAGGTTCTTCCTGTTGCCAATAGCATGTATCATCAAATTAAGCATTAAAATGTTTGTATTTGTAATGAAATTCAAATTCTGGTAAATAGTGCAGTAAATTAAAGAATTAATTGCGAATTACAGCCTTAATGTTTAATGGTTTTGCGAATCACAACCTTGAAGATTTTTTTTCGAATTACAGCCACCATGTTTCAATTTGACCAGTATTCAGGCCATATGACCGGTATCGTACAGATTGACCGATTGACCAGCCATGTTACCTTTGACTTCCCATTTTCTTTTTATTTTATTTTTTTGTGATTTTTTTCTTTTTTCATTTAATTTTCTTCCCCACTTACCTTTCTCTCTCCTTCTCCTGCCACAATTACCTCCATTTTCTTCTTCTCCTTCATTGTTACACTACTTACACATCAAAGCTTTATTCTCTCTTCTTCGCCATTCTTCCTGCCCAGAAAATCTTTCTTTCCATTTCCTCACTTCTTCCACTAATTTCCACGACCTTAATCGTACAAGTACTTTTATTCTTTACACGAATCAAGAATATTGATTTTTCTACAAGGTGGGAAATGTTCGGGGAATTTGTTTAAATTCCTTGATCACAGAGTCATATGGTGCACAAGCATAGTGAACTTCCAAACCTTTTTATGCCAGTGTATGATTCTCCGTAAAGATAGAATTTAAGCCAACCAATTCAATTTATAAAAACTTGTACAATTTGAGGAGGATAATCAACAATACAGGAAACATCAGCAGCTGCCCATCGGTTCACTAATTTCTAGTTCATTTCTTAGGGTAGACTGGCCCGTGAATACCATCAAAGTACAAGATAATCAATAATACATGGAAATGTGTATTAATGTGAAATGTGAAATGTGAAATGTGAACTAATTTCAAGTAGTTCATTACCCTGTTGAAATTAGTGACCCAATGGGCAGTTCCTGATGTTATTGTAGATTATCCTGTAACCATGGAAAATAAGCCCCCCGACTTCTCAATTCATGGATATGTGAAATGATGGTGCCTGTTTGTAGCCTAAAGTACATGCAGGTAAGTCTGATACAGAGGTAAATTGGCCATATTTTATTACTTTATTGAAGTGCTTTAGGGAAGCCATGGGAAAAATTCAATTGGAATTAAAAAAAATTTCAAACTCAAAGCTTTGATGTGTAACAATGGAGGAGAAGAAGGGAATTGAGGTAATTGGGGAAGAAGGAGAGAGAGAAGGGTAGGTGGGGAAGAAAACTAAATGAAAAAAGAAAAAAATCACAAAAAAATTAAAACAAAAAGAAATAGGGAAGTCATAGGTAAAATGGCTAGTCAATCGGTCAATCTGTACGGAACCAGTCACCTAGCCCGAATACTGGTCAAAATTGAAACATGGTGGTTGTAATTAGCGAAAAAAAAAGAAAAAAAAACATCAAGGTTGTAATTCGCAAAACTATCAAACATTAAGGTTGTAATTTGCAATTAATTCTAAATTAAATCAAGATGACCAATAAAACATTTGGTAAGCTCAATCGACACCAATGACAACTCAGAGTTTCATGTTTCAAACCATAAAAAACTCACAAGCAAAAAGTTAAAAAAAAAAAAAAAAAAAATTCTTAACGTAAAAAGAAAATTATTTACTTAAATATTATGCGATATATTTCATAACGTCAAAAATAAAAACTAAAATCAAATAATACCAAATAATGATCATTTACAAAATCGTTGTTAGGAAAAGACTAATTTGATAACTACAACATACAAAAGTAAGTTAATAGAAAAGAAAATGTTGTTCCAAAAATTATTTGAGAGTTGTCACATTTTTGTTTTTCGTCAAGGTAAGTTTTCAGCTGTGTACACTAATTAGTCCCCTTGCTAAGATAAAAGGTGAAATTTGACATTGTTGGTGGACCACAAATAGCTTACCGCTAAAATATATTGAAACAACCAAATACTAGGGGTCCTTTAGTTAAGCAATTAGGCTACAAACGTTTTAACTAATGCATATGAAGTTTCATTCCAAGTGAAAATTTTTTACTAGTGGAAATGTGGAATATGGAAAGTTTTACTTCCCAAACAATATTTCACTAGCCTTGAGGACCGGTGAAAAAACTTCCTTTATTTGGTAGAAAGTTTCGGTCTTTCACTACCGATGGAATTTACCGAAGCAACTTCATTACTGGGTAGGAAGTTTCACACTTGCACTCTCCCTTGTTATTGCCATCACAAACAATTCGCATCAAAATACTTTCATGTTTAACTTCATATTTTAACAACCAAGCTATGTATTCACATCAAATTGGATGATTGTTTTTCCAATATATTGCTTCGTAAGACAAAATTTAAGAGGTTACCTATGAATTCAATAGGACTCCCTCTTTGCTTTACATTCTAGTTGGTTTACCTTATATGTATATATATATATATAAGTTTAATAAAGAAAACTTAACTTCATCTTTATGTAAAACAAGCACTTATTATTCTCATACAAATGATACAAAGCACCATACTAACTCAACCTATAGCAAATGATCACAATGTCATGACATACCGCAGAATATTTTATGCGGTTGCACTTAAAAATTTAACAATTTAGATCAAAGATGATCAATAGCAACAAACGCGCCTCCACTTGAGTAGAGCTAGGTGGTGGCTGATGAATTTGTCTAAGATGAAATTTGAATCAGCAAATCAAACAAGAATATGATCAATAATAACTAAACATTTAAGTGGAAGCATGCTCACTGCACAAGTATGGTTCAACAAACATTGAAATGAAAATATATCATGTGAGTGGCAAAAGAATTTTCAACTTAAGCAATTCATTGTATTTCTATTGAAAATCTTACGCACTAAGAAGCAAAGTCTTGATGATAAAATTTTCATTTAAAAACAATGCATAACCTCAAAAACACTAAGTGGCTCCCACCAAGGACGGCCAAGGGGCATTCGATTTACAAATCGATAGCCTTCAAATAACAGAGATTAACTGAAACAATGATTATGACGAGCAAAAAAAGATTATAATTTATGTTATTAATTTTTTTGGGGTGCTATTAGAGGCTTTGATTCAATCTGCTTCGCAAATCTCTTGCTCTAAACCAACTTTGTTTTGTTGAAGATTTAACATTAAGAAACAATTATCAAAAATAATCACAACTATTACTCATTAACTAAAAGTAACTCCACTATTGAATAGCTCAGATTATACCCAACTATTCTCATAAAGATCCAATTATATGAAGTATATTTGATACTTGAAAATTAGGTGTATATTGAAAAAATTAATAAAACTTTGGATTATTACGCAAAAATTATTCTAAACATATGTTATAATGAATACTAGGGATTATTTTTAGCAAATGATTCATATTTGGGATTATTTTTACAATTTTTACTATAAATTATTTGCAATGAAAAACAAATCAAATACATTAGGTGACAAAAATAAGCTCACCAAGTATACCTCATAAAAGTCATTAAAATCAACAGCACTCCCAGGAGCCATAATTAATTCAGAATCCATTTCTTGTTTGACTAACTCATCATCGTCGGCAATATTCACTGAAAGAAATTTGAGAGAAATACGTTTCATAAAGAAATATATGTAATTATGAAGAAAAAATAGATGATCATGATAAAGCACAAAAAAAAAAACACACACTACTACTACTACTTAAACAAACCCTATTTACTACTTTTCAATACTACGTATTAAAACCTTAAGTATACCGAACACTCTCTCTTTTACAACCACCAAAATTGACAATGTTGGAGCATTGCTTCTTCATCTTTATCTCTAGACCTTGAAAAAAGCTATTGGTTGAAAGGTATACTCAAGAAAGAATGTGAAATGTCAGCGAAAATACATGAGCTCCAAAGTACATATAATTAGCGCAAATTGATTCAATGACTTAGTGCACAACAACTAATCCTGCACCATACCTTATTTTCTACTTTAGTAACTCACACTTCTTATTCTAAAGGCCACTAATCTACGCTTTTTACACTTCACTCCACTATCTCACTAGATTTTAAGTTTCGTGCACACTATTTAGTGTGCACAAAGTCCATACAAGAGTTTCTCTTATCCAACACCCCCCAAAAGATTATAAGGGAAGTGTGGCGAAATTTAAACCAAATTAATGGGGTCGAAAATTACAATACAAATTTTAGATAAAAACTATAGGGCACGGTTTGAACATGTGACCTTTAGGATATTCTAACACTAGCTGCAACACTAAGCTTATATGAAAATTGTGAAAATCATAATTTCATGTAACACATTTTTGTCAAAAAAACAACACCTTTTACGTTTCTTCTAAATAAAAAGGCAACACTTTGTTGTTGTTAAACTGGCACTTCAAGATTTTATTAAAATTGTCTCATGACACACCCTTTGTGTAAAAGAAACTATTTTTTTTCATAAATTGTTTTGAGCAAAAAATTTGTCTAAACAATAACACCTTTTAGCCAAAAATAAATCGTTTGTAGTAAAGAGCAAATCTTATTGTCGGATTTTTTGTTTTTTCTTTTTTCGGAAATTTTTCTTAAAAGTAAAAGTTTTTTGCCAAAAAGTAATATGGTTCTTATGGTTCTCATATAAGCTTAATTCTCACATGAACTTAATCCGATATATATCTATATATAAATATATACATATATAACATATACATACACATATTTATAATGCATATATATACATACATGTGTATATAGGGGCAAGATCAGGTGAAAACAACTAAGTGGTGAAAATTGAAAACCAGACTAACATACATATTGACGCAAAAGGTGTACATAATATCTTATACGGTGTATAAATTTTTGTGAAGAAACATATATATATATATATATATATATATATATATATATATATATATATATATAGTATATATGTATATATGTATATATGTATATATGTATATATGTATATATGTATATATATATGTATATATGTATATATGTATATATATATATGTATATATATATATGTATATATATATATATATATATATATATATAAATATATATATATATATAAACATATATAGATACACACACAAACACATACACAAACACATACACAAACACATACACAAAAAAGCACCAAATTGAATTGATAATTCAGTTTGATATTAATTTTTATTTGGTTTGATTTGGTTTGAAAAAATTTAACATTTTGAATTGCGATTTGACTTTGATTTTGGTGAAATTAAACCGAAAAAACCAAAACACACTGAATTTACATGAAAGTAAGAGTACTTAAATTATGGCTACTATCTATGGGCCATTAGTAAAGGAAAAGCACAAGAGACTAGTATATAGTTCACAACTCCCACATACCAACCTAACCCAAACATTCTCCTCTGACCATCGGCTTCCACGCCTCAATATCTCCATATCTACAAATATTCCTTCTTCGATATTTTTTCATATTTCCCACATACACATTTTTTTCACGCCTCAATATCTTCATATAGCTTTTTAAATGAACATTTTGTTTATGTTAGTAAAATTTTGGGTTTTTCGTTGTCATTCGGTGTACTATGGATAATTTCGGTTCAATTTGGTTCAATTGTGAAAAATTTTGGTTCGGACTAGGATTTGAAATGTGAAACTTGAATCCTAACTTGGTTTGATTTGATTTGTCTCAACACTGAACCGAAAACAAAACTTACACCTCTACTCACAGCTATGGAACATTTATACATAAGACATTATTAGCAATATCGAAACACATCATAACAAAATCAACCTTTGATCAATCATCACTTCAAAGAACATATTTGTAATAAGTCAATGTCAAAGAGGATGCAAACACATCCATGATAATTTATCATTACCAAATATTTTGGGAAAATTTTCTTTATAATAGTAATGGAGAAGAGAAATGAAAGAAACAAAACTTTATTACTCCTTCCTATTCAAGCTAGTAGTACCATTTATTTTTGGTCATTATTCACTTATCACTCCTAATTTGTATTTTATTATTAATCAATAAGTTAGAACATAGTCATGTGAGATCTTGATTGATTCGTCTCAACTCTCAATGCAAGAATTATTTATATTAACTTTTTATGATTTTTAATTAAGAACAATTAAAAGGGTTAAAATGCTGCCTCGGCAAGTGTGAAAAAGCAAATGGGACTATGCTTGAATAGGAGAGAATATTATTTAGAAAAGCATATCAAATGGAAGCATTTTCCTAGCAAATTACCTCAATGCATTCAAATTAAAGGCCTCAAAATGTAAGAGGAAAGAGGAGCTAATTGAGTTCAACAAATAACAATCACTAATAAGCAAGGAACAATTCCTTCTGACAACGCGTACAAGGGTATCATGAAATCATATACGACTGAGATCAATAATAATTTCAACACAAAAACTCAGGTAGAAATTAAAAGTGTACCCACCAAACATTATTCCAGAACTTGTAGTGCTCTAAAAAGAAGAGCTAATGCAAGGTTAAATGCTTGTCTCGACTCTCCAATAAATAATAATAGTAAGGTTCACAAATTTGACAAACAAAAGAAATGTGGCATACGGAATGCATTAAGATTAGTATTAATAATAGGACGATGCATGTTATTGCAAATTGATGACATGAATATGGAATAGATGGATGATTGTTATTGAAACTATGTGTCAAAAGAAAAACATGCCAAAAGGAGAGAAAAAGTTAGTGGACAAATGGGTAAATTGAACCATTGATAATGCTCTAACATCATAATTTTTCCCCAACTCCCTTAAAGCAAAACCTATCTACATGGAGTAAAGGGAATTGGGTTCACTCCATTGTTACCACGATCGAAGTACGATTCGGGTCTCGAATTGTGGTCGGGAATTTCAAAAATCAAGGTTAGTATGATAGATTTTAGGTCGTGTTTTCTTGGATCACAAAATGATTCAATATAGATCGAGGTACGACTTAGGGTTAAGTAATTTAAATTTATACTTAAAAGGTAAGAAACAAGCGGGGAAAAAAAGAAAGGGGAAAAGAAAAGGAAAAAGGAAAAAGAGAAAAAGAGAACTCACTTTAAATCAGAAGTGCTTCAAAGAAAACCCATGTGATATGTCAAATAAAAAATAAATAAATAAAAGCTTTAAATTGTATTTTGGCTTAAAATATTAATAGCCCAAAGCTTAAACATAATATTTATCATACTTCAAAGATATAGAACAAAAGATTCAACCATTTCAAAGAAGACAACAGCATAGCTCCAACACCATCTCCATCTCCATCAACCTTCCACCATTGATAATCCACACCAAAGCTAAGTTTTTGTCTTTTCTTACTCACCTTTTCTTTTTCGCTTTCTTTTCTTTTTACTCTATTTCTCTTTTTCGGTTATGATTCTCTTTTTCTCTCAAGATTTTTAAGTTAAGTCGATTGAAGTGACAATCTAGATCGCGTCTCCGAGATCTAGATCGCAAATGACCGTAGTTGGGTCGCGGTTCGCATGCTTAAGCATCAATCCTAGCTATAGGGGTTCACTCTTATCCTTGCTATGACAAAGAGGTTATCTCTAGTAAACCACTACAAGAAAACACAATTTACAACTTTTATATAAATAAAAAAAAAAACTCATGAAATAATGATATATTTTACTTCAATATATGATAACCCAAGGCTAAAGAGGCTATAAAGCTTTGGCTCCTCGGAAATTGATGTATAATTAGTCTCTCACATAAAGTATTTAATATCACACGTCCTGAATTCTGATTAACATAAATACTATTGTAAACCATGAACTTGTTTTGAGTATGTTCTCTATAAAATTTCTAGTTATCAATGCCAAAGAGTTAGATAAAATGACATTATGGCAGTCTAGGCACTACTTAACTCAAATGAAACAAGCCTTAAAAATCCTTTTGCAAAACTCCAATTTTGAAAGGTAATAGGCACAGTGCAAAGCACTTTAGAGATGTTGAGACAATTCCCAAAGGAATCAAAGGCATAGTAAGGAGCAACTAAGCTTATTTTACTTGTTTTTCTTTAAATACTTTATAAACTCAAACCACTCAATAACTTTGTTACCCCAAATTAATCACAAAAGGTATAATAATGTATACTCTTTCTAGCTTGAATAAGACGAGGGTTGAGACTTGAGAGAAATTAAAAAATTGTTCATTCAGATGGTGTTGCACTTCAAGTATCACAACTATATGTAGTAATATGGACTCGTGCAAATAGTTGTGGTAACTATCATGACATGTAGGTCAATGCAGTCCATATATTTTGGTTGTAGACTTGCACTATGGCCGCGATAAGGAGATGCAAGATGCAACCTTAATTTAGCACTATGATATGACTACAAGTCAAGCATAAGAGACGCTAAAATGATCATTCAATGTGACAATTTCAACATAATACCAAAGCAAGCAGAGAAACATGTCTTAATTAATGACATGATAGCCACACTTTACATAGATATTGCTTCCAAGAAATAAAAAAGATAATGTAATTAGCTAGATCCAAAACTCCCACATACCTAAAAAGTTCAAATGTACACACAGACCAACATATGATATCGTGATGAATTAAACCCTCCATATTTACACTCTTGCCATAGGCAAAAAGAAATACAATATTAGGCAAGAAGCAAAAGAAAATCTATGGCCCCAATAAAAATAAAAAGTCCACTAAAAGGAAAGAGTAATAGTTTATATAGTGTCTGGTAACAAGTATTTCATTTCAAATCATGGATTTCAATTATTATGAAATAATAAATAAAGAATTTGATAATGACAAGGTTTGAGTAGTCATTCTCAAATTCTCAACTTTAACTACTCTAAAAGCAATGGTAAAATTTAATCCAAATCCAAATTTGAACATTTTTGAGTTGCCAAACAATAAATTTGAGCCAATTCCAAATTTCCAAATGAAATCATCATTCCCAAACATGACATTAGGGAATTCAATTAGAAGCAAATGAAGAAAAATAAATGTGGGACGGAGGAACTAAATAAAAAGATTATGTGTGAAATGTACAATCAAAAGAAGTACATGCAATCAATAAAAATGTGCTTGCAAGACCTACCAATATATAAGATAAATTAAAATTGAAAATTTTAGAAAAAAAGGAGAAAAAGACCTGATGATGCAATTGTTTGGATTCCCAAATTGTTGTTCACTGACTCAATGTTCACATCATCCATGGACTTCATAACCAGATCGGTTGCAAGATGCGTGTTAACTTCGGATTCATAAACTACAGCACCGGATTCCTTTTCGTCAACCACGTCTTCATCATAATTTTCATCCTCAAAAACGGAAGATTTTTGATCCAACTTAAGTGTTGAAACATCAGCTGACAAATACTCTTTTTTTGGTAATAAATGATCCTCCTCGGTTGCAGTCTCAATCTCGGGACCATCATACTGCTCATCAATATCTTCATAATCAATTGCATCTTCAGCCTTTTCATCATAATCTGAAAAGAAAGTTAGATTCCTCAACCAATCAATTTAGAAGACATTAAAACTCAGAATAATCTTGGGGAAAGTTTTCAAGCAATGTAAATGAGTCTTTTACTATAATTAACATTTTATTTGTGAATAACAATCAAAACTCTATGATCAACTAGGAGAAACATAATGACATACGGATTTCACAAAAAAAAAAAAAGATTATGATTTTCGCGTGTATGTACATCATAACAACAATACATAAACCCGATGCCATTAAGTGGCTCTTGCATAAGCTGAGGTTTGAAGAGTCATATGTATGCAAGCTTACCTTTGTTATTGATAAGATTGTTTTCAATTAACCCTTAGTCAAACATCACGTACAACTTCACATATATAAGAAGTGCACAAGTATATACAAAATAGCTTACCAAAAAAAAAGCACTACATGCATCCACCATCATGAGAACTAGCAACATCAAATTCCATTTACAATTTTTCAAAAAATTCCATTTAAAATTTGAAGTTAAAAATTTAACAATAAAGGCACAATTCAATCATAAGAAAAATGCAACCTCGAAACCACAAGGATTAATTAGCTAAATTTGAAAAAATACATTCAAATTTTACATCCCGAATCCCAGGTCAAAGATAAAGTTCAAATTCAAGATCCATATGGAAGAAAACAATAGAAACCATGAAAGATAAAGTTAGGGTCTCGAACATATTTTTTTTAAATGGGAATGATTGGAATCATAAATAAACACATATCCAAAGAAACCATGATGAAGCCATTTAGATCTAGTGTGCAGCCAATTTAGCCCAGATACAAAATTGGACAGACATAGGATATCTTATAAGGGTCCAATGCTAACTTTTTCCTTAAAGCACCTCATGATGAAAGACCTCGGCCTTAATTTTCAATCATCACAAATTCAAGAGCATGATAGCTCTGACAGGTCACACAACTAAAGAAACTGCAATTTCCTAGAATATCATTACGTTACCTTCTTCTATAGCAGATGTCGTAGCTTGTGTCTGTGGTGATCTTCTTGCAAACTAAAATAGCCATGAGTATCAGAATCGCTATTGAAAAGAACAAAGACTAGCAGCAAGATAACAAAAGGGCAGATAAAAGTTCATACATCCATAACAGTTAGAGATGGTCCCAGTTTGTCAGCTAGTGCATCAAGATGCTCTTTTGCATCCTGCAAAATTTTCAATAAAAATCAACACATAAAAGTTAAACGTCACGGCTATACAAACCTACAAGTACGATAGAATTGTAACAATTAAAATATAGGGATTCAAATTTAAAAAATTAATTGCAAAGTATAGACATCATATTGAACGACCCAAGAGACCAAAACCAAGAAAACCTACACCAAAATTTTCTAACAGTAATGATTTGGCAGATGCAAATTAAAGTTTGCCTCATGCTTTAGAATTAAAGCTCCAGTATTGTTATTGTTGATTATGTTGACACGTTGAAAAAACAAATACAAGTACTCCCTTCTATCCCTACTAATATATCCCATTTGGAATTGCATGTATGTCAATACATTGATTCAAACCTTGATACCTTTAATTGTGAATGACTAAAAGTTGAAAAAATTATATTAATAACATCGAGGCAATTAAACCTGACTGTTTTATCTTGGTGATTAATAAAAAATACAACCTAGAAGTGATTCATGAATAGTGTCAAATCCCAAATGCGAAAATTAGTAGGGATAAAGGAGGAATGACGGAAAGTAGTAAATTAAAACACTGAAACAAAATGTTACATATATACCTTTATTAGCATATCTAAACAAAAGTAAATTTGTACACTAGCCAACCCAAGAACTAATAGAGCTAATAGATGATAGGCACAGAAAAATTACCTCATCAAGGTAATCGACTTCGAGTTCACCAGAATTATCAACATTCCCAAACATAAATCCCAATAGCTGATTACCTCCACCAGCTTCCTCATATTCTTCTTCATCGTCATCTACTTGCATACATAAGAAGCAACAAATTAAATTCAGCCTACATTGATAATGCTTCTAACCAAGTTATAGAACTCGCCAAGGTAACGTGCGCTCAAGCAGACGAAAAAGAATATAGTATAAATTAGCCTGTAAGACATTGGCGAAGCTACATAGGGGCTGGGGGAGGCCAGCCCCGAAGATGTGGTCTTTGGTATTTTTAGCTTTAACTCCCTTATAATCAAACCCTAATCTAAACTATTATTATTTTAGAGACTAATAAATTTATACTCTTTGTAATTTCAAATTAATCGTGTATGTTAATATTTTTTGCTATCTTAATTTTATAGTGCTTTTTTAAAGACTTAATAGCATATATATAGAGTTAAAAATACTCGATCTTTTCAAAAGGATAATAATTGGGATTGTTCAACTCTATTTGTTGAATATAATTATTGCTAAAACCATTTATAGCTTAACTAGGCTTTATATAGAAAATATTTTCTAGTATATTGACAATTTGGCCCCCAAGTTTACGCTTCTAACTTCATCCCTATTGCAACACAAATAACCAAGAGGGTCTTTTCTTCTATGAAATCCATTTTCCACTTTATATCATCAAAATTATCTTTAAAACAAGTGAACTACCAAAAAAATAAAACTTTCTCGGATTAAATACACCCTTGTACTTACTAAACGTACAACAGTACAATAATAGAAAATGTAATATTTATAAGCTATCTTTCTTTAGTGTTAATTAATTATAAAAAAACGACATTTTAATTTCCATCCAAGAAAATTCAAGAAAAAGGCGTCAATAAGTGCGCTAACATACCTGAATCTCGATCATCATGTGAACCCATTTCAGCAAAAACAACTCCTAAGCACAATTAACTTGCTCCACTGAATCAATTATACCCTAGAGTTTACACCCAATCTTCATCAAATTCGATTTCAAAATCAAAATCTTGAAAAAACAATCACTGGCGATTTAGGGTTCAAAATCCCCTGGGACACCAACAAATGGACGAAATGTCAACAAAGATTCGTTTGTAAAATTAACATCTAAAAAAAATTTAATTTCTACAAAATAACTTGTAGAAGCCTTAGTTTTAAAAAGTGCGAGAAGCATCGAGGCGCTAAAGGCCCTTCGAGTCTGGGCGCAAAGCGCAGGGCGAAGGTGCAAGATTTTTGTATGCGAGGCGCACTTTTTCGCTAAAGCTTAAAATTCAATTTAAAAACATATTTAATACTTCAAATAACATGATATTCATATTTTAGTATCAATAAACTTGAAAACATTAAATATTCTTGTGTCAAACACCACTTTAGCACAAAACTATTATAATGAGAATACGAAGAATTCACAAAGTTTATTCTTCTTTGCATGCCTTTTGTTTTTCATAAAGAAGGAACAATTTTTCGAACTTCATATTCATATTCAGTGAATTAGAGTTTTTAGTTTTATTTCGTTTCCGAACAAATAAGGATAAGTTAATTACCCAACCCAACAAGGAGGCGCACCGGGCGCACGAGGCGTGAAGCGCATCGAGGCACCCAAGGCGCACGCCTCTTGAAGTGGGCTTCACCTCACCCAACTAAGGCATTTTCGGCTGAGCCTGAGCTCGAGGCGTACGAGGCGCAAAGCGAGGTGCTCTTTTTAAAACTAAGGTAGAAGCGCAATAATTACCCTTCAAACCATTGACACCTCATATTAGCAGTAGTTAAACACAATGTTGTTTGTTCATTGTATTGTTATTCATTTCCATCCATAATCCTTGGAATTTGAACAATTCTAAAGCCAATAACATTAGTCCTCAATCTTTTCATACCTAACATATAAATTAAATTATTAACCATAGCAAACAGTGATTTTTCCTACTTCCATGACCATACCATACGACAATTAACATTGAAAAATAACATATCAAAACATTGAAAAATAAAATTTGAAAACTTCCTCCAACCAGGAACATTGCATACGAAATCAATTTACCCTTTTTCATCTCATTTAACCAGTAAGAACACCAAAACACATTAATAGATAGTCAATTATTCATGTAATCAAAGAAAAAAAACAAATTATGAAAATTTTTAACTATTCAAGATTAACAAACAGATTTACATAACAAATATTCAATTATTCAAAAAAAAATTAAAAAAATCAAGAAATAACATCATAAACTATACTAAAACAATATGTTAATGTGACACGTGTCACTACCACAATGATTCGTTTCCCGCCGAGAGGACTTCTCTAAAAACTTATTCAGCGCATTTATCACAATTATTACAATCGCATTTATCACAATTATTACAATTGCCTTCAAATATGTTTATTGTCATATTACAATTACTACACGAATTATTACAATGGCCCGTAAATAAGTTTCTTGCTATATTACGTAATATTACAATTATTACAATTGCCCACAAATAAATCATCTTACCTGACCAAAATCATGCTTTTTTTCATCATTGTGTATTAATTAAATCTCATATTTGAATTAGATGTTTTCAAACTTTTGAGTATTAGTTAAATCTCTTATTCTTAAATTTCTATATATTAACATAACTCATATGAGTATCAAAAACACAGTAACCAAACACACTTCATTAGCATAAAACAATGATAAACAATTTTTATTTGTTTTTGAGTATTAACAATGATAAACAATTTTTATTTTTTAGCAACCAAAAAACAAAAAGATAAAAGTGAACTTACATATGATTTTCTGGATCTTCAAAAATATCTTCAAAAGTTTCAATTTTTAGGTTATACAGAGGGCATCTTCAATCAGATTATAAAACATTGAAAATCTTAACTGATTTTGTTGTTTTTAAAAGAAATTGGTTTCAATTAAGCGATTAGAATCAAATTAAAGACAAAACCATAGAATAAGAAATTTAGAGAGAGATTATGTCAAAAACGGCTGGCAATGGCAATTGGCATAGAGATGAAGATTTGATTGAGTTATCCCAAAGAGAGTCAAAGAAATTGGTTTCAATTAACCGATTATAATCAAATTAAAAGACAAAACAATAGAATAAGAAATTTAGAGAGAGAGAGAGAAAAAGGGTTTTTGCGAAACCTGTGTCTGTACTCTAATGTCGAAAACGAGATGAAGATTTGATTGAGTTAAATAGACTGAAGACGAGAATAAGTAAGGTTTTCATTGGGTCTATTATATGATGGCCCAAGTTTTCCATACTTCATTTAGCCCATTCTAAATGATATAGTTATGGTGAGACAATTTTTATTAGAGTGATTGAATGTACATTTTGAAGTAGTTTGGTTGACGTAGAAATTTAATTCCTATGGGAAGTTCATTGGAAGTAATTCATGGGAATTATTAATGACTAAGGGGGTATATGGTAACCTAATTCCTATGTCACATAGAAATTAACTTTCCTTGGATTTTATGATTCCTAGGAATTTAAGATTTTTTGGCAACGAAACAAATTAGAATAATACCATTTCCTATGAACTTAAAATTAGAATAAAGGGTCATGGAAGGGTTGACACTAGGAATTTAAGATTTTTTGGCAACGAAACAAATTAGAATAATATCATTTCCTAGGAACTTAAAATTAGAATAAAGGGTTATGAAAGGGTTGACAATAGGTATTTTCATTTCCTTAGAAATAATTCATGGGAATTGTTAATGACTAAGGGGTATATGGTAACCTAATTCCTATGTCTCATAGAAATTAACTTCCCTTGGATTTTTAAGATTTTTTGGCAACGAAACAAATTAGAATAATACCATTTCCTAGGAACTTAAAATTCCAAGGGTAATAAATCTAAAGTGATTAATTATAAATTTAAAGTAATCACTCACAATTTAAAGTTTGACACTTCACTTCCTAGAGGGTCTTTTTAGTAACAACAACAACAGTGTTCATACTCATTATTCAAATAGTTTTATTCCGAGTTCGTCAGACCATATAGGTAAGGCTGCAAATACTGGTGAGGATCAGGGATCTACGGAATCTACGACCATGTCATTTCTTGAAAACAAGTCTGTGTAGACCATGAGGGATTCGAATAGCTAGCCACTGCTCCATAAACTGCAAACAATGTATGCTGAAAGCATTGCACATTGGGCAAACGTACACCCATTTAAACCAATTTATCTATGGTTCTGCCTACACATCCACTCACTTAATTGAAGCTTTACATATCAGAGCCTCTTCAGAGCCCAACTACCCAACTAACCGTTATGGAAGGGTTGAAGAGCATCCAATCAGCACCTTTCGTGTAAACTTCGTGCATCCATTTGATCCATAAGAACTCCTGACCTTAGACCAACTGACGTTACCTCCAAAACTTTTGGTAAAATCATCGTGCCATAAAAAAGACCGACAAGATACTATTATTATTATTATTATTATTATTATTATTATTATTATTATTATTATTATTATTATTGTTATTTTTTGGCAAGGTAAATTTTATATTATTATTATTATTATTATTATTATTATTATTATTATTATTATTATTATTATTATTATTATTATTATTATTATTATTGTTATTGTTATTTTTTTGGCAAGGTAAATTTTATATTATTATTGTTATTATTATTATTATTATTATTATTATTATTATTATTATATAAATTTTATCCAATAAAACTTTTAAATGAATATTATTAATATAACATACTCATACGAAAAAAATTTAATCGAAAATTAACGGGATATTATAGAAGCAATAGAAGATTTGGACACATAAAAAACTCTTCCAATTTTGATTAGAATGTTTTTTATTTTTTTTATTTTTTTATTTTTTTATTTTTTTATTTTTTTATTTTTTTATTTTTTTATTTTTTTATTTTATATCACCGAAAATTATACAATTTTTATAAATCAATAATTTTTTAAGAAAAAATTTTTTGAGTAACTATAAACCAATAATATTAAAATGTAAAACATCAAGACTCAAGATTATTAATTAAAATGTAAAACATCAAGACTCAAGATTATTAAAGATTAAAACATAAAATTAAGATTAAATTGAGTGTGAAAATAACTTAAAAATCAAATTTTGAATTTTAGGGTTTTTGTTAAGGTGAGACATAAAACGACCTTAAGGCATGCAGTGGTCGGGTAGACGACAGTACGCAGAAGGTGGCAGACCGGGCAGCTGGCATCGAGCTACAAGCACAGGTGGCACTTTTTGTGGTAATTTAGAGTTTTATCTGAGAAATAGATGAGAGAATATTGAAGATTTTGATTTTCTAAATTCTGAAATACACGCTTTCACCCCCCAATACCAATGTCTTTAATAAGTAATTAGCACAAAGATTTGAACTTGAATTTGAAGTCAGCAATAATTCATTAAACAAATTAGACCTTGAAATAAGTTAATTTTGATTTGGTAATCTAGTGATTAGAAAGTGGAGAAACCCTAAAATCGGAAAGGTGAAATTGGTAGAAGAAAATTACGAGGGATAGTGGAGTTTGCAAGGATGATGAATCTAAGGAAATGGTGTTGTTCTCCTTCGCAAATCTCACTCGCTCTCTCTTGTCTTCGCATCTATTTGAGTTGAAGTTGAAAATAGTTGCGTTTGCGTATATGCCCCCCTGGCCCCCTCATTATATAGAGCACAAATTGATCTTTCTTGGTGTGGGTAGGAAATGACGGCATTGTCCTCGGTAACAAAAATAAGATCAACTCGCTTGTTATTGGGATATATACTTTTTATAATATGATGATATCTATAATATTTATTTATTACTATACAAAACGCGCTTATATCATCACCTTTCAAAATCGCCTACGTGTCGCTTCCTCATTAAAAATTTTCCCTCCTAAATTAAATGATGATGTCATTATTATTATGATTTTTGACTTTCTATTTTATTATTTTAAGTATGTTATTTTTCTTATTAATTGTTTTTTTATTTTTTGGGTCAAATCATATTTGATGTAGTAGTAAACTATATAATATTTCATTTATTTTAATTATTTATAAAATTTTATAGGATATTTTGTGATATTCAAAACGTAATATACTCTTATTAGGATTTGTTTTTGTTATTTATACTCTTGACTCCTTGAATGCTATGATTGGTTCTAATATGATTTGGTTGTGACTATCTTTATATATTTTTATAGGAAAAAATTATCTTTGTCGTTTAATTTAATAAAATCATTTTGCATATTTCTATTTATTTATATTTGGTTTTAAAGTGTGTTATTAATAGTAATAATATTTAATACTTCTACAGATTGATGTGATGTTTATTTTTGTTAGCAAAAATTAATAAGTTATTTTCCATTAAAGAAAATTATAATTTCTTATTGTACTCAGGGTACGAACCATTTGATCTTTATATTAAAAATATAAATATATTTATATTGCGCACAATGCAAAATATGTCAGAAAATTTGATAAAATTGTGCATCGACGCACTATCAGTAAATATATATATATATATATATATATATATATATATATATATATATATATATATATATATATATATATATATATATATATATATATATATATATATATATATATATATATATATATATATATATATATATATATATATATTATATATATATATATATATATATATATATATATATATATATATATATATATATATATATTAAGATTAAAATTAACTGCAGTAACATTTTCATTAAGTTAAATTTCAATTTTGTTGAGCTTTACATTTTGGATTTATTATGGGCATTTAAGACTTTAACCAAAACTTAACTAACATTTTTTGTGGATAAAAATTTATGAATTGCAACTACTCGCCTTTTGTAATAGTTGGTGCTTATCATATAAAATATTCTTTTGTTATTGCATTGCTTAAGAATTAAAAAATATATGGAGAAAGAAAGTTGAGTGAAAAATAAGCAATATATTAGAGTAGTTTAGGTTCAATACATTGCACGAATTTCTTAGCGTAAATATTACAAAAAAATAAGATTTTAAAAACAACGGGCGAATATGTATTATTGTTATTAATTTCAATTTTTTTTAAAAGGGTAATAATTGATTTGTGTCTAAATTTACAAAACAAAAGAATATGAAAAAATGTTAAATTTATACTCCATATTACATGAAGATTTAATAAAAAAAATATAAAGTTTAGATTTGTGAATTGTAGCTAAATTATTAATAACATTTAAAGGGTTTGAAACGCCTTTTTGTAGATAACATTCTCAGTGCGAAGACATACTTCATTATCCTTATCACATATGGAATTTTTCAAACCTTTTCTGCTAAGAACAAACTAACATGGAATAATGACTGCCCTTAACTCTTATTAATCGTCGTAGACATAGAAAATTGTCTTTGTTGTAGAGCAACTAGGATTTTCCAATTATCCGTCAGTGTGAGTGTAATGCCTGGAATAAATACCTTGTAACCAATGTTTGATTTGGATAGAACAGTTGCTTGTATAATTCGATCATCAAGATGATCAACTACTAAACGTGTACAATTGCATAAGCTTGCTTACTGATCCATATTTCTGAGCATCATAATTGGAGCACCAACTTTTAATAGTAAATTATATTTTGGAACTCCAGATGCAAGTATTGAGTTAAGAAATTCAATCGAAAATGCATCATCACTGCAACCATAATTATCGTCACATTTATCGATTAAATTCGAAATCAAGTACGTCCCAACCCTACCCTATCCCGGAAAAAGTGACAATACATGTTCGTTGACCATATAAACAATCTCATTTGTTGATGTTAATATTGCCCTCTCTTTAAACTTTGAACTATCAGTTGAACCCTCACAAATTCTAGGATATATGCAATCAACAACTGCAGCTATTGTACCAAATACTACTTTTATTATAAAAAATCTTTAGGTATATCGATAGTAGTCTCTCCATTGCTAAGTCCTCCAATATCTCTTAGGGCATAAATCCTTAATTCTTGATCCGTAAGGTTCAAATTTGGTACATATTCGATTTAATATTGATAAATTATATAGAATATAATGATGAATAAGATCAAATTCAATAGCAAGCGTCCTTAAAGGTTGGAAGTATTACCCCATTGACAATTCTGATGTCCTCAAATGATGTCGACCCCTTCACAAAGTTGAGCAATGTTCTCTGGTAGTGTCATTCATCACAACCCAGTGCAACATGATATAGTTTACCTATTGAGAAACCTTTGTTCTTGGATTCTAAACTTTTACCTTTTTCTGTCATACGTAACTTCTAGAGAATTCACCATATAAAAAATTTTCATTTGTATTGCTTGTTGCACTCTATCCCAGCCATGAACATTGATCTCTCATTTATAGGCCTAGACGTGACATCGTCAACTGTATCATCGTTTAAACACAACAGTGTGTCTACTAGGAATATGGAAACTCAACCTCTTTACCGATGAAGCTCTATAATGTACATCAATAACTAAGATACGCCATGAAGCTTAACTTGCGGAAACAAATCTGCAATTGAAGTAATCTTGAATTTCATTGATATCTTATTTGTTTTCCCCTTCTCCTCGCATTTTACACAAACTTGCTATAATTCTATCATGTCCATTGTAGATGTATTTTAAAAGGTATTTTATAACTCGAGATTGGTTACACTATTCAACATTAATATGTGCCCTGTATTTCCAACGCAATGAAGGATTGTATCGGACAACATATTTGTTGTCTAGTTCAATGCCACCTTTGACCAATTGCACCATTATCCATTCGCTTGTACGTAGTATGGTTAACCATCTCCATCGACATATGTTTCATCATTAAACCTCTTAGGAAAAAGTTTTGAACACTTCTTGTCTTGCATGCAAGGTGATTTTGGGTTTGAAGATCCACAAGCACATGAATCATTAAATTTGAAACTAATGCATACAATAAAGGGTTTTATTCTATATTAGGCTACTTAGCAGATATAATTTGTCAATATAAACTAACTTTTGGAGCTTGTCATTTCGGGTGAGCCATAAAACTATATGTGCATTTGAAAGACCTCTCTTTTGGAATTTAATACTATACACCACTAAAAAAAAGGCATTTATTAATATTATAAATATAACTTTGAAAATTAAAAGGTATAATTAAATGGTAAAATGCGTATGAACCTACAATTACTCTTCCAAAAATATTTTCCTTATGTATATCTTTAAACAATAAATTTAACTTTAATCTAAACAAGACAGTGTATCTAGTCGATCTTGTTGTTGAAGAGCTTTGGACTGAAGAAAAAGCAATATCTCTGGCCATTTTAATTTACAAGTAAATGTAATAATTACATTTGAAAATCCATGTCTTGCATATACCCATAGCATCATGATATACCTCACTCATAAAACGTGGACTCCCCAGGTATATGGATGGTAATATTATGTGTCTACCAACTATGTTTGATGTACCATCAAAAATTGACACAACACCTTGAAGGTTTATATATTTGTCAACCCTTAAAACATTTTAGTTCCTTCGTATGGAAAAAACCCTTTTAGACTCTATCATTGTCCACCGGTCGATCAAAAACTAATCTATTATTCAATAAGAAAATCATTCCCTCGTTATTAACCTTAACCACTTCTTTACATTAGTCTGGATAAGTTCAATCGTTATACCAACCACATCAAATTGAGCCTCCTTATGAGATATATCTAATTTATACCCATTCTTCGGCAACAACACCTATGTCCCCAACAATCAAAACCGCAACTTCAAATACAGAAGGGAGATTATGAGTCCTTCCATATTCTTGACTTCGTTTATTGATGAGCTTTAACCAAATATCGATACTTTTAGAATGACGTAAATTATCATGCGTCATCCTCCATGTCTGTACATATGGATTTGTACAATCTAATAGATTTTTTAAATCCTTAACAATTGAGTCATCAAAGTCATCTTAGTTGCCTTAGCTGAAATGACAACTTCAACGCGTAAGTAAAGTCTATTAAAACTTCTTAAGGTCATACTATTGTTGAGATTATTTTATATATTTGATGAAATGAAATTTTATTTACCTAATAGTATTTTTTCTATTTGATATCACATATTCAGTGTCCATAATATATAATTGTTGGAATTTTGCAGAATTTGACCCATTCGAAAGTAAGGTATCGATTCTATGACATGTTTACCCTCACACATGAAATACGTATGGCCCAGGACTCATATTCACAGTTTTATCTATTTGTCACCTATTGAGGTAAAAGAAAAAATCATGATGTACCCTCTTATTCACTTCATAAAATATTTACGTTGTATGTCTTGACCATGCGAAACGGATGAAAGCAACCGAGGGGTTCTTGAATCTTTGGAAGTGCGGTATTTCCTTTTCTATAGCACAATGGAAAGGTGGGTGCATTATTGGTTTCTCGCTTCTTTGCTCTTTAAAGGCTCCACATATATGCACATATTCTTCATACATAAACGATTAATCTCTTATAGAGTTGTTCATGGTCGGGCTTGGGCAAGTAATGGACTGGGTAATTGATGAGCAAATTTTAATTAACCGCAAGCGCACGGTGTACGCGTAGTGCGGGTAGAACACAAGGAGGCGAGATAATTCTAAATTGTATGTTTTATGATAAACAAGACAAGGGTCAAACAAGAATATGAGTTTAAAATCTAATCCTAGGGTGCAAGAAACTAAAACAAGTATAAAAAATGATGATAAAACAAGATATGACAAACACCAGGGCGTCGAGCATCACCTAATTCTAACATGAAATTCAATCACTCTCATGATTGTATGGAATTAAGCCATTAATATAATCGAACGTGATCTAATTAATCTCAAGCTTCCGCTCTACGGATTAATATCGATTTAAGGCCGACTAGTATTAATCCTCAAACTTCCGTTCTACTATTTAATACTAAAAGTAATTTAACTTAAATATATCTCAATTCTAAATTAATCCTAATCTCAAACTTCCGTTTTATTGAAAAAGTTAATAAAGAAATTTAAATCAAGATTCATTAAGCATAGGTTCAATCATAGGCTCAAAACACACGCAATCAATCAATAAAATATCAATTCATGCTTCGAATTAAGGATTTTACCCTAACCCTAGATAAGAAAACTACTCACTATGCATATTAATGGAAAACATATAGAAAATGATGAACAAGAACGAATAACAAAATGATAATGCAAGAAAACTTACAAATCTGGAAGATAACATAAACTAGATATAAGAAATCCAAATGTAATAATAAATTCTTCAAGGAAAGCTTCGAAAATCTAAAATACGGTACCGAAATTGAAATTACAATAGTGAAAGTGCAAGAAAAATTGAACGAAAACTAAAAGGAAATGCAGAAATAAAAATAGTCTAAGACAAGAAATAATAATAGTAACCGCCATTATATATAATGACTCCAAAAATTCAGAGAAAACCATCAAAAATGCATTTTGACGGAAAAGTGACGATCGTCGCTCACTGACTGCCTGACGAACTTTGAATGGCCGCCATTTCTCCCAACGGTAAAAAAATTGATGAGCAAATTTTAATTAACCGCAAGCGTACGGTGTACGCGTAATGCGGGTCGAACACAAAGAGGCGACATAATTCTAAATTGTATGTTTTATGATAAACAAGACAAGGGTCAAACAAGAATATGAGTTTAAAATCTAATCCTAGGGTGCAAGAAACTAAAATAAATATATAAAATGATGATAAAACAAGATATGACAAACACTAGGGCGTCGGGCATCACCTAATTCTAACATGAAATTCAATCACTCTCATGATTGTATGGAATTAAGCCATTAACATAATCGAACGTGATTTAATTAATCTCAAGCTTCCGCTCTATTGATTAATATCGATTTAAGGCCGACTAGTATTAAATTTTCAAACTTCTGTTCTATTGTTTAATACTAAAAGTAATTTAACTTAAATATATCTCAATCCTAAATTAATCCTAATCTCAAACTTTCGTTTTATTGAAAATGTTAATAAAGATATTTAAATCAAGATTCATTAAGCATAGGTTCAATCATAGGCTCAAAACACACACAATCAATCAATAAAATATCAATTCATGCTTCGAATAAGGGATTTTACCCTAACCCCAGATAAGAAAACTACTCACTATGCATATTAATGGAAAACATATAGAAAATGATGAACAAGAACGAATAACAAAATGATAACGCAAGAAAACTTACAAATCTGGAAGATAACATAAACTAGATATAAGAAATCCAAATGTAATAATAAATTCTTCAAGGAAAGCTTCAAAAATCTAAAATACGGTGCCGAAATTGAAATTACAATAATGAAAGTGCAAGAAAATTGAAAGAAAACTAAAAGAAAATGCAGAAATAAAAATAGTCTAAGAAAAGAGTAGGAAGGCTGAAGCACGCAAGGGAAAGGATTGGAGGAAGCTTGAGGCAAAAGGTTCACAGACAAAAATTGAGCAATGCATTGTCAGGCCTAAACCAATCGACTCGATTGGCCCTAGTCGACTGTTCTGTCAGGTGCAATTTTTCTTCTGAAATTATTCTAAGTGTATGGCCTCTTGATTTTTGCACAGCTACGGGGTCGACCCCTAGTTGACCATGCTTGACTCCTTCCTTAATTTTTGCCAAGATTTGTCGTTTTTGATCCGAAGGCTCGGGTTTTGATTCCCGAGGTTCATTAAGTGCCCGATCATGTTAAACAGTTAAAGCTTCCTCGAAAGTGACCAAATCTCCTGAAAACAATCAAACAATTATACCACAAGCGTAAATCATAAAATTTGATCATATAAGGCCCAAGTTGAGTAATATATGCACAAGAATGGATTAAAATCAATTAATATCGATGCATAAATCGCACGATAAGCGCGTGTATCAAAAAAACAATATGAATTTATCATTTATTTTATTATATGTAAAGATGGTTTCTTACAAGACGAGTTGAATATTAAAACACCCCTCTTGAAGATGTGCAGATTATATACATTAAAGATAACATTGTACCAAAATAAGAAAATTTGAAAATAAATAAGCAAAAAAATAAGCAAAAAGTCGTATAAAAGGCAACTTTTGAAAATTATTCCCAAAGAAAGCACTTTTTTCCCATAACACAGGTTTGGGTTTGTTAGCTTTTAGTTACAGCGAACAAAGAAGATTTTGACCAAGCTTCTTTGTTCGCTGTTAGCTGTTATTATAACAACGAACATTATGAAGCTAAAATTTCAATTGTTAGTCCCTCCGATCTTATTTGTTCTTCCACTTTGGGTTTTTCACAAATATTAATGTAGATAGAATTGTAGGATTTTGGTGAAATGATCCTTGATTTCTCATTACTCAATAGGTGAATAAATACACACTAAACCCTAGAGCTATGCATATATAATTACAAACGTGCCTTTATAGGAATATACAAAATATATACACTAATACACCCCCACATTCGAAGAGGGAGGAGAACAGATGCTGAGATTGTCACGAAACTCACTATAGAGAACACGAGGAAGACCCTTGGTGAATATATCGGCAATATTGAAGCGAGAAGGTATATGAAGAATACGAACATGCCCGTGTGCAACCTTCTAGCGAACAAAGTGTATATTAATCTAATATGTTTCGTTCTTTGGTGTTGAACGGGTTGTACTCACATTATCACAGTACACCAAAGTGGCCTTTGGAGGAGGGCAATGAAGCTCTAGGAGTAAATTACGCAGCCAACATGTTTGGGCTACAACATTGGCGACAACTCGATATTTAGTCTCAGTGCTAGATCTGGGCAACGTAGATTGACGTTTCGCGAACCATGAGATCAATTTATCATCATAGAAAACACAATACCCTAACGTCAATCGACGTGTATCAGGACAGCCATCCCAGTCAGCATCAGTGTAGCACACCAAGGAGGAAGAAGAAGATGCAGTAAGATGAAGAACCAACTCTAAAGTACCTTGAATATACCTGGTAATGCGTTTTAGAGCATGGAAGTGTGATTCACGTGGGTCATGCATATGTAAGAAAATTTACTGAACTGCATAAGAAATATCAGTTCTCGTACATGTGAGGTACAAAAGAGCCCCAGCAAGGCTCCGATAAAGAGTGGGATTAGCAACAGGAGGACTGGCACATGAGCCAAGCTTACTAAACGTATCAACCAGAGTTAGGCAGAGTTTGCATGAAGTCATACCCGCTCGAGCAATAATATCATACGCATATTGCCTTTGAGACAAAAACAAACCACCGATGTTGCGTGTAACAGCAATACCAAGAAAGTAATGTAAAGAGTCTAAATCCTTCATAGCAAATTCTGATGCCAAGAGAGATATAATAGATTGACTTAAAGAATCAGAGGAAGCAGTCAACACAATATCATCCACATATAACAATAGGAATGTAATGTCAGAATCACGGCGAAGGATGAAGAGGGAATGATCACACACTGCTAACAAAACCAATCGTGCGCACATAATTAGCAAGCCATTGGTACCATGCACGAGGAGCCTGTTTCAGACCATAAAGAGTCTTCTTAAGGCGACATACATAATTAGGACGTCCATGATCCCGGAACCCCATGGTTTGATACATGTACACTGTCTCATTCAACTCACAATGAAGAAATGCATTTTTGACATCGAGCTGGTGCATGGACCAACGATGAGAAAGAGCAACACTTAGGACTGTACGAAAAGTAGCGGGCTTGACCACTGGACTGAACGTCTTAATACAATCAACAACAACCTGTTGAGCACTTCCATCACCCACTAATCGAGCTTTATACCTCGCAAAAGAGCCATCAAAATTCGTTTTGTGACAGAAAATCCACATATACACCTAATAATATTAGCATTAACTAGACGCGATACTAACTCCCATGTATCATTACTAATTAAAGCAGTATATTCATCAATCATGGCAGCTTTCCAATACGAGTCATGAAGCGCATCCCTAGGGTTACGGGGTATGGGAGACGGAGTAGTGGTGGTGTTTAGGTTAATGATCTTACGGGGCTTGAAAATCCCATGTTGAGCTCGAGTAGTCATCTGTGGAGAAAAGGGGGGTACAGGAGAAGGCTCAGAGCCAACATAAAGGGGAGGTGTAGGATCCTCAGGAGAACCAGGAGGGGAGAGAGTTGGCGATGGTGAACGGGGAGGAGGAGAGGTCATGACAGGACTATTGGGTATAGAAGTATGTGGGCTATTTGGAGGTTGGGGTTCAAGGAGAGGAACCATATGGGTAGTAGATTCGGAATCCAGGAACTCATATTGAGAAGAGGGTAGGAACATATCAAGACACTTGTACCCTCTATGGTTCGATGGATAACCTAAGAAGACACATGAGGTAGAACGAGCTTGGAGTTTGTGTATAGTGGTAGACAGAAATAACGGATAACATAGACACCCAAAAACCCGAAGATGATTGAAGGTAGGAGTTTTGTGATACAAAGCTTGGGTAGGAGAGAGATTATATGTGTGTGTGTGTGGGTGGGTGTGTGTATGCGTGCGCGCTTTTGTTTATACAAAAATTTCCCACCTACAATCATCAAATATAATAATTTGTATTAATTGATTGCGTTAACATTATTCAAGTAAATATTAGTATATAAAATAACTACACCTTGAAGTATCGAGGTAGGAACATATTTTTTATAAAAAAGTGTATGATTTTTGGTCATAGTACGGTTTGTGGTCTTGTCTGGTTTGTAAAATAAAAAATCGAGACCACACTATAAATCATATTTTTTTTGAAAAAAAAAACAAGACCAGACCATTTAGACTGTACACTAAATACATGATTGAGTTGTAAGAGATACTAGAATTAATTGAAAATGTCAAATAAAATTAATAATGTACATAATAGTAAATTAAGATGTCAATCCTAATGCATGGTTGAGTTGATCGCAGTGGCAGATCTAGGGTTTAGAGTTCCCTGAGACACCAACGAATTGATGAAATTAACTAGTGTGAGCAATAGATAACATCTTTGTAAAATAGTCTCTTAAACTAGGAGAAAGAGTTTAGTAACAAGCAATTCCTCAACAAAACAGAGAAGAGGGAGGGGTAGTCAACCACTCACTTGAGATTCATATTGATCAATCGAAAAAGTCAACCATGGTGTTTTGTTATTTAGTCAACCTGAATGTTGACTTCACCTAAAACATACTTCCTCCGTTCCACAATACTTGCTACTGATAGTGACATTTTCCCACACGACATGTCACACTCACTAGTAAGTGCGATCAACTCAATTGTTTGTACATTTTTAATGAATTAAGCAACAAAGTCAAATCTATCCACCTGAAACCAAGACTCGTGATTTTTGATTTGCATTCTAGCTTCACAGTAATTCACGTGAGATTCTAACCAAATACTTATAACTTCAATCAAATTAAGATGACATTGTTATCAGATATCAAAAAAAACTTATATACAATAAGAATCAAGATTAAGAATAAAGATTAGAACAACAAGATTTAGAATATAAGACTAAAATCAAAGATTATAACATAAATTTAGGATTAAGATCAAGATTAAGAGTGAAAGTACCTGAAACAAATCAAAATTTTGAACATAAAGGTTAAAATTAAGATTAGAACAGAAAAATGTCAAAATAATTTCTCCTAGGGGGCCTATACATAGATCCCCCCCTGGTTGATCATGTACTTGATCTTCCTCTTGATGAATAATGAGATCCACATTATTGCCCTCTCGAAGATGATATTTTGTATTCAACTAAACTCGATTCCTTTCCAAGTAGACCTGGGAAAATTTGATCCGACCCGAAAATGGACTCGGGACCCGACCCGTTAAAACCCGAACCCGACCGATCCGAAAGAGACTTAACCCGAAACATGACCGACCCGATAATTACCCGACCGAAAATGACCCGACCGACCCGTTTGACAGGTGTAATGTCAATTTTTAGAGTAATCTCAATGTTAGAATTCATTTCAAATAAAATTTTTGTTTTCAACTTATCTAAACATATTGACTATATCATTTCAACCTTAAAACTCATTAATAGATCTTTAAAAATACGCAATTAACATCTTTTTATCCATCGTAATTATTTTTCTTTAAAAAAAGACGTTATAATCATCTGAATTGAATAGATATATCTTGTTAAATCAGTCGAATGAGTTTTTTGTTCTTCTACATTTCAGTAAACAAATCGATATAATTTATAAGAACGTTTTGCATATTTGAATGAGCTTTTTAGAAAAGAAATGTCGCTAGCTTAGATTATAAAACATGTATCTTATAAATCGAAATAAGTACTTAGTTATTTGTATATCTTTTCAACATGAAATTGTGAAAATATTTTTTATGAGAAAATGAGAAGATATTTAACGTCATTTTTATCTAACGTTACAACTTTAATAAACGCAATATCTTTTATAAAGCACGTATATTACAAGTCTTTCAAAATAAATATTAATTTCCTTATTTTCTTTACACTTAAATGAACCTGATATACAAACTAGTTTTAGAAAGTCGCACATCTGGTTTCTCTAATGTGACACGTATCTTACAAATCCAACTATACATAGAGATTTAAACTTTAGTTAACAAGCGTCGTTATTACTGATTTTTAATAACTTGAATTCAATCACATATAAGACTTTAATACCGTGTTAATTGATATGTGGATTAACGTCATAGGGATGAGAAATAGTTTTTTTATTAAAAAAGTTTCATAAATAATAAAATATGAGAAAATAATTTTTTTTAAATTTCATAAGTCATAACCCGTTGGGTCAAACCGACCGACCCGGAACCGAGAGTGACCCGATCCGAAAATGACCCGATCCGAGATTGACCCAACCCGAAAATAACCCGACCGAAAGTGACCCGACCCGTAACCCGCCCGACCGACCGTTTTCCCAGGTCTATTTCCAAGTGATCTACTGATTGTAAGTCTCTTTTCCGTTTTGGACTCCCCTATTGTTTTGGTAAATCTATAACTTTAGCATGGAGGCCCTTATTTTGGAAATTAAAAGTTCCTAAAACTTATTTTGGGAATTTTGTTTAAATAAGTTTACTTTTTTTTTTCCTTCAAATTTTCATAATAGAAACTGTAACAGGCGCAACG
Source organism: Amaranthus cruentus (assembly GCA_019425755.1). Taxonomy (NCBI): domain Eukaryota; kingdom Viridiplantae; phylum Streptophyta; class Magnoliopsida; order Caryophyllales; family Amaranthaceae; genus Amaranthus; species Amaranthus cruentus. The sequence goes on along the minus strand of CM033457.1, from coordinate 12,849,687 downwards.
GTCCCGATATATAATTCACACTAATAATTATGTTTACAATAAATAATTTGAAAGTCTTAAATTCAAAATTGTTAAAATTCATTAAAATTTAAAATCGTTTAAAAACACAAGTTTAGAATATTACAATTGAGGGAATAAGACATTTTTTTTCTTTCTAAAATCATAATAAAAGCATAAATACACCATGATCATCAAAGTTACCAATAAGTAAATTAAAACGAGGCTAATTCCTTGATAGAGAAAATAAATGTTGCGTCCTGGATCGAAACTTGAAGCTAAACCTTCCTGCAAAATACTACCATCCATGATACGGATGACAGCCGTTTGAATCGGAATCAGCGCCTAACGCCAAGTACAAACTCCTCAACAATGCAATACTATGACAATCATAATATATTCACAAGATATGCAAAGCACATTTCAGAACTTGATTTTAAGTTCCTTGGTTCTCGTTTTTCATTTTCAGTTCTCGAATACTTTCAACAATTTTTCACATTCATCACATGAATGTAAATAAATATCTTTGCTACAGTCACCTACACTTGGTAACTATAAGGTTCATCTGATGGATCTAATTAATTAGATCGCAAAATCACATTCGCACAACACACATAATAATGACTTTCTGATATATGTAAGGGTCTGGCTAGAGGAGGAACATATTCCAAACTCTAATTGTGATGGGAGCCGTCGCTCCACCAATCTTTATGCTCGAGCTTCTACAGGATGGGACTCTCTCGGTCCCCCTATCATACCCCGCATTTCTACGTGCCGGGTGATGTGCAAATTTTATTTTAACCGCAAGCGCACGGTGTACGTGTAGTCGCGGGTCGAACACAAGGAAGCTAGGACAAGAAACTTGGTAATTTCAATTGATTATATTGCTTGGGGAGAAAAAAAGATTGATTGATTGTTTCCTAACAAACTAAAAATGCAATAAGAAATATGAGATTAAACTATATGATGATGAAATCTAGGGTGTCGGGAATCCCCTAAAGTCTTGCATGATTTAATTCCCATTAGTGTCTATGAAGTGTCGGATTAGTTGTGTGATTAAATTTGATCTTGTTAATCTCAAACTCTCGCTCTGTTGACTAACTATTAGATTTAGACCCTATTAATTCAATTCTCACACGTTAATTTTATTGAACGAATTAATAAGAATTTAACTAAAGTTTACCCTAAAGCAAAGTCGATCCCAATTTCACACGCTAGTTCTATTGAATGGTCCGACAAAGCATATTTAATTTAGGGTTAATTGGCACAATTTAATCACTTTAATCCATAGTTTCATAGACACATTCAAGAATCAATTCATGCTCAACTAATAGGTTCAAACCCTAACCCTAGAAAATGGATCTACTCACTAATCATGGTGAGTGCAATTAAAATAAACCCTAAGATAATATTAGACATGACTAACAATAAATTAAATGACAAAGTAAGAAAATCAATGATTAAAAACCAAATGAAACCACAAATAATTCAAATAACAACAATGAAGAACAAACTACTTTTAAGGAATAACAATTTCTAAGAAAACAATTAAAGTTTGACAAAGAAAGATTAAACTAATACAAAATTGATAAAGAAAGATTAAACTACTAATAAGAAAGACAAGAAATTAAAAGCTTACAAGGAATAAAAATGGTCTCTAATGGAGGAACATTAAGGAGGAAGGAGGAAGAAGAAAAGGGTTTCAATCTCCCTCCCTCATGCTCCCTCAAGGAGGCTTAGGAGGCTTCTCCTAATGTGTTTCTAATTACCTACTAATAAACCCTAAGTTAATTGAAAATAAAGATAAAATAAAATGAATCATATTAAAGTAACTAAAACAGAATGCACGAAAAAAAAACAGAAGAAAAAGCCGACTCGGCGGCCACTTCCAGGCCCCGGAAGCCGAGTCGGCGATTTGGGCTGACAGCTTCAGCAAACTTCAAACGTTCGCCATTTCTTGTTCGGTTGTCGGAATCGGACGTATAATATACCGTTGGAAAGCTCTTGAAGTCTACTTTCCAATGCCGCAAACCTTGCATCAATGCAATTTTACTATCAAAAATTTATGTCCAAAAGAGTAGACATGTATCAAATTTCACCTCAAAACTTTTGCATTAACAACACTTTTCTACTCTTTTGCTCTTTTACTCTTCATGGCTTGACAAAATTGATAGCTTGATACGTTCTTTGAGCGATGTATACATGATTAGCACAAAAAACCCACAAAAATGACTCAAAAGCGCATAATTCACCCAACTTCCCATAATTTGACCACGAGATACCAAAGTAGAGTGAAACCGAACGAAATGACCCTAAATCGCCATTAAAACACCGCAAAGGAGCATAAAAATATAAGCGATTAGTGCAAATAATTGCACTTATCACCGGGAAACACGGGCGCCGGATTACACGCCGGTCCGTGGTTCGACATTTCCTTACTATCAGAGTCATTCATCCAAGTACACATAAGTTCAAACAAGACTCCATATTATTTATTTTACATTGCTATAAGTCGACCCTAGTCTAGTCAAACCCCAAGACATTCTTTTAAGGAAAAGTGAACATATCTGATAATTCAATAATTAAGAGATTATCAATAAATAAAATTTTACCAATTATAACAAGGTTTCAAACGCTATATAAATTCACTACAAGACTATACAAACGTATAAAACAAAAGGATAACATTTCATAATATTTATGAAGGAATTTCCACTGATTAAACAAGTAAATTAATTAAAAACTCATAATAACCAATTAAAATATTCTAAAACTATATTAAAAGTCCAGAAGTTATATGAAGTGAGTTTTAGACCAAAAAGTTCAAGAAAAGTGAGCCTATAAATTGTAACTAAATTGTTTGACCAATTTACCGATAAACCGACATAAAATTATTCATGTCCTCAAATGTCCACGAAAAATTTGTCCAAGGGTCCTCATGTGATCCTAATGTGTATGGGAGTGTCTCATAAAAATTTCAAGTCCAATATAGTCCATTTAGTATTTATTTTATATTTTATAATTTTTAAATTTATAGTTTTATTTAACATTCACAAGGGTCCATAGATGATCATATAAAATTATCTAATAATCATATTTCAAACCTACTGCCCATACAAGAGTCTCATAAAAATTATAGCTCTAAATAACTTCATTTAGTAATTATTTCATATTTTAGCATTCTACGTTTTATCGGTAAGTAGTAAAACACTTAAAAAAATTCATAGATAAATACCAAAAGATTATATTCTGGTCCAAACTTGTAGGAAACATAATAATATGATTTTAAAATTTTTTTATCCATTAATATTATATTTAACCCCCTAATATATATTAGAACATATTTTATTACTTAAAATTCAATAATTAACCATTTTAATGAAATAACTTCAAGGAATTAAACCTAAATGATTTTTTTAAAACTTTTCTACTTTGCAGTTCATATAAAATACATTCATAAAGTTACTAAGCTTACACAAAATTTATTCACAACAAGAACTTCACAAAAACATCACAAAATACCGTTTTTACGCATTTTTACATAATAGAATTTCATAAAATTTACATGCATGAACATTAAATTGAAAATACACATAATAAACATATATCAATCATTAATATCATATAAATGAGAAATTTTCAGATTTATATATTTTTCTTTTGTGACTTTAATTAAATACCGATTTCGGGTAATAATCGCAATACTTGAGAATTTATAATAGAAACATATGAATAACATTTCTAACATTAATATATATAAAATATCATAAATTCTCAATTTATAACATGCGTATACTTAAACTTATAATTAAGACTTTATTTTTACTTTGAACACAAAAATGTGTTATTCTTACTTTATGCAAGGTAAAATTTAATCAATCTAACATATTGTCATATGTTTCACATACTCAAGTAATTATCATATAAATGTCACATAGTAAAAAGGTTAAGAAGTGTGTACCATGAGCCACCAAGGTTGCAAGAGATATAATAAGATTTAAGAACTTCAAAATAAGAGAAGATAATCTCCAAAAATAATCTTCAAGGTTGCAAGAAAATAATCCAAGCTTCCAAAATAATAATACTAGAGTCTTAAAAATGTTGATTATTTTGGCTTAGAAAATGATAATTCTCATCTCTAACTCCAATTATAAAATCCATATTCAACTTAAAATTCAAATCCCTTATCATTATAAGTCCCTTTTCGACATGTCTTACTAAAATGCTCATGACCTCTAGCTTTGAACTCCAAATCCAATGATTCAAGTGTCTAATTACTCACAACTCCAAGACCCATATTTCTTAAGAACAAACTATAGTAATAAAATGAGAAGAAGATGGTCAAAAATCTACAAAACAGAAAGTGTTTGAAATTTGCTTACTCTTAGTTATCTAAAATGTTTGAGGGAAAAACATAACCTTTCATACTCCAATTGATGCAATTCTTGGGTCTAAAATGGAAGGAATTTTATGTACAACACCACCATAAGGTTTATTTATACATGCATGAAGAGGAATATGGGTAAACACTTCAAATTGTATTCATGTATAAAGCTGACAAAAAAAAACAACAAGTTGTGAATGTTTGCTTGAAGATGAGGGGGTTATATAATATAGCTTATATATGTGCGTATGAGGTATCAATGCAAAGCTTAGGATGTCTACAATATAATGGTATAAAAATATGAGGCACTTATTAAGAGAACGGGGGTTTAAAATGATGATTTGTTGAAGGCATATAAGCTGCCAGAAACTGTTGTGATGAAGTGGTAGAAAGATGGGAATGGATCTCTCATTTCTGGAAGGATATAAGGGCGTGTAAGGTACCTATATAAAGCTTAGAGTGTTAGGAAAACTTTTCAAGTGGTAGCACTCAATTACATAGGGTATAGCCTAGGTAAATTAGGGTATCTTTCAGATTATGTAAAACTGTCACTGAATCTGACCTTTGCACAAAGTTACACCCTTTTCTTTAAGTATACCACAAGCTACCTCAATCTAACGGTTTGGTATCTTCAATAACATGCATGTGGAAGATATGGTAAAAGATGGGGTCAAAATACACTCATTTACTATTTTTAAATGATTTTAGAAGTAAGATACTAGTTTTGAAAATTTTCTGAAATTCTTGTTTTTAGGAAATAATATATATATTTTTGTCAACAATATAAAACCATAACAAAAACTATGTTTTCAAATACCAACAAACTATAATATCATTATATAAAGCTTCTTTTTTTATAATATATTGTTATTAGATAAATATATTTTGTTTATATTCAAATATAACTATTATTATTAAATTACTTAAAATGAGCTTTTGTTAACACAGTTTATTTGCAAATAATATAAATTTTCTAATAATAAACCAAATTAATATATATATCAAATCAACCAAGTTTAGAACGAACTTAATGTTATTTTAGTAAATCAAATAAACTTTAATAAAACTAAGTACATTGAAAATCTTTACTTTAGTATAATAATAACATTTAACAAAACAAAGCTTAGTTTATTTAAACATAAAAGTTTTATGAATTAAACTCTCATCATTGTTGCCACTTAAGGATAAATAATTAGATAAGTTACTAGCACAAATCACTACTCAAGACTATTTAAGTTAAGATTAAAAGAGGCTTTAAAATAGGACTATTACAGAAACTATAGCTAGTCTTCTAAGATACCGTCTCTTATAGAGACGAATCTCCAAGCCCAACCCACTAATATTTTAATCTATTTGAAGTTAATGTTTCAAATTATTCAAGTTTGTCTTTTAACTTGTTCAAGTTGGTATTTTTATATATTAACATTGGTATTAGGAGTGTAAAGCCTATTGCATTATTTGCATTTATTAAAAATAGGAAAATTTGAAATATATAAGACTCTTAATAAAAAAAAGCATACAATAAGATCCAATTCAAACTTATTGCAAATATAAGCACCTGATACCCCAAAGCACATGTTCAGGTTTGTTCGCACTTAGTAAGTGCGAACAGTAATAAACTGTTAATAAAAATCAATTGTCTTTTCGCACTTAGTAACTGCGAACAAGTCAAACAGGGTCAACATGCTGATTTTAAGACAAAATATGTTCGTACTTAGTAAATGTGAAGAAACTGAAAACCTAAAATAAGTTGTTCGCTCTTAGTAACAACGAACAACCCGAACCTAAAGTTTGCGAATTACAGGCTTAATTTTGAAATAAATTTAATTATGATCTTATTGTATGGTTTTTTGATAAATAATCTTATTTATTTTAAATTTGCTACAAATAGCCGGCTAACCCAAATAATAATGGATGGCTGTGAATTACACAGCAGTTGAATTAGTGGGCAGTGAATACTCATTGTTCCAACCATTTTCTCTCTTCTCTCTCCTTCCGTTCCTGGAGTTGAGCTTCAGCCTTCCATTTCTGGCTTTCTGCTAGTTTTTCAGGTAAATTCTTTTATTTCCTTTTTCAGATATTTCTTCTACTTTCTTGTTTTGTTTCATAAATATTCTTTGCTTAAATCTGATCATTCCCTTGATTTAGGTTACCTTCAATTGTCATTGTTAGTTTGATTATGTTTGTAGCAAGATTTACAATCATAGATTTTAGTTTTTACTTACTGCTTACACCCGATACTAATAATTAGAAGTATTTATCTTAATTGCGTTATTTACATCAACAAAGCCATGTAGTTATCAAATAATTTAACCTCTTTAATCTCCATAGAAATGCTATTAAACATTATCAAGCTTTAATGGGGATAGCGTTATTTCATATTTTGATTATTTTTGCTGATTTGATGTTTATTATCTCGGCTAAATTGGAAATAACCTTTGTTATCACTATCAATGGTAAAGAAGCATACATACGACCCCACCAAATCCGTTTAGGTGGGAGCCATTTAAGAGTATTTGGGTATTAGAATATTGTTACCAAGCAAGAATACATGTAATCAAAACCATTTCTTGCTTTCACACTGCCTTTAATTCTTGTTTTATTTTGTATTCTGATTTGCACGGTTGCACCTATTGCTTTTTGTGAGATTGAAAGGAAGTGTGAATGTGTAATTAGTTCAAGTGTGTTGTTCCCGTTGGCATTTTAGAATACGTTAATCAAGGTGAATTTTAGTTTGGTGCTTTTAATTTTAATGTGATTAAAGTGCTTGATGACGTGAGGGACTTATGAGGATATCATCATCTTGAGTTGCCCCTTTAATTCCATGGCCGTCTCAGAACTATAAGGGTTGTTACAAAGTAAAGACCAGTTTATATGGACTCCATTAATGAACAAGAAAGCTTGGTGAAGATGAAGGTTTGGAAAGAGAAAGTTATTCTCTGAATTGGAAGTTTTTATTTTTATTAGTAAAAGCATTTTAGTACAAGTAGTAGGACCTCCTTTATATAGGAGAGGTTGTTAAGCACTAACAGAAAGTAAGTGTGGTGTACATTGAGCCAAAATAACAAACTAATACAAGAGTAATGAAATAGCAAAATATCGGATCCTATGCATATAATCAACAAGGAATCGGATCCTATGCATATTATCAACAAGGGCTCTGAGTGAAAATTAATATTAGCTTTTTGAGTACGTGTATGTTCATTTAAGTGAATAATAAACTACTATTTTATTTTTATCAAACAAAGTATTGGTTTTGTTCAATTAATTAAATAAAAGAAGAATATACAACGAAATAATATTAATGCTACTTTTTCTACAGGAATAAGAGCACTACCTTATTAACCTAGATTGAATAACTATTAGTGAAGAAAAAAATCAAACAATTCTTACTAGGCAAATACCCAAAATCAATAATTGTCATATAAGTAGTCATTTTCAAACTTACGAATCGTCATTAATTATGTGAGTATTGACATGGAGTATATGAAGATATACAAGTGTTGCTAAAAAATTATATTTTTTATTCTTTTTATTCAAAATCGGATATGTTAATCGTTTGGGCCCTTGAAATAACGGTGCTTGAGCCGTCGCTCATGCCGCTCATGCAGTAGAGCCGGCTATGACCATGTTTGTTGGGGACAAGTATTTTGTTATATCTAGACCGAAATGCTCCAAAGGTGATGCTTATGTGTTGCTAAGTGAATAGGCAAGCAATGAAAACTTGGAAAGTTAAGAATGGGCTCATTTGAGTCAATAAGAAGTGTGGATGAGTTAGTATGTTCGAGAAGTGATAGAGCATGGAAATCAATATCATGTTACTGTGCAATGAGGCTCAAACAAGCAATATAGTTGCATGGACGAGCACAATACAAGGAGATGGACAGAAAACTCGCTGGCAGGCTGCTTGAATTAGCAATGAAGATCAGAACCAACAGAAGCTTCAGTGGCTCTTGTTCAAATAAGCAGCTTTATAAAGCAAGGCAAAACTGATTGAGAATTTGGCCGGGAAACAAGCAAAGCTTGTAGAGCTCGTAACAAGGATCCTCGGATAAAAGTGAGGCATACTCAATGCACAAGCTCCATGCTCAAAAGAGCACCTTTGTCAGAACCTCATTTTAGGCTGTAGACATGCGTATGACTTTGGAAATCAAAGTATTTCTTTTGACTCTTTGTGCCTATAACAATGGTCCAAGGAACTAAATTAATTGTGTGGGAAGTGCAAGAATACTCATCTTGGTTGTTGAAACATATATATATGATTTGGATCTTGTGAAAACCAATCAATGTGGTGAAAATTAAAAATAGGTGTACATTAGAGGTGTTCAATGGGGTGGGTCGACCCAATGGGTCAAGGGTCGGGTCATTTTTAACGGGTCATTAACGGGGTGAGTTATTAACCGGTCGGGTCAATATTGGGCTTCACTATAGAGGGCCTTAAAAGGTCATGAGAGGGTCATAGCAGGGTTGAGTCATAAAAAGACATAACTCAATACTCAATTATTACTTTTACTCTTAACTATATCTCTGCTACTCTATCAAATTGTGTCTCTGGTTTTTCCACAAATTTATCTACCAAGAACCCTAGGTTTTCGATCTCTCTGAAGGTATGATTTTGGGTCTTGTTTTTATTAAATCTGAGTTATTTTCTGCATAGTGTCATTGTTATTTGCAACTTTGATTCTATATTTTGTTCTTTGTTTTCTACTGTTTTTTTCCTTAAAATATGAGGATGATATATGGAAGGTTTCTTTGCTGTCAATGCTCGAATTTTAAATTTTAATACAGTTTATGATGTGTTTTGGGAAAAATCTCATGTGAAAATGGCCTGTTAGATTACTTGTAAGTCTCCATGAACTGTAGTACTGTCGTATATGGCCTTGAAGAACTCTCATTCAGCGCAAGAGAGTAAAGAATATAGATGTTGACAATATATCTTGCCGAAAATCGTAATTGATTGAATTTAAATTAGGGTTTATGAATGCTAGTTAAATTTTACTCCAAATTCCTACATGAACTCAACTTCAACTTTAATGGCGGTGATGATAAGTCCTATTGGTATGCTCCACAAATTTAATCCCTTGGCTATCATGATTGTAATGTACTTATTCAATGAATAAACCGTAAGATTAAATAATGTCTTAGTGGGTCGGGCTTGGCCCCCGCCTCGCCCCGTCAACATTTGGTCGACCTGTTAAGACTTTGACTCGACCAGGTCCGTAGAACAGTGATAGTGAACAAAAAATCTTAAATGATGTACATATTCAGATGACATTTCTGTAAATAATATGCTTTTTACTTCACTAAAATATGCACACCCTATATAATAGTATGTGCGCCTTTTGCCACAATATGTGTATTTAACCTTGAGGACAAGGTGAATTTCTTTGGGACGGGTAATGTTTATGGAATCTATGGCTAATACAAGTGATAATGCTCGCCTAGCTGATACAAGTGGTCCAGGCACATCTTTTAAGTTCACTTACAATGGAAAGAAGAAATCAATTAGTGCACAAATGATGGCATAATGACCTTTTTCTAGGAGAAAGATTTTTTCTAATTTGAAAGAAGGAGATTTGTTACATTTCTGTTATGTCTCGCTTCTTAGTTTGTTACACTATAGCTGAATACAATGTGTATAAATAGAGGGTTAGGGATCTATTACAATTTCATGCTTGTAATTACAATAGTGTACTCACTCACTAGTAGTTACTAAACCACTAAAAGAGTTCAGAGATGGATGCCCTATTCATCTAATTACCTTATATTAACATTCCCTCAATTCTTCCTATTTCTCTGCTTTCTGTGCAATTCTTATATTTCTGCAATTCTTCTTTTGTCAATCTTCTGTGTTATTCTTGCAATCATAACTGAATTCATTACACGTATATTCTTATTTTTCCACAATTCTTATGTCATTCTTCTATCAATGTTCTGGGTTGATTTTGCAAGTATAGCTGAATTCATTGCTGGTATCTAAGTTACCCATAAACATTTGGGTTTATAAGTGGTTTTTGCAGCGTTTGTTTGTTGTATTTGTTAATTTGTTTATTGTTCCTAATCCCCATCCTCTTTCTTCGCTTTGGTGTGTTTATTTGACAACAATTTTGACGTTGTTGTTGTTCCTCGATGATGAGGAAAGATTATGGATTAATTCAATGACCTAGAAGGCTATAACTGTTTGATAAGGTTGTGTAGTTAGTCTGTAACTTTGCATTTTGTCCCTTACAAATTGTGACTTTTTGAACAATAACAATGCAAGAGCATTAATCTCAGAAAATTAGGATCGGCCACATGAAGCAATAGTATCAATTATCGTCCAGACGTCCACATGAATTTTGCCGCATTTTAAAGATGCCAAATAATATAAGTTGAGAATGTTGAGATTATGTGAGAAGTGAGAAATGAGAAAAAAGAATAAAAACCTACATGTTATTGTTCAACTATCCCCCTAAAACTTATAAACATAACCCAATATGATTTCCAGTACTACTAACTATCTACTAAGCTAGTCGATTATCATGCTCCTAATTATCAGCAGACATCTATTCACCGACTAATCTTGTAGCATACGTTCCAGTTCTGACATTCTTGGTATCCTTTGTTTTTTGTGTGTAGATTAGAAACAGTGCAGGGATGCTGGCGAAGACCTTGTTTTCACCAGCTTTGGCATTTTATAATGGCTCATCCTTACATTTAACTACTGTAAGTTTCTACTCTTGACTTGTTTTCTTGGCTGTTTATGATGCACCAACTCGTTTGGTAGTCTTACTCTTAAATCTTAATTGTTCTTGGATTTCTGTCATTTAGCCTTCATCAGAAGATGTTAATCTATGAATGAGTGTTTAAAGCTTTTTGACTCTTTCAGAGAGTGGGTGTAACTTGTATCAGGAAACTATTTCATTATGTTTGAATTGCAACTTGGAAAAGGGAAATATCTTTGTCGAACCCCTTGGGCTACCCTGAACTGATATGGAAAGCTATAATACTATGCTACGTCTCATTGAAGGAAGTGAAAAAGACAGAAATTGCCACTTCTGTACTTCCCTTCTGGAAAATTGGAACTAATAGTCAAATAACAAATTGGTCTGTGACTCTAAACATGCCTTATGTTCCTCGAGTATGAGATGTTTTAGTGGTTTATTGATGATTGAGACGATTACTATGACATGAGCTGTAGAGGGGTAAGGAAATACAACAATACTTGTGTAGAAGGGTGGCTTGATGAAGAAGACATAGATGCATAAGTTAGAGGAAGAAGGGAGGAAAATGAAAAGAGAATCCTATAATAGGAAGAACCGATTGAAAAATCATTAGAAAAAGGTGTGGTGTTATTTTGGGAATTCCAAGCTACATGAAGAACTTGAAATCCATTTGTATCATTGTTACACGAATCCGGAAACTTCCCTGTGAATTCCTTTTCGGAACCTTCGTTTCCGAAACGATAAGTTAACGATTCTGAAACTACGTCCCCGATATTTTTTTGAAATTCCAAGTCATCTATAATGCCAAAACCCTCTTTTTCGTTTGCTTTTTTATTGTTCGGTTTTAATTATTATACTCAATACATTTTTTTACTCTTTTTATTTTTTGTTGTGAACTAAAATTATTCCTACGTTTCTGAAACTCTAAATTAGCGTTTATCATTCAATTTCCGTATCGAATTTCGTTTCAAGTAACAATGATTTATATTTCGTTTCTGAAGCTCTATACGGTCACTTCATTTCTATGCTAAGATAAGATTTACAAAAAAGCTCCGTTTTCTCAAGGCAACCCCTCTCCCCAAAAGCATACATTAGTTTATTTTCGTGACTCGCCTTTTCTTGCTTCAGCCAGATTTTATAACACCTGCTCAATCGTATGGAGACTCGTGGAGCTTTTCCTCTCAGCAACTGACCCAAAAACGTAGGGATAATAACCTTTCTTTCAGGAAATGGGAGCTGCATTCTGCAGCACCAACGTTAGATTTAACATTGAGCAATGAAGAAATCGAGAAATGGGATTCTTGCAGACAAGCTCTGTCTCTGTTCAACTTCAGCATCGAAGAGCAGGACAAGATACTCGGTAAAGCTTTTGGTCAAATCCGATCACCATATTGGGGTGAGGAACGGAAAGTAGAGATTCCCGATTATGAAATTGTGAACAATACTGTAGAGTATCTCAGAAGTTTGAGCCTCTCTGATGATGATATCTCAAAGCTTCTTAAGAAGTTCCCGGAAGTTCTTGGTTGTAGCCTGGAGGAAGAATTGAAGAATAATGTTCAGATTCTAGAAAACACATGGGGGATAACAGGGAAGCCATTACGAAATCTTCTCCTTCGTAATCCTAAGGTGTTGGGTTATAATGTCGACTGTAAAGGGGATTGTATAGCACAATGCACTCGTTGTTGGGCTCGATTCTAGATGAGCTTCATTTATGTATCATTTTGTTCATGTTTATAGTGGATAGAGGTATGTTTTCTGTCTGTAAAATCATGGCAGGGGAACGCCCTAATACTGATATACATACGAATAAAAGTGAATTCTTGTATGGAAAAATCTGTGTTTAGGGAAATAAGATCATTCTAAATGATTTTTAAGTCGTTATAAATCTATTTTTATATTTATTTGGACGCTATTTAATTTATAGGAAAAATTACCCTGAATAATACGACCTTTTACTGATTTCCCAAGAATAATACGAACTTTCAATTAACCACGAATAATACGAAGTTTAACCTGTGTTTTCCGCTGGTATAACTGACCGGTTTGTAACCGGTAGAACAGGTCATTTATGACCGTTGCAAATCAGATTGCATCCCCAACCTCTATTTCATTCTTTTTAGATTTTTCACCTCATTTCTTTACTTCATCTTTCATTTTAATTACTTTCTTAAATCTTCAAAAAAAATTACTTCTTACATTTTCATTTAAACTACTTTGATGTTTTATTACTTCCTTCGATCTTAAAAAAATTATTTCTTCCATTTTCATTTATTACTTCCTTCAATCTTCAAAAAGACATTTTATCTGGGTCTATGAAAATGGTTTTACACATCTCACACAAATACTCAAACCCTACAACTTATTTTTTGAATACCCTACCATACAAAAACTTCAAAGTAATTGAATCATACACATTAGCCTAAAAACAAGCAAAAAACACTAAATTACATACAATTTCGAGTAAGAACAAGTATTAATCGAATAACAATGAATGGCAAACTAAAATTTTGGGTTTTTAGAACCCTAATTTTTTGGTGTTAGCAAAGTTTAAGGATAAATAATGCAATTGAGAACAATAAATTAACCATTATATGCGTTTATGTAGCCTGAGTGTTATTGTCTTCTTCAATTTGTGCCTTCGAAGCTTGGGAGCAGTGGTCTTTAATGGTGTAATTCCACGGGAGAGAAGAAGAAATTTTTGAGAGCTAACATACAGTAGCATCAGTAAAAGAAGAGTAAAAGTCATGCTTTCTCACTCATAAAATACTTTTTCTTAAAAAGAATTAGCTAACACCATATTTAACTGGTTATAGGTAAAAAATTATACCGGTGGAAAACACATGTTAAACTTCGTATTATTCGTGGTTAATTGAAAGTTCGTATTATTGTTGGAAAATCAATGAAATGTCGTATTATTCAGGGTAATTTTTCCTAATTTATATTACTAATAAAGCCCTTAAAATGTAAAAAGGTATAAGTCTAAATAATTAAATTAAGATTCATTTAGGATTCAAGATCCATTATATTGGCAGGTTTGGGTCAGATCTAAAATTTTCGAATACTAAGGGTCCGAATCCCAATATAGATCCACAAAAAAATTAATAGGTCTGCGTCTGGGTCTGGATCCACTTGGACTCGATGACCATACTTGTATATGGTGATGTTATCATATTTATAGTTCACCCTTAAAAGGAGTATAAATCAAACAATGACAACATTTTATTATTGGAATGTCATTAATGTTTTTGACCTAGGATGAGATTTAGAATTGGATGTACGCAATTTTAACTTTGTTATACTCTTATTAGTACAAATAAAAAAATTGTTTCTTATGACCCTTAATAGTAAAAAATAACTTCTGAAACTTTATATAAATAAAATAAGAAATAAACATAATTGAGCCGTTTTATTATAATTCATTATAATCTAAAATCGATGAACTTTAAATGTTTAACCAATCAAAATTTTATGAAAAACTTGCAAACATAGCCGACTTATTCATTACCATCGACTCTTTAACCATAAAAAACACGAGAAAGTCCAAGTAAATAACGACTATTTGTGAGATTAATAAATCACCTTTATGTGATAGGCTGTGATATGATGAGAGATTTGTTGTTTTAATTGATTTTTTTTTATTTTTATTATTTTAATATTAATTTTTGGTCATTTGGTGGTAATTTGTAAATCACGTTATCGATTAAGAATTTTTGTAAAAAACACTATTCCTTTACCTGACTGACATATACTTCCTCCGTTCCATAATACTTGCTACATTTTCTATTTTGGGAAATTTCATATTACTTGCTACATTTCCTTTTTAGTAAAAAAACCAATCATTTAAAGTTATACCTACTCCTACTTTTATCCTACTCTATATCTAATTATTCATATTTTTCTTTTTCATTTTTTAACAAATAGTATTAAAAAATTCCAAAAATGCAACTTTCCGCCTATTACTCATCATTGCACAGTAACTCCTTAATATTTGTGCCCATGCAATGATAGCAAGTAAATCAAAACGGAGGAAGTACTTGTACATTCACACGCCATTAAAAGTGAAGTCAGCTATGGAGTTTTATCTCTTACCTCTTCCTCTATTTTAGTTCTTAATGTGTATCAATAAGTCCCAAGTTTTAAAACATGTGTTTTTTACATTGTGTATTAGTTCAACTGCTAATTTACATTCACTGCGCGATATCAAAAATGCGTCAAATTTATATTTTTAATGTAATAATTGTTGGTTTTTATTTGAAGTTCCACTAACTGATTTAGTTACACTTTATTTGGTTTTTAGTGGCCGACAATAATTGTTACTATAGTGTATTGTAGCATTTATAAGAAATGTCACTAGATTTTATGTCGCAAATTAAAAACTTTATTTTGATTTTTTATTATGCTGCTAAAGGGTCTAATAAATGTTACTAAATCATACCAAAGTAGAGATACTATTCGAAATTTAAAGTAACGACATTTAAATTAAATGTCACCAAATATATCTAACTGAAAGCAAATTATGTTGTAGTGATTTATTTTTGTCCATTCATATTGATTTTTTACTAACTCAACATTAAGCTTAAATTATCCATATCTTTTTTCACTCCTGTCATCCAGGTCATCTTCGATTTTCCCTGTCTTCTTTTTCAGTCTCTCAAGTTTCAAGTTTCAACCTCTATCGATTGCACTAGGTGTTTTTGCACATGCCCGAATCATTTAAAACGATTTTCTATCTCCATAATATTTGCGACACCAAACCCGTTTCATATATCTTCTAATTCTATATCTTAAGGTATGCTTGCTTATCCATTGAATAATTCACATTGTTGCTATTCGCATCTTCCTACTACAATCTTTTTTTAAAAATCCAACTTTCTGATCATACAGTAACCCTAGTCTAATCACTAATGGCTGTTCAATAAACCTTGTACTTAAACTTGATGGGCACACTTCGATCAAATAATAGTCCGATAGGCGTTATTCATTGTTGCCTCTCACACTAAGGGCATGCTTGTATTGGGTGTAAATATTTAAGGGAGTAAAAAAAGTCAAAGTAAGAAAATGAAATTGATAAATGATAAATTCGTGAAATTTAATTGTTGTAGAGGTAGAAGAATGGTTGCAAAATAATGAAAAATGAAGGGAACTCTCAATTTTATGGGGTAAATAATTATCCTAGGGGAGGGTAGGGGAATGTATTACCTCCATAATAGGGGAAATCATCTTCTTTTTTCTTTATTTTTTTTATTTTATGCTCATTTCACCTTCTTCACAACTATCTCAACTACTTAGAATGCATCTCTATTTGCTTTCATTTCATTAGTTTGACTTTATTTACCCCCTTAAATATTTACACCCAATACAAGCATGCCCTAAATTCTGTTAAATATAGACTCAAGATATTTCAATCATCCTCTTAGAGAGATTTATTTCTCTTCTAGCTTTATAGTATCTCCACTTTTTTCATTTATACTAAAGCGCAATTCACATACTCTATCTTATTTCGACTTTAAATAATCCTTGTTGTCCAAACTCTTGTCTCCATTGTTTTACATCAACATATATTTGTATCGTTTGTTTACAAACGAGACACATAAAGGTTTTATTTGTAGTTAATTCCTTGTTTGTAACCCCTTAAAAACAATGCAAATAGTCTTGAAGCAAAGATACAATTATGGCATTTTCCATTAGAGTATATAATCATATAATCATACAATATTATAAAAGTCTTGGAAAATTCTAAGTGTTGTCATTTAAAGAGGTATGACAATATTTATTAAATTTAAAATCATACAATACTATAAAAGTCTTGGAAAATTCTAAGTGTCATCATTTAAAGAGGCATGACAATATTTATCAAATTTAAAATCTTATATTTTTTGTTTAAGTTTGAAGATAAATTAGTTAATGTTGCGTTTGGGAACGTCCATTTCATTTTGAATTCTAGATTTCAATTATTTATTGTTTATTTATAAAATTAAAGTCACATTTCTAACAATAGATTGTATGATAATACATTTTCTTATTGGGTCAATTCACTGACAATGTTCCATTTTTATTTTTATAATTCTTTTTTGCCTTTTTACCCTTACTACAACAACACAACAACACATCAATATCAATACCATTTATGAAAAAAGAGAGTTTTTCACTCACCTTTTTAATGGTCCCCCACCCATTTTTTATTTTGGTACAAAATCCAAATATCACATTCTTTATTAATAGAATATGATATTAAATAATTAGTTAGCTAAATAACTCAAATTGACCTTTGGCATATTCGTAGCTCAATAATATATACTTCCTCCGTTCCATAATACTCGCTACATTTTCTATTTTTGGAAATTTTATATTACTTGCTACATTTCTATTTTAATAAAAAACCAATCATTTAAAGTTATATCTACTCCTATTTTTATCCTACTCTATATCTAATTACTCCTACTTTTCTTTTTCATTTTTCAACAAATAATATTAAAAATTCCAAAAAAGCAATTTTCCACCTATTACTTATCATTGTACAGTACTTTCTTAATCTTTGTGCCCGTGCATTAGTAGCGAGTAAATCAGAACAGAGGAAGTATAGTTTTGTTTTGTTTGATGAAGATGATAAAAATGGTAATGGGAAAAACATAAAATGGAGTATTCCTCACGGGTGACGAGTCATGATGCCCACCAAATGACAGATTGCAAAGGAAAACGTACGTACATCATTTAAGTCTTGTCTAAGATATTGCAGCACTTGGTTTCTAGCTATAACAAGTGCCCTCAATCTTCTTACACGTCAGATGAGCTAATTTAACATGCACACACCAGAAAGTGTAATAAATCATCATCATCATTCTATTCAGTGTTTTCCGTTCATAGAGAACCATAGACAGGATCTGGGGAGGGAACGACGGCGGCAACTCATACCCATAAAGAAGAGCACGACCAAAAGGAGTCCCCCGGCTCGAGAAAAGATGAGGTGATGAACCCCAGAAAATACTCGCAAGGAATCAGTAATCTAAAACATGAATAAGACGCCTCCCTGTCCCTAGTCAGGTCATTAGAGAGGTTCAACTCGTGCATGTCAATTTTAATTTGCTCATCCCATGTTCTCTTAGGCCTTCCCCGACTCCTCTTACCCTCTAATGCTTTCAACCCTCCGAACAGGGGCGTCAAATGTCAAGAAAGTGTAATAAATGAACGGAGATAATGAATTGTGCATATGTAACTAAAAGATAGTTAAAATGTACGGATAAGATTAAAAGAAAGTAGTGGACCATTGTCCAAAAATAGAATAGATGCGAATTAAGTGAGACGGACAAATATGAACAATTATGCAAATTCAATGGGACGTAGGAAGTATAGTGTTCATATATTAATCTACCATCGATTTCTAAAGAATCTTACCGATTCCATATTGCTGAAAATGTGTCCAACCCAAATGAAAACTGATGTTATCATGGCTTAGAAGCTCTATTTGTAAAATTATAAAGATTTATATGAAAAAGATATTGAAGACTTAAGTATTTCAATGACTTAAATAAAGTTAAAGTTAAGATGAATTACCTTGATTGACTACATTTCCAACACACATGTAATAAATGAGACTAAATTATATTAAAATAAATCATTGAAATGTGAGTTTATTTTTAGTATATTAATTAAATAGATAGTACCCGCGTGACACAGTTTTTTTAAAATTTGATGTAAATAACGAATGTTAATTGGAATTCTTAATTGGAATTCAATTGAATAACTTTGGCAAACTATTACATTTTGTTACATTTTAGATATTTCGTAATACATATTTTATTATATTTATGAAAATTG
Source organism: Amaranthus cruentus (assembly GCA_019425755.1). Classification (NCBI taxonomy): domain Eukaryota; kingdom Viridiplantae; phylum Streptophyta; class Magnoliopsida; order Caryophyllales; family Amaranthaceae; genus Amaranthus; species Amaranthus cruentus. Next base: position 12,830,787 of record CM033457.1, on the reverse strand, counting down.
GAATTCTAACTTTTTTTAATAGCTATCATCATAATAATGCTAAAGTAGTGACCACTTGTTAATTGCATCTATAATATATATATTGAAGTTATAATCATTTTAGTGAAACTTTTATTTTTTTAAAGTATATTCAAAAATAATATTAATTGATTTGTATATGAATGAATATTTATTTAAATAAATAGTACATCAATGGTGTTTTGTAACTTAAAAATCAAAAATAATAATTTGTGCATCTTTATTATATAGGATATCCTATTATATATTTATTAAATTGTTTGTCAAATTTATATATATGTTATAGTTTCAACAAAAGTTTTTGGGGTTCGACCCCTACTGGGCGCAGGTATCAATTGGGGGTTTCTTGACCGCGCGCATCTCTCTTTACTCCCTCCTTGGGGGTACGGGTATGATTTGTCCGCATCTTTCAAGAAATAAAAAACCCTCACTCGTACTCTGCCTTGTGTGGGATAACGAGAAGGTCCTTTCCTTTCCTTTCCTTTCCTAGTCTCAACAAAAGTTTTTAATGATGGTCAAATTAATTATTTTATAATCATTCTTAGCATGCAAAATTCAGTCATCCTTATTAATGACATCATCTTTGTTAAAAGGAGATAAAACATTTCTTGAGAAGATGACAACTCATCAATGTCTGCCTATGTCAGCTGTCTATTCATATAGAATGAGACATTTATTTTTTGATACTATTCATTTATTACTCTTGATTTGTATTTTATTCTCAATCTATAGATTAGAACATAGTCAAGTGATCTTGTTTGATTATTTTAATGCAAAGATTATTAACATTCACTTTTTATAATATTTCGTTATGTATAATAAGAGATATTAAGCATTAAATAAGTGCATTAGATATTATGAAAAAAAATGTCCCATTCTCTATGAATATGAGGGAGTATTGTATAGATAGATGTCTATTTCCGCAAAAGAAAAAGGACAGAATTATAGATCATTATATTATACTTTCTTTGACTTTTAATAGTTGCTACACTTTTGTTCTTCATATTATCCAATATATGTACGATTCTAATCTTTAATATCTTTTATTTCATATGACAAAAAATTCTAAAATGTTAATATGATGAAAATATACATTAAGACGAATCAAACATATTTCACTTGACTATATTTTACATTATATATGGAGAACTACATACCAAATAAGATCAATAAATTAACGATAGTTACTAAGAAAACTATTAAGATCTGGAGTAAGTATCATCAAAGTTAATACTTGAAATAAATTATAGTCAAAAATGATGCATTAATATATAAATAAAAGTCATTTCAAAAAAAATATATAAATAAAAGTAATAATAATAATACAAGAGCCTACTAGTTGCTTATTAAAAGAGCCTTAGAGGAAGGGCAATAAGTTAATTATTGATATAGATTATGCATGTATTATAATATATTTAAGATGTAATTAGTAGAGATTAAGGGCATTTAGGCCTGTTTCCATGGGTTCTGAGGCGAGCATAGCAAGGGCAAATATAATGATTTCCATGAGTACCGGGCGGAACACATTTGCACTCGTAACAACAGCTATTGCATGCCCGATTGCATAGATTCTTCCTTGAGGATTTCATGCATCTCATTGCGCAAGCAAACTTGCAATCTGTATCAATTTCATCATATTTATTTAGCAACCTGATACTCCATCCGTTCCTATTTGATCTTCCTATTTGGGTTTTTCCCAAAGATTAAGAAAAATGGAATCTTTGATAGTAGTGAGTATTATTTTAATTATATAATAGTGGAAAGTAATGATTGTATTGAAATTATGAGAGAAAAAATAATTAAATAATAGTGTGAAGTAATGATTGTATTGAAAATATGAGAGAGAAAATAATTAAATAATACTGTAAAGTAAGGAAAGTGAGATTTTAGAGGATAAAAGTGAGTTGCAAACTTTCCAAAAATAGAAAGTATTCTAAAGTGGAAGAACTTTTGAAACTATCTGTTATAGTAAGGTGGAAGAACATAAAGGAACGGAGAGAGTAATATTTATTTATTTTCATAGCAAAATTTGAAATGTAAAACTAAAAAAAACAAAAACTTAATTTGTATTAGAAATAGGAAAAATTACCGTCAATAATACAACCTTTTGTTAATTTTTCTACAATAATTAGTGACGAGTGACCCTTTACAACGTTAAAATTACCTTTTATTGTCTTAAAGTGAGCACTTATAATTTTAACTTGATAAATGAAATAAATAGATTAACTGTATGAGATCCTGAACTTATTTAGTAAATCACTTACTTATGTTTCTGCGAAAATATTTGTTTTCACTTTCTTGTATATGCTGTTTCTGCATCTGAAAGAAAGATTTGATTATTTAAAGAAAAATCAAAATGAGAATATAAATATATATAATAAAATACAAAAATAAGATGAGAATAATAAGTCTTAAGTAAGAAGATGATGACCTCAAGGGAATTTCCTGTGCTGTTACCCGCAGTTTTAATGGAAACCTCACAGCAGGCCTATATTATAAATTATAATAATTCATAAAGCTACAAATTATCAATATTAATTATATATCATGAATAAATAAATAAATATCAATTTCTACCAATGTACTTGTATTAGATAGAATTATCAATAAATATCACAGAAGGCCTATATTAATTATATATCATAAAGGTACAAAATTACCATTATAATAATATAGATATTCAGTGATTTTTCTATAATAACACCTATTTCTGATTGTATCAACTTAAAAGGGTATTTGTCGAGAATAATATCAATTTTTGTTTTGTATTGTTTTATGAAAATTAGCAAAAATTTGTATTATTGTATGAAATGAACAAAAATCTATATTATACACGATAATTAATTAATTATACAATTAACTATGCGGTAGACTTCAAGAGAAAAGAAAAAATTAAAATTGAATCTAGGGTCGGTCGGAGCAAGTATTACTTTTTCTATATAATATTTTGAATTTTTTGAATTTGATTTTCACATAGTCCACTTTTTCCGTTTACTTATCATGAAATAAAAAAAAAACAATTGACCTGAAGGATGATGATGGAGAAGATGAAAAACCAGACAAGTTTCATCATCATTTGATATTTATATGAGGGAAACTTGGAAATAGTAGAAATATGGTGTATATAATAAGGAGGTATTATATTTATATAGACCTTGAACCTTAGACACAATTAATTATATTTCTTTTATGTTGCTACAAAAAATAGAAAAAATTCATAAATTAAATATTTTTTTTAATTTTTGGTCTTATTTGCCAGGGGTTTTTACAAGGCTTTGACACATATGCTAAATACTGCTTCTGATTTCTGCATATGCTTGCAAAGTTATAATGTCTTAATGTACACATCTCCTGTGAAACCTTCTGCTGTTGTCTGATATGTAGGGGTGTCAAACAGATCAGGTTGGGTCGTGTTTGGGTTCGGGTCATATATAAACAGGTCAGAAAATCCTTGACCCAAACCCAACCCATTTAGTTAATTGGGTCGAAAATCACAACCTTGACCCAACTTGCAACAGATCAGGTTGACCTGATTTCGACCCACTTTACCCGTTTATCATTTTTTTTTTGTTTTCGTTTTAAGTTTTTAATGTTGATTAAATCTAATTTTTTAGGGTCTAATTTTAATTTATGTTTTTTTTGTTGTTTATTTTGTTTTACTATGAAAAATAAGAAAATATTCAATGAACTAAGTTTAGCTTATATTTATTGATTTATCTTGAAATTAACACATTTAATTAAATTGGTTAAACAGGTTTTTTTCAGGTTTAAAAGTTTGACCTGAACCTAACCCATTTAATAAACAGATCAGGTCGGATCGACCCATTTAATTAATTGGGTCAAAAATCTCAACCCAAACCCACTTATTTCGGGTTAGGTTCAGGTCGGGTTAGCAGTTCGGGTCAACTTTTGCCCGCCCTACTGATATGTATTGTCTAAATTACTTCATCAATTTGGTTTTTGGATATTCTGCTTATGAAATAAGATTATTACTAGAATTAACGGATTTCTTTTAAAATATTTATCTTGATACTTATTACTATTAAGCAATATTTATTATATTTTAGTTATAACTGTTAAAAATAATGTTAAATTATACTCCCTCATATTCAAAATAATTATCCACTTTTAATTGAAAATGTGGTAGGTGGAGTATTTTAAATAATATAAGTTGGGGTATTTGGGGTATTTAGGTAAAATATCTTTGCCAAAATAGAAAGTGGACAATTGGAGTGATTTGACTAAATAAGGAAAGTGGACAATAATTTTGAATAGAAGGGAGTATATCTTTTTCAGTTTACGTGTCGAGACATAAGCAAATAAATATTTATTTCGGCTAGATTTGCGAAAGAGTTAATCCATAGGGGTAATCGCCATGTCTGTTTTTTCAGAAATATTGTTATTATGGGTAAAAAGGACTTTAACGTGCTAAAACATAAGGGTACTAATTAGAAAAGTCAAAAGTGAATAGGAATGGTCAACAAAAAACAAAGACGATTAGTAATGGTCAACAATCAATTAGGCTGGTCTAATGTCATTTGGGTTGGTTTACAGTCACTTGGCCTAAATGGTCTAGACTTCAATACTTTAGTGACAATTATATATTCGCAAAAAACAAATTTAAAGCTGTAATTCGAAAAAGCTCCGACATAAAATCTATTATTCACAAATTTCTCTAATAAAAATCATTCATATATATTAAAAGACAACATTTTCAATCATTGTTTGGACATGAAGACTTGCAGTACTCCGAGCTTCAAGAATCTTCTTAGCATCAGCATCAACTATCTAAGTTGATCTCCCAAGTTGTTGGTTTAACTTGTATAAATTTTTCAGTCGCTAATTTAGATTGGTAGGTCTTTTCTATCATAGCATCAAAGGCTTTTTTCATTGCCGATTACAAGTAATTTATGACTTTTCTCATTATTAGAGGTGTTTATTTGGGTCATCGGATAGATTTTGGGTCGGTTTAAAATCGGGTTTTGTGTTTACATTGAATTTTACATAATTGTAGATCCATTTTTAAGTCGGGTCAAATATGTTTTTCAATGCTACGCGTGTATATATTAGCTATAACAATGGGATGATTATAATTTATAAAATGATCCTATGAATACTAAACAAAATAAGAACCGTGACATAAGTTGTGAATAAATGTTTGAGATGATTCTTAAAACAAAAACCCTTCTATCGATATAAATGAGGTACCAATATCAAATTGATCAAAACTCTGCCAACAAAAGCATGATCGTTTTGCTACTAGCTACGTGTTGGTCTCAATCTACTATCATTTTACCGCCATTCAACGATAAAAAAAAAATTAATTTTTTTTGCGACCAACTATACGAATGCTAGCTAGTCGCTAACATATATTTTTTCCAATTTTAATAAGTTTGAAGATCTTATTTTAATGGATAAATGAACATTAATAATCCAAACTTTGCGTGATCCGCCCAAAACAATTCCAACTTTCGTATATTTTCTAATATACCTAACTTTGCTTTTTTATTGCTGGGGGCATACCATTTAGAATTTTAACCGGTTATAACCAGTAATTGACAACTTATTACCCACTGTTTCCCACTAATTTCCTCCTTATTAATGAAATTCACCTAACCCCAATTACACTTTTCAACTCATTTCTCTGCAAATTCTCCCTCCTCAACCTTGGTTGAATTCGAAGGGTCAATGAGGAAGAAGAGTCGCTGGTCTTCGTCATCAATGGTAAGTTTCTCCATCATCATATGTAATTTCGTTTTCTCTACTGTTTTGATTGAATAAAAATGGTAAATTGACTTTCTTTTTTTTTTTTTTTTCATTTTTAGGGTTCTTCGTTTGGTTCCAACCATTTTCTTTTGATTGTGGGTTGGTAAGGATAGTTGATGATGCTACAATACTTGAAATGACACAAATTGGGTTCAACCATAGGGGTATTGAATTGTATATTGTAAGGGTAGAAGATACTGAACAATTAGAGTGGGAGCTTAGGGAAGGGGTAAAGTAATTACACTAGTTGATTGCCAAATTAATTTGAAGATGTAGGTGCAACTATGGTGGTTGATAAGGATGAAGGGCAGCAATGGTGGATGTGATAAGGTTGAAGATGAACTGAATTTAAAAGGGGAAAAAAGATAAAAAGGATAATGAATGCAACAGCTCTAATACTACCGGTTATAATCGGTCAAAATTTTAAAGGGTATGCCCCCAACAATAAAGAAGCAAAGTTAGGAATATTAGAAAATATACGAAAGTTGAGATTATTTTGGCGGATCACGCAAAGTTTGGATTATTAATGTCTATTTATCCTTTATTTTATTGATTTTTTTCAACTTATAGGTTGTTCTATGAGTGGTAAAAAAATGGTTGCACATTCAAAAATTGAGGGAATTTCCCCACCAAAAACTAATACAACTGTTAATAATTACTAATACGATTAATACTATATATACGTATAATTGGCTAATACTAAACTATTACGACTAATAAGATATTAATACAACTAATACTACATTATTACAATACAGTAATGTGATTAATAATATACCAATAGGACTAATAAGGTACTAATAATATACAACGAATATTATGCTTGCTTCCTGAAGATATGAAGTATTGATACACGTAAGTCCCTTCTCTCTCTAGGGTTAGCGTTTTCTCTCTAGTCTTGTGCTAGCCGTTATTCTTCCTTTGGGAGTCTTTTCCGGTGATTTTCCGCATCTTTCTTGCTTTTCTGATCTTTTCTCTCATCTCTTCTTTTCTTCTTTCTTTTCTTTTCTTGAGATATCAGCAACTATGGTATCTCCCACAAAAAATGGGGTTTCGAAAAATAATACTGTAAACCCTAATAAAGATGATTCTGGAGATAATAATTATGGATCGGATCCCGAGGACACTTCATTTGAGACAGATACTTTTGCCTTGGAAAAAGGGGTCCAGGAAAACAGGGAGGAGCAGGAGGAAGTATGCGAATGGATAGAAGATGGTACGGAGGAAGAGGAGGACCGTTTATCTTTAGGACTCGTTGGAAAGCTTTGGTCTGACAGAACACTAAATCCGACTGCTTTCATGACGACGATTAAGAACGTGTGGGTTCTACAGCAGGGCGTCGACATTAATATGATCGGTAAGAATCTTTTCCAATTTCAATTTTATCATTGGAAAGATAAGGAGAGAGTCTTGAATGGTCAGCCATGGCATTTTGATAAAGTAGCATTGTTATTAACGAATATGGACGTGGCTCAAAAACCTTCCGATCTTCTTTTTTATGCCCTACTTATTTGGATCCGGATTTACAATGTGCCTTTTAGGGGTCGATATAACGAAAACAATGCACGGATTCTTGGTGAAAAAGTAGGCGAGTTTATTGCTTTGGATAAAACGGAGAATATGGGTTTGGACAAATCTCTTCGCATAAGAGTTAGTATTGATGTGAGAAAGCCACTGAAAAAGCATGTTACCTTGAAATTGCGAGGAGGAGAGTTGTGCTCGTGCCCGGTTAAATATGAAAAGCTCCCTCTTTTATGTTTTTATTGTGGGAAAATTGGTCATGGTACAAATGAATGCAAAGATGTTTTTGGGGATAATTCGCCGGTAAAACAATATGGACCGTGGCTAAAAGCGTCTCCTTGGAGACCTATGAAGACTGAGAATGATATGGAGAAAGGAGATATGTCGAAATCTTGTGGAAGAAGGCTTTTCTTCACAAAGAAGTTAGTGGATAAAGAAACCTTAGAGGTACCAAGTACTCATATTAATTCTGTTACTTCTTTACTTAATAAGGTTGATATAGGGGATGGTGGGCTGGAAAAAACAAAGCAAGCTTTGACTTTAGTGGCTCCTCTTAGTGACACGTCACATACATTTGTTGAGGGGATAGGGGACAAAACTGATAATTCTTCTGTCATTGTTGGGGCCGAAAGTGGTACTTGTAATAACATACCTTGTTCGAATCCTGGAGATGGTACGGTGCAGAATTTTTTGGAGCATGAAGGGGTACCTACGGAGGGTCCTATTTTTTTAGAGGTTAGCAAGTCAATTTCCACAAAAAGCGAGTGCAAAAGTGGAAAAAACTAGCTCGTGAGCGTCCTTGTAGCAGCTTCCCAATTCCAACTGATTTACATGTCGGGGAGAAGAGACCTCAAAAAGATCTGCCCTTTGATGAAATTATGGAGGATGTTGAGGAGAGAGGGAACTTCAAGAAAAGGGTTGTACCCATGGATACTGAAACCGTGCAAGATGTATCGTCGGAAGAAGTGGCGGGCCCCACAAAATGGGCTCTCGGTTGTCAATGAGAGCTTCAATTTTCTGGAATTGTCGAGGTTTAGGGAGCTCCTCGGCAGTTCATTCGCTCCTTTCATTGGTGCGAAAATACTCCCCGGGTATTTTATTTTTAAGCGAGACTAAGTGTAATGAAGCTGAGATCAGAAGGTTGAAAGATAAGCTTAATTTTGGGAGGTGTGTGTGGGTCGAGGCAGTGGGTCGTGCTGGCGGTTTAGCTCTTTTTTGGGAGGATGACATCGATATCAGGGTGTCGAGTTTAGACAGTCATCGCATTGACTGTATGGTTCATAATGAGGATGGTTCGATTTGGAAATTAACTGGTATATATGGATGGCCCGAAAATGCTCAAAAAAGCCAGACTTGGGGTCTTATTCGTTCTTTGGGCAGTAATACTTCTATTCCATGGCTTCTTGGAGGAGATTTCAATGAAGTTCTTCGCGAAACTGAAAAACGAGGTGGGTCGTCGTGTGATTTCAATAACATATGTGCTTTTAGAGATTGTTTGGATGCTCATGGGCTTAGTGAGGTTGATGGTACGGGAAATTCTTTTACTTGGCGAAATAATAGGGTGATAGGGTTTATCGAGGAGAATTTGGATAGATTTGTAGCAAATGATGAATGGAGGGCTCTTTTCCCTATGGCGTCTGCAGAAAACATCACTTGGGATGGCTCTGACCATATCCCCATAATGGTGCATTTTAGGGGTTTTGATGAAATTGAGGATAACGATGTGGGGGAACAGGCCAAACCTTTTCGTTTTGAAGCTCGTTGGTTACAACATGATGATTTCGACTCTTGTATGCGTAATTTCTAGGCTTCATCGAAAACGAGATACAGAGGGCATTGGAATGGGATGGTGGAGGAGTGTGGTCTTAGTTTGCGAAAGTGGGATAAAGAAGTTTACAAAATATCTCAGAATAGGATGTCGTGGCTCTTGAGGAGATTGAAAAAGGTTCGCAAGATGACTCCTACTCCAGCTGTGATCGAGGAATATAGAAATGTGGAAAAGGAGCTGCGTCTTCTGAGGCAACAACAGGAGACTGCAGCTTGGCAACGTTGTAGGCCTTTCGTGTTACGTGATGGAGACAAAAATACTACTTATTTCCATACGAAGGTGTCGAATAGGAAAAGGAGGAATAGGCTCAAGGGCCTAGAGGATGCTCATGGTGTTATGCAAAAAAGCAAGGAAGGTATGAAGTCTGTTGTTCTTGATTACTTTTCTACTATTTTCTCTACTTCGCGTCCTGAGATTACTGTTGATGAGGTTGATTTCATTGAGCATAAGATTACTGATACTATGGCTAATATGTTACTTCGGCCCTACTCCCGTGAGGACATCGAGGCAGCCCTTGCTGAGATGCACCCTTGCAAGTCCCCGGGGCCAGATGGGCTTCCTGCTCTTTTTTATAAAAAGTATTGGGATCTTGTTGGTGATGATATTTGTGGTGTGGTGTTGGATTTTCTGAATAATGGTCATTTGCCTGCTGATTTGAACTATACACATGTGGCTCTTATCCCCAAGAAGAAGAATCCGACTAAAATGACGGATCTTAGACCGATTAGCCTGTGCAATGTTTCTTACAAGCTTATTTCTAAAGTACTGGCTAATAGACTGAAGTTTATTCTTCCTGATATTATTGATGAGAATCAGAGTGCTTTTGTGCCTGGTCGTCTTATTACTGATAATATTCTTCTGTCTTCTGAAGTGTTTCACTTTATGCACAATAACCATGCAAAGAAACGAGGTTATATGGCTCTTAAGTTGGATATGAGTAAGGCATATGATAGAATGGAATGGGATTATATTGCTTGTGTTATGATTAAGATGGGTTTTCCTGCAGTGTGGATTGATAGGGTTATGAAGTGTCTTACTACGGTGCGATACTCTTTTCTGGTTAATGGGGAGATTTCTGATATTTTGACCCCCAAAAGGGGGTTACGCCAAGGCGATCCTATTTCCCCATATCTGTTTCTTCTCTGGGCTGAAGGTCTGGGTAATTTGATTAAAAGGGCGCATGCTGATAATCTCATTCACGGTGTTGCTATATCCCACAATGCTCCAATGATATCTCACTTATTTTTTGCGGATGATAGTATCGTTTTTTCTACGGCAAATATTCGTGAGGCTGAAGTGATTCTGGGAATTCTGAAAAAGTACGAAGCTCTGTCGGGTCAAGTGGTGAACCTTGATAAATGTGAAGTGTCGTTCAGTGGTAACCTGTCTAATGATATTCGGCGTCGGGTCAGTGCTGCTTTGGGTTTTAAGGAGGTTCTTAGTCATGATAAATATTTGGGGCTCCTTACTCTGTTTTATCGCTCCAAGAAAATTTCTTTCACCGGCATCAAAGATCGCATCTGGAATAAACTGAAAGGGTGGAAGGAAAAAATTCTGTCTAAGGCGGGTAAGGAGGTTTTAATAAAGGCAGTCGCTCAGTCTATCCCCACTTATGCTATGAGTTGTTTTAAACTGCCTTCTTCCTTTTTTGATGATGTGGAGAGAATTATTCGAAACTTTTGGTGGGGCGGTTCTACTTCTGAAAGAGGGATTCCTTAGAAAGCTTGGAAGGATCTATGTCGCCCAAAATTCGAAGGTGGAATGGGTTTTCGAGATTTGCAGACGTTTAATATGGCTCTCTTAGCCAAACAGTTGTGGAGGATTCATTGCTTGCCTACTTCCCTTCTTGCTAGATCTCTGAAAGCTAGGTATTTTCCTTCTTCCACTGTGTGGGAAGCAAAGGCGGGTCAATATTCGAGTTATGCTTGGAGGAGTATTTGGAGCTCTCGTCCTACTCTGGAGCTTGGGGTTAGATGGAAAGTTAGTGATGGTAAATCTGTACGACTATGGAAGGATGCGTGGCTTGGTGGTTTGGGAACGGGGAAGCTAATTACCGCAGTTCGTTTATTAGAGGAGAACGCTACAGTTGATACTATTCTGGACCCTGAGACACATTCTTGGCGTCGAGATGTTATTACTGAGATTTTCTTTCCTATAGACGTGGAGCGTATCCTGCAAGTTCCAATCAACACTGCTAGTGTGCCTGATGAGAGGGTCTGGGCAGGGAGTATTAATGGCGCTTTCAATGTTCGTGATGCATACAACCTCGCTTTAAGGCAACACACGGAGGGGTCAAGTTCGAATGGGAGTGACCCGGTTTGGAAACAGCTATGGAGTCTTCAATTTCCTCCCAAAGCAAAGCTGTTCTTGTGGAGAGCTATGTGGGACATTCTTCCCCATAGTTCTAATCTGAGGAGAAAAGGTATCGATGTCAATTGTCGGTGTATTCGCTGTGGAATGCTCGAATCGAATAATCATGTTTTAAGAGAATGTGGGTGGGCCACTGAAGTGTGGCAGCATATGCATTTTTCCAGTGATGCTTCCCATAACATCACAAATTTTAAGGAGTGGTTCAGCTTCATCTCACAGCAGTACAGTAAGAAGGATCTTGAGCTTTTTGGTGTGATAGCTTGGCAATTATGGTGTGCACGCAACGATCTCATGTTCGAAAAGATCAATATTAGTCCGGATTTGTGCTTCAAGAAATCGAATGATATGCTGGAAGAATACAGGAAAGCAAATGCTGGTGTGTTTATGGAACGGGCTAGTAGAACCAATGCAAAATGGTCCCCTCCGGAGCATGATTTTGTTAAGGTCAATGTGGATGCTGCAGTCAACTCCAAAGATGATAAGTATGGTCTGGGAATGGTGGTTCGAAACTCTGAAGGTGCTGTTCTTGTAGCTGCATCAGCAACGAAGTGGCCATTTGAATCAGTTGAACGATCGGAGCTTGAAGCTATCCAATGGGCCATAGAGATTATCAAGGAGCATCAATGGAAGAAAGTGGTTATTGAAGGGGATGCACAGAATGTGACTAAGGCTCTCAAACAGCAGATACATCGAAGCTTTCATAATCAAATTTTAGTTGATAATATTCTAGCTTCTACGGCTGAATTAGATAATGTCTCTTTCTCTTTCTGTTTTAGAGAAGCTAATAGTGTTGCTCATAGATTAGCTAAATCGGCTTCATCTGGGTTTTGCTCAAGTGTTTGGCTTAATGGCGGTCCTCCTTGGATTGCGGATATTGTATTCTCTGATTTGAGTTGATTAATATAAGCCTCACTTTGATCTTCAAAAAATAAAAATATACAACGAATATTAAACTACTATGTAAAATCTATCTATAGTAATAATAACTATTACTAAAACAAAGCACTGTTGACATCATCACTATTTAAAAATGCTTACGTGTCATAACCTCATTAAAAATTTTCCCTCCAACACTCAATGATGATGTCATTGTTTTTAAACTAATTTTTTATCTTTGGCTTTATAAAATAAAATCTTACATATTTTTGTGTTAATTTTGATTTTGAAATGGGTTATTAATAGTTGTAATAATTTGTATAAATTAATGTAATTTACGTCGAAAAATTTAATAAAATTGTGTATCGCACGGGCACTATCTAGTACAAATAATTTGACTAACAATATACCAATACGAGTAATACTATACTAATATAGATAATGCTATCTTAATAAATCAATGCTATATAAATAATTTAACTAATGTGACTAATGCTATATAGAATAATCAACTTATAATAAATTGATAGGATCTGTCACTTTAATTCAGTACACCCAAGTCTAAGAAGTTCAACACATCGCTGAGTAGGGGATTTTTGGTTCATAATCATGGGTGAAAGAAACGGTGCAAATTAAGGTTCAACAAAAAGAAACACAAATGAAAAATAGATGCAAAAAGAGACACAAGTGTTTATGAGGTATCTTTGATACCTCCCTCTCAAATGATGTTTATTAGATTGAACTCAATAATTACAATATAATAAACCTCTCCTTGTCTTAAGAACAACTTCTTAAGACCTTCAAAATGCTAAAGCAAAGATAGAACACTCTCAAGTTTCTTACAATGCTTAAGCCCTCTCAACAAGTGTGTTTGTTTGGTGCATCTTACTCTAAGAGTTATACTCCCTTTTATAGATGAAGGTGAGTATGACTCTTAGAGTCTCACATTAAGCACCATAAACACAATTAACTCACACTTAACTATGCTAATTAACATAGTTATTAAACATCACAATAAACAAGTAATTAACCAGGAAGTTACAACACTTCAAAGCTAATTAACATACCAAAACAGTAAAGAAAACCGAAAAGTTGGGCTGCTGAACTACCTCTGCTCGAACGAGCCTCCATCTGCTCGAACGAGCAGGCCTACCCTGCTGCTCACTGTGTGCTACAGCTCCCCATGCTCGGACGAGCTTCTTCATGCTCGAACGACCATTCTGTCGAGCCACCTACTAATTTTTTTCCTTTGTTGCCTTGAATGATCACTTCACTTCCCATGTTATACACCTCATGTATAGTCCCAAACCTCAATTCAGTTAGATTTGACACATCCTCATCGTTGTTCTCCAAAGTACAAGCTAAGGCATGTTCGATTAAGTGACTAAAATTATCATCATTATTAAGCGTTTTGTCACTTGCTTTAACAATGGAATATGACTAAGACTGGGCTAGTCAACTTATCACTGGCCTATTTCTCACCCTGATCCTTTTTTCTGGTTTAAAACCAACAATAACCAACAAGCACCTAAAAACGAAAATTATTTTTTCTACAAAAATGAGTATGGAATTTATTGAAAGATATGTTTGCCGGAGCAAGCTTTTACTTTATTCTCAATTTCTTAATTAGTAAGTAGTTTTATAAGATTTTCTTTTACCATGATCTAGAACTGTAACTGTGATTATCAACTAGGAATATGGTTAAATATTTCTATATATATGAACTTTTTCGATAACCCGCATAAGACGGAGTACGAGTAAGGATTTTCTTTTTCTTAAAAGATGCGGACAAGAAATCATACTCGTATACCCCTAAGGAGGAAGTAAAGAGAGTTGCGTGCAGTCAAGAAACCCCAATTAATACCTACGCCTAGTAGGGGTCAAACCCCAAACCTTCTATTTCACATGCAGATGTTCTATCTATTGAGCCACAAGCACTTTTGGTATTGTTAAATGTTTCTATAATGAAATAATGGCGAGGAAAAACCAAATTTTGACTAATTTGACCTTCTTTTCCCTTTCGTATTGGTGTTTCATTTTAGAGGGAATACCCAAACTATCGACTATGACTTACGAGCTTGAATTTTTCCTTGACGAGCACTAGAGTCCGATTGGTTCACCCGGTACGGTCTATTTTCTGTTGGTCTGCAGATAAAGCAATCACAAACACTAAAGGCATTGAACTTTTGTATGATGAACTTGTATTTAGTTTCATCCTATGTAGTTGATCATTACATATACAATAGACAATATATATTGTGCTCATTTAATTATCTTATCTTGCCAAATTAAAAAGTTATTAAAGGTTTATAAACTGATTTATTAGATTTCATTAGAGACGTGAATAAGTGATTTAGAATAGCATAAATAAAGAATAGATACAAATAAGGTAAAATTGATTTTAAAGGTTTGAACTTTGACTCATTTGCTCCTAAAGGTTCGAACGTTCGTTTATTCTAGAAAGGTTCAAAATTTAAGGGTCATCTTCATTTAAAGGTTTTTATGGGTTTTTTTTGGTTGATTTTGGATTGATTATGGATTTTTATGGGTAAAAAACCCATAATCAACCAAGAATCAACCCAGAAAAACTCATAAAAACCCATAATCAATACAAAATCAACCCAAAAAAACCCATAAAAACCTTTAAATGAAGATGACCCCCAAAGTTCGAACCTTTCTAGGATAAACGAAAGTTCGAACCTTTAAAATCAATTTTTCCTACAAATAATTATGTTAACAATATAAACTTAAAAAAGATATATTGTACATTAAAATACTTCAATACGTAGGGGCTTAACCATAATCTTATTGTGTTGTTAGTAAATCACTCTTATGTGTAAGAATTTGACAGAATGAAGCTTTAAGATTAAAATTTATTTATTTTTATCTTTGTTTATTTTATAGGTATTAGTTTTATCTTTTTATGTTGATTTACAAATCATGCTGATTGATTAAAATTTTTTAAGGGAAACTCCACGTGGTAACTCTGAGGTTTTGGGTTTTTTTCCACGTGGTAACCAAAACCTTTAAAAAGTTCACATGTTAACTGAAACATCCCAAACAAGCATAAACATAATACTCTCTCTTATTCACTCAAAAGGGCACATTTCTATTTTGGGCCAATTCACACAAAATGTCCCATTTCTATTTTTACACTCACCTTTACAATTAATTTAATCAATTAAAATATCCAACTACCCCCACTTTTACTACTCCCAATACCCAATTACTACCTTTACAATTAATTTAATCAATTAAAATACCCCACTATTCCACTCTTAAAAACTGTGCCCAACCCAAATGTGCCTTTTTGAGTGAATAGGAGGGAGTATAATTCTGAGTCCCAATAAAATAAAATACTTAAAATTTAATATTCAAATTAACTTAATTAATCACTATTAATTAAGTTGCTAAAATATGGGCTGTCTCAGTAACCCTGAGATTTACCAAATTGTTCCACCATAACCTTTTTGAACATAAAAACGTTTGTAAACGTTAATTTTAAAGTTTTATTGTTGTAGTGCGCTTATTTATGCGACTGACTATTTCAAATGTCAACAGTTTGAATCTTTTTCCCCAATGCATAAACTCCAACTCTACCATCTTTCATCCAAATTATATTTTTTCTCCCAAATTCAAAGATCGTAGAGTTTGAGTTTATATTTTGAAGGAAAATATTGAAATTGATGACATATGAAATGGTGAGTTGCACAGATAAGCGCACAACAACTTCAAAACTTCGAAATTAATGTTTATTAACGTTTTGCTAATGTTTTATATGCAAAAAGGTCATGGTGGAACTATTTGGTAAACCTCAGGGTTACCATGTGTATTTTTTAAAAGTTTTGGTTACCACATAAAAAATCCAAAACCTCAGAATTAACCCGTGGAATTTTTTTAATGTCATATATAGCTATAAGAAATGTTCCATGAGAATTAGCTATAGGTGTAAAAAACTATTAAGAGTATGACCCAACAACAATTGAAAAATTGAAAAATGTTTGGTGTAATATTCGAAGGAGACCCTACAGCAATTGTATTTTGCTAGTTGCTGGTTCCACGTACACATCATGAGCATGACTAGCTAGCTTCACAAATTAGAATAAGCAAATTCCAAATTTGTCACATTTGGTCTTGCATTATGGTCACATATACTAGCTTTTTCTGTTAGAAATTGTAAGTATAAATCCTAAATAATTCCTATATACTTTTATCCTGTATAATTTAAAAGGTCCATATTTACTTGATCATTACAAGATACTAAGGCCATCTCATGATTAATTGTTACTTGATCATTACAAGATAATAAGGCTATCTTTTACCAAACATTCACCAAATGACTTGTGTTTTTTCTAATAAACCACCCTCTTAACCGTTGATGGTTGATGACTCTACGACCAGTCTCTTGAGAGATTGTCTCTCATCAGACTTAGCCAACAAAGCTTAATGCATACTCTTACTCTATTTTTTTCTATATGAGCCGATTTAACTATAAATCGTCTCTCAAAATGACTGTCTATCACAAGATTTGTGGTGACTACAATCTTTATCATGGAAAAGATATATTACGAGTTTGTTGGTCGTAATATATAGGTTCAAAACATGTTTTTAAGCAGTTTTATGATGAGACAAGTCTTGTTATTTTAGTTCCACAACTTTTGGGTATAGGAACTATATAGTTACTAATAGGGTTAGGACATTTGGTTTCTGGCCGTAGAATTCGGTCATACTACTAGCTTTCTAATATATGTTTACGACCTCCAATTTATGTTTAACAAGAAAAAATCATACAAGATAGGCGTGATGCATCATCCTAAGGACTGTCCAGGTCTCGAAGGAATCCTAATAAAGTTAGCTTCTGGGCTACTCATTACTATAGCATGAAATCATACTTCTAAAGTGTTCAATACAATCAAGCAACATAAATTGACCATGGATGGAGATCGAAATGGACTTTCGATTCCTAACCAAGGAATCCACACATTCATTCATGTACTATTTATATTCAACCCATTTGCCCCATAAGCAAATCAATAAGTTAACTACATCTCCAAACTCTAGAAAGAAGACTACTCACTCATCATGATGAATGAAATAAACACATAAAATATCATAACATACATAGAATGACAAACAAAGAAGAGGAAAAACAAGCTTAAAATAACTTTACCCTCAACTATGGAGGGGGTTGAGAATCATGACAATAAGAACAATAACTTTCAATATTCAAACCATAAAATACTTCACATCAAGTGTAAACGCAAATCCACAAATTTTGGAAAACACCTTGATTAATTACCAAAGGAAAATTACTACAAACTACTAGTGTTTAAGAACAATGTTACAACCAAAATGCTTAAATTTTAGAGCGAAAGTATCAAATGAAAGACTTTAAGTAAATAGCTAATAAAAGTTTATGGACTAGAGAGTTACTTAAGCATACAAATACATGGATAAGTTAAGAAAGAAAAGAGAAATGAGTTTACTACTTGTGGCCGGAAGGTAGTATCTCTTTCCTTTAGAAAATTGGAGTATATATAGCCAAATTGAGGAGTTTTCCACTTGCTTTCCTGATCATTGCCAAGGTAGTCCAACAAGTAACCTCCTTCATCATGAGCATCAGGTGCACAAGAGTATAGGAAGGCTGAAGCATGCAAGGGGAGGGATTGGAGGAAGCTTGAAGCAAAAAGTTTTACGGACAAAAATTAAACATTAGCTGTCAGGCATGAAACCGCTCGACTGGCTCAATCAAGTGCAATTTTTCTTCAAAACTTTTTTAAGTGATTGGCCCTTTGATTTTAGCACAGCTACGGGGTCGACCCCTAGTCGACCATACTCAACCCCTAGTCGACCATGCTCGACTCCTTCCTTAATTTTTGACAAGATTTGATTCTCGAGGTTCATTAAGTGCCCGATTACGTTAAAACTTCCTCAAAGTGGCCAAAAACTCCTAAAAACAATTAAACCACTACACCACAAGCGTAAATCATAAAATTTAATCATAGACGGCCTAAGTTGAGTAAGATATGGACAAAAATGAATTAGAATCAATTAATATCGCATAAACCGCGCGATATGCGCGTGTATCAATATGATCTCTAACTTGCTACAAAGAGTTAATTAAATTGGTGATCATATGAATTTGATTAATCTGTATACTCCTTTATTAGAGGAATAAAAGCATGATATTTTAGATTAATTTCATGTACACATTGTCAAAGTTGTTCATTCAAACTTAGGTAAGATCTAAACGATTGCTTGTTTAAGAGTTAAAGAAATTGTTTATTTGATATATTAATTATAGAACAAACAAAAAGAATTTCAATACTCAAAATTATAATTTTGTTCAATGAAATTGATTGGTTTCACTTTTCATGAATGAGTAGCTAGCATTAATATATTTTTAATGGTATGCTTTAGAATGAAAAATTTATGTTCGAGTTCTCACACTTATTTGAAAGCAAATCTTTCTTATTGCTTCATCTGAAATTTATTGACATAATGTATACTCAACGTATTGAAAAAATTGAATTAACCCTAAGATGGGTGAAAAAGATAAAACAAATAAAAATTACTAGTATTTGTACATGAAATTTAAGTTAAGATTTTATATAGGGCAAGTTCCCTAAAAAACACAACAAATTAAATTCATATACTGATTATATATAGGAAAATTTGCTCAAAATAATTTCAACTATCACCCGTTGGCAAAAAATAATCCCAAGTATCAATTATTTTTTAATAATCCCAACTATTATCATAATTTGTTGAAAACATACCCACATCCTTTTAACCGACTGCAACAGGTAAATTTTCCATGTTTTTCTTTCTTTTTTATTAATAGATGAAAGAGAAGGGTTAATTTTAAACCGTTAAGTAAAAAACAAAGAAAAAAAGTGAAAAAGTTAACTGTTCCAGCCGGTAACAAGGGGGTAGATATGTTTTCAACAAATTATGAAAATAGTTGACATTATTAAAAAATAATTGATAGTTGAGATTATTTTGGTTCAACGGGTGATAGTTTAGATTATTTTGAGCAAATTTTCCTTATATATTATACACCCTTTTGGCGCTAAGTAAAGAGGGCTAATATGTGTCTTTCTAATGCAATATGTTGCGTAAATACAAAATGTCTTGTGATATTGTAAAGAAGGTACATCAATAAGTACATACATACATATACACGTGGTAAATGAAAGTTTAGTCTATTATTTTACCACTAATAATTAAAATTAGATTAGATTATAAGTAATTGACCAACCACTAATACTAAAAACAATTCCCATTCCATTGTAATGTCATAATCATTCTCTTGCTTTCAACCCATCATTTCCACTCCAAGTTTCACCAATCCCCTCTTCAAAGTTTATGACTAACATCCTACCATTTTCCCCCATTTTTAAAACCCTTCCTCTATCTTATTTTCCCTTTATTAATATATATAAATAACACATACCAACTTATTATAAAACAACTCAAATCAAACACAAATTATCATATATCTCTCATATATTATATTTTTTTGCATGAAAAGATGAAGAACACCAATACCAATACAAACAACACAAAACTAATTCTTCTCCACCCTTACATTCTTAAACAAGGGAGTTCAAATAGGCTATGGTTTTTAGCCTTTATCTCTATATTCACCCTTATTTTCCTCCTTACTCTCATTTGTACTCGTGACTCGTTTTCGTCATTGTCGTCTTCCTCCTCCTCCACGGCTTCCACCGTTGCATCCGCCGTGATGGGTGGTGGATCTCACACTACCGCCGGCTACCCTCTCCCTAAGAATGTAATGAACACACTTTTACATTACTCATCAAATGCGAATACTACGGAAAAGATGGAGTTGGTGGATACAAAGTCCATATCGGATGTACTAAGAAGGTGTCCTTCACCTTGTAATTTTCTTGTGTTTGGGCTTACTCATGAATCTTTGCTTTGGAGGGCTCTTAACAACCATGGCAGAACTGTTTTCATTGACGAGAATAGGTAACTAATTTTTACTACTTGATATATCTTAATACACAACTGATGAGAACATTTCTATTGGGCTGATCTAATCCATATTTTTATCACAAATTCTTATTTGAGACCGTCTATACAATAGAGGTCTCAAGTTTTGGGGCTATCCGAATTTATAAATTAAAAAAAAAAAACCGATTGATGGTTTTGTAAGTTAAAAGGGAGATATGGGCTGGGCTCTTAAGAGACGTCTAGTACTATAGACGGTCTCTCAAGAGAGGGCCTTTATTTTTGTAGAAAATTTACCTACAATAATGCAACATTTTCGTGATTTTTCTATAATAATCCCACCATTGATTAATCATGAATAATCTCAAGTTTAGTGGGTATTTGACTAGAGTAAACTTAGCTAACCCATTGATATACTGTAGTAGGTAATTCACCAAAAATGTAAATTGAAAATTAATGTAAAATTAGAGAAAAAATTTGAAAATTTACATTAAAAAATATAAAAAATAAGAAATTTTTTATAATATATTTTAATATTTTTTGATATTTTAATTTAATTTAGCTTTTTTTTAAAAAAAATTTTATAGCAGGTCAACGACTTACCTCAATTTACTCTAGGTAAATACCATCTTAAGTTAGGATTATTCATGGTTAATAAATAGCCGAGATTATTGTAGGTATCATGAAAATGTTGAATTATTCTAGGTAATTTTTCCTATATTTACTGTGTTAAAGTAATCACTTAAAATTTTAAAGTGAACATTTACAAAATTGGACTAGTTTGATTAGATCATTTAAAAGTTTTTTGGTTTCTAATTTTTCAATACCAGCTAATACCACATTTTTGTTTATTAATGAACTTTGTAAAGAAAATTAGATGATTAAAAGGAGGACAAATATGAACATTTAGCTTTTCAGAAGAATTTTCTATTAAAATTACACTAACTTTTCTTTATCATTTGCACTATTTAATACTTACTACCAAACGGACCCTTAATGAAATAAGATAATGCAAAAACCATTAATTAGTTGAAAACAAAGGATCATATTATCTAACTATTTAAATGATGTTTCTGATTTCTGATTATATATGGTTAAGGCTATACAAAATTTTGAATGCCTAACAAAAGTTTCTCATTTCATTTCATCTATCATTTTGTAATAATATTTAGTACTAGTTTAGAAATTCGTGCAAAGCACGATTTCTTAATATAAATTAATATTAAAAAAATTTAGTTTAATTATTGATGATCCAATCACAAATATTGATATCCAATCACAAAATTCCTTAAATAATAAGTACCATTTTCAAACAATGATATCCAATCAAATAATTCAACATGACATGGATCTTAGAGTTGAGACATGTGTCATTTTACATTCTTTTTAGTATATGTTATGATTACTGGTTAAAACTATGATGTAACACATATTATTAGGTGTGAATTTTAAATACGATATTAGAAGTATAAAGAGTTAGTTTCTTGACAATGATATTAGAAGTATAAAGAGTAAATATGTTGTATCCACACTTCTAACCCAAAGGAATCTCGTGTTAGAGGTTTTCGATGAATCTGGACATTGACAACAAAGGATCATTAAATGGCGTATGTTTTATACTTAGATTTTATTTCAGATATATTAAGTACTGTTTTTTCCATGTAAGATTCAAAAGTCGATTTTCATCTAATTCTCTAAAAAAATTATTATTTTTTGATCATTGGCTATGATTCAAGCGTAAAGAAAGTTATTTGGCTGGCTGGCCAAACATCACGCTAGTTTAGGTGGAACTTCATTTTTGAACAACTTTAAGTAGTTAGTTAGGTTTGTGAACTTAATATATGAAGCTATTATATTTTGAAACCCTAATTTATTAACGTATTACCAATATACCCCATAGGAAAGATGTATTTTTAAATTCCCTATTCTCATGGAATGTTTATGTCATAAAATTTGCCCCGCCATTCCTAATATGATACATATTAAGCTGATTAATTAATTCTTAAATTTCATGATTTTATCACAGTCAATCACTACTTTTTAACCATTTTATCATCTTTACAAACCATTGTATTTTCTTAATTTATACTCCAATTAATAGTGTTATTTACTTAATTAGACTTTTATTTCATATATAAACTTTTTACTTCCAATCCAAGCAGGAACGTAGTGTCATTATTAGAGGTTGAACGGGGCGGGTTGGGTCAAAATTTAAATGGGCCGGGTCGTGTTAAATGTAAAACGGGGCGGGGCGGGTCAAGCCCGTTTAAATCCGACCCACTTTGACCCGTTTTTTAAAAGTTAATAAAAATAATTTTTTTTATTATATTTTATGACCCGTTGGGTCAATCCACTTATGTTTATAATAATATCATTTAAAAAAAAAAGTGATAATTTTTTTTTTTCGCAATTAATTCTTATAATTATCCGACCCGACCCGGCCCGACTCTTTACACCAAGGCCCGCTAATGACCCGACCCGTTATTGACCTGACCCGCTAATGAACCGTTAAAATGTGATCCGACCGTTGACCCGTTGGGCCCGCCCCGTTAAACACCTCTAGTCATTATCCACTAATACTTTGTCTAACTTATAGGATTAACGTATAGGTTTTACATGACAGGTATTATGCTACATACATGGAAGAAAAACACCCTGAAATAGAAGCCTACGACGTACAATACACAACAAAATTAAGCGACTATAAACAATTGATATCTTCAGTAAAAGAGCAATCTCACAACGAGTGTAAACCCGTACAAAACTTACTCTTCTCCGAATGCAAATTAGGCATAAATGACTTGCCAAACCAATTTTACGATATTGATTGGGATGTAATCCTTGTCGATGGTCCTCGGGGCCACTGGCAAGAGGCCCCGGGGAGAATGTCGACGATCTTTACCGCCGGTGTGCTAGCAAGGAGCAAAAAAGCCTCGGCACGAAGTGGGAAGACACATGTTTTTGTGCATGACTATAACTTGGACCCTCAAAGAATTTCAAGTGAAGAATTTTTGTGCAAAGAAAATTTAGTTGAAAATAATGGTATGCTTGCTCATTTTGTGTTGGAGAGGATGGACGAGCATTGTTTGGAATTTTGCCATTCTAAGAAAACATTTTCCTAGCTTCCACAAGGCTCATGAATTGGAAAGATAGTTAATTTTTTTTTGATTTTTTTATTAATAAAAATTTGGTTTGTACATCTATGAAATATAGTGAGAATGTGAATGTTTTCTCATGTAATTTGGAGCTATGGAATAGATAAAATGTTTTTTTTGTTATTTTGAGCGTAATGTAGCAAATTTGATCAATAAATATTTAGCAATTAGTAAGTTATATATATAACAATGTGATTTACTATTGTTGGAACTTGGAACCCTCTTAATTCAGTACGGTAACATGGAACCCTCTTATTTTTCTTTTCTTTTTTACTTAACGGTTCAAAATAACCCTTTCCTTTCATCTATTAATCAAAAAAGAAAGAAAAAAGTGGAAAAGTTACATGTTATCGCCGGTTAAAAAGGATGTGTGTATGTTTTCAATAAATTATGGGAATAGTTGCGATTATTAAAAAATAATTGATAGTTTGGATTATTTTTGGCCAACGGGTGATAGTTGGGATTATTTTGAGCAAATTTTCCTTTTTATTTTGTTAATTTACGTGTTTTTATTTTAAATTATTTATAAATACGATGACTAATAAGATACTGCCACATAGACAACTTAACCCCTCAAATTGGTCAAACCCTCAAACTTAACGGTCAACTAACGTTTTTTGCAAATAGACCTATAGATTAGTTAGTTTTTTTATAAGTTGTCCTTAATTATATGATATTGAAATGCTCAAAAGCAACTTCCTATGATTTTTTAAACTGGTTAACTAATTTGTTAGAAGTGATTAAAAATAGAACAACTCAATGTTCAATATAAGTTGTTGTATCTCCAGGAACAATACATTAAATTGTTTTAGCTCTTTTATATTGTTGAGTTCAAATAATGATTAAGTACCGAAAGTTTAAAACTATATTGTTGGTCCTAACAGTTTTGAAAGAGCATTTTTTCGAAAATTGTATGTTACGTTCTCTTTAAGTTTCAATATCTCTATTTATCTTGACTAAACCTACTAATTAAAAATTACACAAAATTTTCATTTGAGGATATGTTTTCAATGTTCAAAATGGTGTCTCTAGTAACAAATGAGGTACTATTTGTTTGCATAAGAAACAAGTTCCAACTAGGGACAAGATCCTTTGAGGAACAAGTACCAAACAGAAGTTACATCATAAATCACATATAGAAGGACAATAATTTGGTTTCAACTAGAAAGGTCATATTAATTATGGAGAATTACAAATTAAACTATTGAGGGGCCGAGAACATCTCAACCAACTCAACCAAAAGCTTAAGCTGATGGTTAAGGCCCAAGAATATGTTATATACTCTAACATGCCCCCTCACACGAGAGCCCTTTGGGCTAGAAGTGTGGATGCAACACATGCTCTCCTCATACCTGGTGCTAAATATTCCACTTAAATGAGAGGTGATTGAGATTCGAACTCGTGACCTCTTGTCACGTTGGCTCTGATACCATATTAAGAAACCAATTCAACCAAAAGCTTAAGTTAATGGTTAAGACCCCCGAATATGTTATATACTTTAATACATATTTCAATAATAATAAGTGTTCATATCATGTGTTAAAAGAACATTTGAAAATTACTGTCTCTTGTTGCTTATGATTAAAGAACCGTATTATATAAATACTAACATGATTATACGAATGCATTTTATAGTATGGTTGGTAAGATACATATATTTCTTTTATCATTTACATGCAGAATATATAAAGCACATTATATTATTATATAAGCAATTATGTAATTTTTCGATGATGCACTTTATATACTTATAATAGTATAATTAAGTGTTGAAGCAATATTCATACAATGAGTTTCTGATTGTTAAACATATACATAGCTTCGGGAAGGCTACTGTATGTATCCGCAGCCAAATTAGGCGTAGCCATCAGTAAAATCCGTAGCCATTATCCCATAGCCATCTTTTGCGTCAGAATAGTTATCCGTCGCCATATCACTTGCCTAGCTTTTACATTAAAATATTATTATTCATTATATATTTTTAATATTTTAATATTATTAATTTATTTTTTATTAGTATTTTAATATTACTTAATAAAAATTTGGAGTTTATTATTTATATTTTAAGTTTTATTTTATTTGAAATAACAATCAATAAATCAAAACACATAAAACTAAGATAACAAATAAAATATATACAACAAAAAAATATAATAAACTAATGACATAAATATAGAAAATAGTCACAAATACATTACACAAGTTATAAAATAACTAAATTTACTTAAAAATTGTTTTTGATGAAATATTCAACTACATAAATCATCTAATACCGCTGCTATTTCCACCACCACGCCGCATACGAAATCCGACCGAACCGCCTGAAGCACGTGTTTTACGAGATCCTTGGGAACCACCAGGACTTCCACCATAAACCCTAGACCACAAACAGATTACTGTTAAAAAAAATAAACATACATACTAATGATCTATAAAACAAAACTTACTCTAAAAAAATTCACCAACATAAAAGTCCAACAAGTAAGAGAAAACTAAATGCAATGAACCAACAAATTCCTTTATACAAAAATTCAAAAACTTTAAAAAATTCTACATAACGAAAATAACAAATAACAATAAATTATATAAAAAATCAACAACAACATACATACTTCAAAAAATTAAAAAAATCAACAACTTACAAATTGAAAGAAAACCCAACAACAAATCAACAACAACATACAATACAAACTTCAAAAAAATCAACAACATACAAAGTTAAAAATTTTCGAAAAAGTCAACAACATGCACATTCGAAAAAATCAACAACAACAACAAAATTCGAAAATACTCCCTCCGTTCCTTTATGTTCTTCCACCTTATTATAACGGGTAGTTTCAAAAGTTCTTCCACTTTAGAATACTTTCTACTTTTGGAATGTTTTCATCTCACTTTTACCCCTTAAAATCCCACTTTTCTTACTTAACATTACTATTTAATTATTTTATCTTTCATACTTCCAATACAATCATTACTTCACACACTATTTATATATTTTTTCGCTCATAATTCCAATACAATCATTACTTTCCACTATTATATAATTAAAATAATACCCACTAGCACCAAAGATTCCTTCTTTCTTAATATTTGTGAAAAACTCAAAGTGAAAGATCAAAAATGAACGGAGGGAGTAACAAATAACCAATTAATTTATGAACAATAAAAAAACAAAACTAAAAACTGAAGAAAACGAACCGAAAATAATACCAACACAAACTATTAATGTTGAAGGTTGAAGGTTGAAGGTTGATGTTTGATGATTTACAGTTGAAGAAGTTGAAAGTTGAAGATTGAAAGCTGAGAATGAAGATTGAGAGTGAAAAAAATGAGGGAGAAATTGAAAAGTGAAAGAATGAAGAAGAAGGAAGTGAAAAAGATGAAAGTAAATAAATTTTACGGGTGAAAGGCAATTCACCACATTTAATTTTCCTGAAACCGTAAATGTAGATGGTTACTGTATGGCTACTGAAACTGCCCGTAGCCAATGAATGGCTACTGAAATAGCCCGTAGTTAACAAATATGCTACTGTATGGCTACTGAAACAAGCCGTAGCCAAGCTTGGCGACTAATCGTTTTCGTAGCCATCCCGTAGCCAAGCTTCGCGACAGATGATAGCCATCTCAATTTATTTTTGTAGACACAAGAGACTTGAAAATCAATCATTAAAAACAATTTGGTAATTCAAGTTAATTAACATTTGGTGCAGCCTTTTACAAGGTATGACTTTTTAATTCACATTATAAATTAATAGTTTTTATGATAATTGTACTATGTAAATCTTCAAAAAAAAAAATGTGAATTTAAGAGTCGATGTTCTTTCACGTATGTAGGCTCGGATTTGACCATGGGCGGATGGGGCATAGGCCCAGGGCCCCATAATTTAGAAATTAAAAGGTTTAAATTTAAATTAAAAAAAATAAAATGATAATAGAGGGTTATTATGGCAAGTTTGACCAATACATTAAATGACAATAATATAATGGTACGATTTTTTCCAAAACCAAAAGGAAACTTTCCTGATTTCCATCTCTACCTATGATTTTAAAATTAAACTCTTCAAATTCTCTACAACTTTAAGAAAAAAAAGAGAAAACTTTCATCTTAGATCTGACTAAAAATGGAATTCGAAAGAGTAAAAGCATACTAATTTGAAGATTTGGAGGAATTAGGGCATTTTCAATGGTAAATTCTTCTACCCTAAAGCTTTAATAGCATTTAAATGGTGGGTTTTTATATAATTTTTAATTTGAATCTTCATATTTTACTTTTTAATTAAGCTTTAATTTAATTTTTTCCCTAAATTAGTAAATTATAAGGATCTGATTTTTTATTTTTTTCAAAAAAATTTCATTTGAGGCTGTAAAGATGACGATGACAATGCATGCTCTGGAATTAATTACTATAATTCTATGGATATTGGCATATATTTGTAATTTACGTTTGACAATTGCCTTTTTAATTAGTGCCTTTTTAAGCAGATAGTAGATATTGACTTAATGTTCTACAATGATATTTGTAATTTATATTTTTCATTTTCAATGTTTTAGATTCATTTATAATGGTCTGGATTAGATTCGGTTTTTATGAGTTATATTCTTCATTTTCAATGTTATAGATTCATTTGTAATTTATACAGTTTTTATTTTGTATCAATGTGCTTTCAAAAAAATTTTGTATCAATGTTTTATAGTTTTGCTTTATAATATTTAAAAGGGCGATAAGGACCCCTATTTTGTTTTGCTTTATAATATTTAAAAGGGCGATGAGGGCCCCTGTTTTTAATCTCGCTCCTAGGCCACCGAAAGTTCAGGAACGGGCCTGCACGTATGTTATAATATATGAATTGTTTTGTGAAACTTGATTTGATATTATTTTTTTATTTACATGTTGAGTCTAAATGGGTATTTAACTTTTTAAAGAAATTGTTTCATGCTTATTAAATAGTTACTATGTCACACTTAATTTTTGTATTGTAAAAAAACATTTGCACTTGTCTAAAAATATTAGAGGTTTTATGATTTAATCATAAATGATATGAAACATGATTATCGTAAGTTGTTAAAGGAACAATGAATAAATTCTTGATGGAACATGAAATTTCATACTTCTTGAAGGGAACAAACCTATTTTTAGGTCAACCATTATATTACATTTCCACTTTATACCCTTTAAATTATTTTTCTTCATCATTCCTTATTTATATCATTTTCTCCTATATTATATTTTTATTTCCAATGAGCTCAAAATTATATTGTTTGCCTTTATGGTTCAATGTTACATGAAGTAACTTGAAAAGGTGAATATATACTTAAAAAAGGGAAGTAAAATAATAAGTAAGAAGCAAAATGCATGATTATCTATTACGTTGAGAGGAATAAAAGGAACAACTTAACAAGTTCTTATGTGAACAAGATGAACAAGAAATAATTGACCGTTAGTTGTGAAAAATTTTACGTATACTCTATATAATAGCAATATATTAACTTTTGGACAGGAGAGCATGAAAAACAGAAGAATAGAAAAGAAGGAAGAGGGAGTATTTTACTCCTTATTATTAATCTGAATGAATCAATCTAGTACATGATCATATGAGGCATCCCTATATATAATAGGTGAACTACAAGGATTATATATATTTTACAAGACATATCATAATTCTGTTATTACTAACTAACTAACAACCTTTAGCCGCCTATACATAAGGAGCTAAGCAAGAACCTATATCACTAAACACCACATGCTAGGACTAATGAGGCACATGATAAAGGAGGCCCCGAAATGAGCTGTTTCTGGTGGATGGCTGCTAATCATAAGCTGATATTAACTATAAATTCTACTATAACTTTAACAATACATATTTATGGAATTTTTTAACAGCTGATGGTCTGTTGTTCATGTTGTGTACTAGTCGTAACAATATATATTTATGGGGCGTCAATCGTAGTAAATTAACTATAAATTCTACTGTAGCTTGAAGGAAAAAAGACAAGAAAAAATAAAATATTTTACAATTTAATAACCAATAAAACGTTTTTAGCTCATTAATATTGTTGTAGTTATAACTACTACAAACTACAATTACAGTACTTATGTGGAATTTTTTAAAGATTTGATATCATTGACACTTCGAAATATATTAGCTACCTACCTCAAAGAATGTTCCATCGTGTTTGCGTCAACTCCTAAAGCGAGTCAAGGTCTTCTCTAATAAGGCTAAATATGTAGGTGGGGTTTCAAATGCTGAATTATTGGGCCAAGGTGGACGACTTAAAGGAAGACTTCGACTTCCACTTCTAACCGTCTATTTAGTTTCCTTACTTGAACGGCCCGTTTGATAGGTGGTAATAAATGGTAGTAATTCGGAATGAAAAACAAGTGTAATTTTGATTGGAAAATCTCTTGGTTACCTTGATCAATCATATCATTTTCTTCAAAAAATTCATTCCAATGCATTACCATTGGGAAATGTGGTATTAGGTGGTAATGGAAATTTGTATGTAACAAAAATTTTTTGTGATCAAAGTTTCATTACCATGGAAATGATATAGAACTTTTGATGAAATTTTACATTCTAAATCATTCCCAATTTTGTGATCAAAATTACTTATATTAATATACACGTTAGTAATATAATACTAACACTAATTCTCTTATAATATGTATGTTTAATGGACTTTTTTTAGACTAGAGAAAGATTCCATCCTCTTTTTTCATTGCACCAACCCATTATTCCATCAAGTTTTATGTTCTAGATTAATTTTGATTATTGTATCACGAAAATTGTACATATCAAAATTGTTAATCATAAATCATAATGTTGGAGATTTACGAGACAATAATCGAGCAGAGAGGCTCACTTTAATTGCAATTTTCCAGTGATGAAGGTATTAGTCTATTTCACTTTAATATTGAATTGTGGTATTTTTTCTCTCTTCAAATCCGAATCATAGCTTTTCTATTGACAAAATATACTGGATATGAAATATACTGTAAAAGGTCGGGCCGGGCCGGGTCGGATAATTATAAGTTTTAATTGCGGAAAAAAATCTACCACTTTTTTATATATTTTTAAATGATATTACTATATACATAAGTGGGTCAATCCATCGGGCCATAAAGTATAATAAAAAAATTATTTTATGAACTTTTCAAAAAATGGTCAAATTGGGTCGGATTTAAATGGGCTTGACCCGCCCCGACCCGTTTAACATTTGACATGACCCGCCCCGCCCCGACCCATTTAAATTTTTGACCCGCCCCGCCCCGACCCAGCCCGTTGAACACCTCTAGATATGATAATGATAATCTTCCCTAGACTCCATCTTGGATGAGATTAATTATTGAGATGATGATGATAAATGTTGGAGATTAAATTTAGACTATGTATTTACTCGTGCTATTTTTGATATTCAAAAGATTTTTTTATAATATATTTTTAAAAAATCCCGCTAAAGAACAGGGTTTAAGTTATGAAACGAGATTAAACAATAATAACACATGTATCAATAATATTATATATAAATAACAATACATATTCAAATTATGTTTTTGTAAAAATTTATTATTCCACAAAAATCATAAATTTATCATTTAATTATTATCAGGGGCGAAGCCACATGGGGGGTGGCGGAGGCCCGGCCCCCCTTGCCGAAAATGTGAGCCTTTTGTAATTTTCGCCTTGGCCCTTCTTACTATTATGATATATAGTTTAAAGAGAGTAAAATACAACAAAAATTACTATAGCTCAATAGTTGGAGTAACACATTTGTAATCTAAGGTTAATGAATCAAATCCTCACTTGAACAATTATTTTTGTATAGATTAATAGATTTATACTATAATGTCATTACTATTTATCTTTAATGTAATAATTATTTATTTTTATTTTAAGTTCCATCATAAAGTGATTTAGCGACACTTAATTTGGTCTTTAGTGGCATATGTAATTGCAACTATAGTCTATAGTGGCATTTGTGAGAAATGTCACTAGATCCTATGTCGCCAAAAGCTTTAGTGTGACTTTTTAATATACTGCTAAAGGGTCTAATAAATGTCACTAAATCCTATATATACACTATAAAAAATTTGAAATAGCGACATTTAAATTAAATGTCGCTAAATATATTCCACTAAAAGCAAATTATGTTGTAGTGAAATCAACACAATGGTTCTACGTGTGTGTATATGAACTTAATGTAATAATGATAACAAAATGCACAAATAAAAAAGTGATTTGTCTTTTTTAATTTTTTGAAATTATTCGCTAATCATTTTTAATTAGGCAACCTTATTAATTAACGTTATTATGTTAAGTTAATGAACCTTAAACAGTATGTGTTTCATGATAGGCCTCCATATTTTGTAGTCTATGTAAACGTTTTAGGTCGCTATATTAAATCAATTAGGGCGTACGTAGCAAAAGATTTTACAGGTGATATTAATTTTTGCGATGTTTTTTAAATTGGGATGATTTATTATATAATGAATAGATAAAAAAAATTTCATTTCAAGAAAAATAATTAAAGATAAAATGTATTGCAACATTATTTCACTTTAAATATAAAAAAAAAGTTTACATATAAAATACATTTTACATCTAAATAGTACCATCTAATATTTAAGATCCCTTATTTCGAGAAATCTAGGTAGCTATCCGATATGTCTCAAAAACCGGCCATAAAATAGATCCGGACCAAGTAAGATAGTAATATAAAAATCCTTACGGTAAAATCTAGTTAAGTCGATCAGGATCAACTTAAATCTAATTAACATTCAATTGATCAATTTCAGAATTAGTATAATAATAACCTAAAATGACATATATATATATATATATATATATATATATATATATATATATATATATATATATATATATATATATATATATATATATATATATATATATAATCATTACCTCTACTTAACGTAGTAGATTAGTGATATCATAAAAGTATATACGAATAATACGATGGCTTTATTAATAGAAGCTTTTTAGTCTATAAAGTAAAAAGATTTCCCGCTCTCTTTTCAATACACAAGCCACTATTCTTCTAATTAATTGTATTTAATTGACTTCATATTATTTTAATTCAACCTTATAATATTCATTCCACCAACCCATTATTCTTTAATGAAGTTAATCACCTTATACACCGCCTCTTAGTGAGACGAACTCAAATACTCTGTTTTTTAATGTTTTTTCTGTTTAGAATATTTTATTTGCAGAGAGAAATTTAATTATTTTTCTAAGACATATATAGATTAAAAATCTATCCATGTGAGATCTCGTTAGATTCTTCATAATGTATACTTTTTTATTATGTATTTTTTATAATTTTTTATCATGCGTATTTAGAGATATTGAAGTTTAAAATTTGCTTTGAAAACTGCACAAAAAGTGAACGAGAAAAACAAAAAGAATCCAAGGGATAGTATTAGATAACGTGTTACTTAACTCATTTGTAAGACGTGTCTCTAGATAAAACTGTTTTATTCAACAATTTGGATTTTCGATAATATCTTACCCTTAAAAGTAGCTTTGTAATATTAACATTATGTCCATATATATATTGGAATCCCCGGCTCTATCCCATGTATTCCTTCAACCCACCCACCCCTTCTAGTTTTCCCAACCTCTCAAACTGAAGGATTTATACACAAACCCATTTAAACATGCACTTTGTAATAGTAGTCTTGTTGTCTGTTATTTTAGCACCACTAATTGCGGGGCAATATGCAGCTCCACAGCTAGTGCTTGCTTCGAACTGCACACCTAAGTGCGGAAACATTACCATTCCTTACCCATTCGGTGTGGAAGATGGATGTTTCTACAAAGATCACACTGACAAT
This sequence comes from Amaranthus cruentus, assembly GCA_019425755.1. NCBI lineage: Eukaryota > Viridiplantae > Streptophyta > Magnoliopsida > Caryophyllales > Amaranthaceae > Amaranthus > Amaranthus cruentus. The sequence continues at coordinate 12,797,420 of CM033457.1, read as the reverse complement.
CATACACACTTCAAAATTCGTTGTATTAACAACGTCCCCATTCATGGTAAAAACTTTGAAGTGATACAAATATCGTTGGAACCCAATGAGATACGCATGAAAACTTATACATCTGCTGCATGTTACAGCGGAGGTAAACCCCAACAGAGTAGAACAGGCAGTGTAAGAATGAAAAAATTTAGAATATCTGGCACAAAAAATGTGTTAGTTGGGATGGGATGTGATACCTATGTTTGGTTTTCCGGAAACAGGAAAGGAAAGAGGTACGATACTGGTTGTATGACTATCTGCAGTGATTATGAAGATGTGGTCGATGGTGTTTGCAATGGGATCGGCTGCTGTGAAGCCTCACTGCCTGATGGAATTACTGGCATGACCACTACAATCGGAAGCTTTTCCAATCATAGTTCCTTGAATTTTAATCCGTGTAGTGCTGCCTTTGCTATCGCTAAAGACACTTTTAAATTTCATAAAAGTGACTTGAATTACACAATAGAACACTACCGTAACAACACAGTTCCGGTAGTGTACAATTGGGGTGTTGGAAGTAAAAATTGTGCAGATGCACGAGCAGATAAAAGCTTGTTGTGCATAAACAACGCAGAGTGTGATGATACAGGGGATCAAGTGGGATATCGTTGCAATTGCAAGAAGGGATTTTCAGGGAATCCATACCTTCCCCAAGGATGCACAGGTAATCTTCTTCGATTCACTGATACTTGTTATTGTTAATACAAGCGCAAAAAGTGCGAAAACACTTAATAATGATGTTGAATTTGATCATTTAATCGAACATACCTTAGCTTGTAATTTGGAGAGGAACGATGAGGATTTATCGTATGTGAGTGAATTAAGGTTTGGAATGATTAATGAGGTGTTTAATGTGAGGCAAATGAGGCTTCACTAAGGGTGAAACCATGCCTTGAACTAGGCAAGGTATGGCATGAGGGTTACTCGAACAAGACAACATGAAAATAAGTCAAAAGTGGACTGGAGAGGTGTGCTCGTTCAAGGCACATTGTGTAGGTGGGTTTTGAACTAAGTGCTTGTTCGAGCACATGAGGTGCTCATTCGAGTAATGTGCCTCGGAACCTTTTTGGTCAGTTTGGCTACTAGAAAGACATTGAAAGATTGTGTAGCTCCTTGTTTAATGCTTGTTTATTATGATGTTTATTGTCATACTTAATTGGTAATGGTATGATTAATTGGTGATGTAATTGTACTTTGATGGTGCATTGAGTGTGGTTCTAAGAATGATGCTTTTATGACCATTATCAACAGTTTTCTTAAAAAACAATAACTTTTTCTTTCATAGAAAAAAGCACCACAAACACACTTTAAGAAAGAGCTATTACTCTGATTGAAACTTGAGAGTGTTCATCATTGTTCTAGCATTTTGTGATCTTGAGTGAATTGTTCTTAAAATAAGGGAGGTTAATTATACTTGTATTGCTGAATCATTTATAATAAACTAACAATTAAAGGGAGGTATCCAATATACCTTAATAAACACTTATGAACATCTTTGCTTAAATTTTTGATTTTGTTTTTATTTGTTGAAACTCGTAGAGGCTTTTATTTCAGTTAATATTCTATTTTCAAATAATAGATTTTGTTAGAAGTGTTGAATAATGGATACAATATACTAATGGTAATCATTGTTTAGATATCAACGAGTGCAGAAATGGCGGGATAAATGATTGCGAGAAAGTAGAATATTGTGTGAACACTGTGGGAGGCTATGAATGTAGATGTCCAAAGGGTTACCATGGGAATGCCACAACAGATCATCCATGCATACCTACTATTTCTTCAAATTCAAAGCCTTGGCTCATACCGGTTCTCGCCACTGCAGGTAATATACACTAAATTATTTAATGTGTTTTGAATCCCGTCATTGTTGTGACATAGCAAAGCCCTTACCAACTTAATCGTCACATATATTAATAATTATAACTATATGATTATATATATATATATATATATATATATAAAGCTCGAGAATTTATTTTTAATTAACTTGTGTGTAACGATGACAAAATGGGCTGATGAAGTCGCTATGCCTTCCTCATGCACATATATACTCACCTACGATTTCCATAGCCAGAACCCATGCTTGGCGGGTAAAATTTTCATGAAAGCCTACCCTCTTGTTTATACGTTCAAACGCTATCATTAGCAAATTTAGGTTTTGAAACATGGGGTAACAAGCCTAATAAAAACGCCTTGATATTAACATGTAAATTAAGCATAACTTGAAAGAATATAACATAAATAAAGTAAAACGAATATATAAATCATCTGACCCGCTAGAATAACAAAATGAGTATTTCTTGATCAACTAGCCCTCGAGTGCGCAATCTTTGTCCATCAGTTCATGTGCAGTGTTGATCTACATTAAGAAAAAAAAAAGACAATCATCATAAAAAATAAGGTAAAAAATATACATAATGCACAAGTATGTCACAAAAAACATTAGAGGCATTCAAACTTAATATTTACCTTTACACATGGCACAAGCAAAATTATAAAATAAACTTCATACTATATTATAACTTAATTAAAGTTACAATTAAAATGATGCTTATTATTTTTATAATGAATAACAATCAATAAAATCATAAACAAACACAAATTCAAATTCTAATTATAAGTTTGAACTCTCATAAATTGTCATTTAAAGTAAATAAAATTTAAATTATCATAATTTAAAGGAAAGTGAATTCTTATTCATAAACAATTACAAGATATAATACCCAAATCATACCCAAATAAAATTAATTTATAATTATTAAAAACAAATAAATTAATAAACCTAAATCAAACTTACTTTTATCATTAAATTTTACGGCCCACAGAATTTTTCCCCACAATTAATTAAGCGTGGGGAATTACTTTAGCCTCACATATAAGCGTGGGCAATGTCATTTTTAAGCGTGGAAGGAAACAATTTTTTTTTGTAGTGTTATCATAGTGTTATGCCCAAAAGCCAAAGCAAACTGAAATTCTAATTCACAAAACAATTATTACATAGCCGGTATTTTGAGAGACCGTCTCTTAAAGAGACGTCCCTCAAGCCCAACCCATTTAAACTAGTTTTTACTCTTACTCTACATTTTCTTTTATGGGCCGTCCCAATCAGGGATGGTCTCTCAAAGAGACAGTCTCTCACGAGAATTTGTATTACAACAAATGATACCCAAATCCTAAATTATAATTTAAACATATAACATTAATTTGTTCAAATAATTATACCCAATAAGAATGCAGAAACCAGATTGTAATTGCACATGTAGATTACAATTACAGGAGAGGAAAATCCAAAAGGAAGCAGGCGGCAGCCAATGAGCGGCCAACCATTTCTTTCCTAGTCATTAATAACTAGTATTAATAACGTTAAAATTATAAATTATTACATGTGAATATTGTAGTCTAGTCATTAGAGAAATCAGATGTACGATTTTTCAAAAAAAAAACTCGTATGTCGGGTTCATTTAAGTGTAAGGAAAATAGGGGAACTAATACTTATTTTGAAAGACTTGTAAGATACACGCTTCATGAAAGTTATTATATCTATTAAAGTTGTAACGTTAGATAAAAATTACTTTAAATATGATCTTATTTCCTCATAAAAAATATCTCCACAATTTTCATGTTGAAAAGATATACAGATGTAACTAAGCACTTATTTCGACTTATAGGATACACGTTTTATTATTTAGGGTAACAACATTCCTTTTACAAAAAAGCTCATTCAAATGTGTAAAACGTTCTTATAAATTATATTGATTTGCTTACTAAAATGTAGAAGAATTAAAAACTCATTTGACTGATTTTACAAGATATATGTATTCAATTTAGATGATTATAACGTCATTTTTTTAGAGAAAATAATTACGATGGATAGAATCTTTGGGTTGTAGTGGGTATTATTTTACTTAAATATAAGACAAGTTTTTATTAAAAAAATAATACTTCCTCCGATCTTATTTGTTCTTCCACTTTAGGTTTTTCACAAATATTAAGGTAGATAGAATCATTAGGTTGTAGTGGTATTATTTTAATTAAATAGTAGTGTGAAGTAATTAATGAATGTATTGGAAATATGAGAGAAAAAATAATTAAATAGTAGTGTGGAGTAATGATTTTGGAAGTATGAGAGAGAAAATAATTAAATAGTAATGTGAAGTAAGAAAAGTGGGGTTTTAAGGGGTAAAAGTAGAGTGGATGAACTTTTGAAACTACCCATTATAGTAAGGTGGAAAAACTTAAAAGAACGGAGGATTAACATAAAATGATTGAATATAAATTATGTTTTGAAAAGCCAAGATACATTCAATACTCAATAGTAATGAACAAGAATAAGTACCTATCTTATAAGTATATTAGTATAATGCCCGTGCGATGCACGGTTTTTTTAAAAAACTTTCATATATGTAGTAATTTAACTATTTGATAATTTATCTTAGCGTAAAAATCAATTATTCAGAGAAAACAGGCATTTAATAATCATAATAAAAAACAGTTACTTACTCGATCTAAATTTGTATAATCAGATCTTTAAATCGTAGGACTGTAGGATCGTAGAATCATGTTATGATTTATCTCTACAAATGTTATTCAAATTAAAATCTTAAGATCCTACCAATTTTCTATTCTACCTACGATTCAGATCGCTTGTTTGTTTTTGGATCGTAAAATCGTAATATCATAGATTAGAATCGCGATTTCGATAATAATAAAAGAGATAATTATGTCTTAATTAGTACAATTATAATTCTCTACAGTCCTCATCTCATAATTTAGTGAAATAAATGTCTTCCTGTTATCAAATAATATTTTTATTAATAATAATAATAATAATAATAATAATAATAATAATAATAATAATAATAATAATAATAATAATAATAATAAGAATACAACATTTTTAATTAAGAAATGTTATTTAAAGTGACACGTGGCAAAAAATTATGCATTTCTAACTTTCATTTTAAAGCTGCCACATGTCAAAGATGTTTCTAATTTAGTATATGTATATGATGATTAAATTGTGGCTTTTTTTTTGTTATTCACTGTGTCTATAAAAATTGTCTCATTTGTATTTTATTTGTAATATACACTATTTGTTTATTCTCATCAAAAAATCCAACTTACATTTTCATCTTAATACTGGATCATCACCGTGTTATACAAAATTATATTAAAAGTTTTGACATATTTGTATAATTTAAGAAATAAATTTTACATTATAGTTATATTTCATTTAACTTTGAACAATTGTCTAAATTATGAATATTGTATCATATTTTACATTGTGGGTATATGTGATTGCGATAATTTAGTTCATAAAAAATAAATCACATAATAGACACAAAAATTTGATTATATGTTCAATATAATTTTATTTTCACCTCACGAGCCAGGTACGTATCTCTATCATCTTGGAGCCGGGGGACTCCTTTTGGTCGTGCTCTCCTTTACGGGTATGAGTTGCTGCCGTCCTTCCCTCCCCCAGACCCTACCCATAGTTTCTATGAGCGGGATATACTGGGTAGGATGACGATCATGATGATGTTCAATATAATTTTATTTATACTCCTATTTTTTTATTTGAATAAAAGAGTAAATATTTCGTACCTAAAGTATACTATATGAAATTATGAGCTTTTTTAGTAAAAAATAAGATACCATATTTTGCTAAAAAAAATAAATATTGCATTAATTTATATTAAGTATTACAAGTATTAAGTAATTACACACTTTAAAATTAAAAGTTTAAAATTATTTTATAAAAGTTCAAATAAAAAAATAACTTTTTCTATAAAAAATATATAAATGACTTATACTATTATGCATTATAAGGATAGTCCCAATCTAAAACATATTAGTATAATATTATAAGGATAGTCCCAATCTAAAACATAGTATTATGCATTGCATTTAACCAATATCATAAATAACAAAAACAATCCTAAAAAAGTAAATTATGTTTTATATTATTATTAGTTAGTTTATTTATATAGTTAATTTAGACTTTGAAAAATCCAACCATATTACCAAATAGATTTGTTTTTAAAGTTAAAAAATAAGGTTCATTAAAAAAATAAAATAAAGTGAGCTAAAATTCTTATGTGTAAAAAAATTATAATTTTTTATAAAAAAGGCAAAAAAATATTACTACTTATAAATTAGATATTCGGTATCCGATCCGGATTAAACAGGATATCTAATTTCCGTATATCCGTTTTTCATATTGGAATCGGTAATGTTTTTAAACTATCCGAAAAATCGGATATCCGGTTTTAGGATTCATTATTCTGTATTGAACACGCTACTTTAATCCTATCTTTTTAGATGTCATAATGGTCTTTTAGCACAAAAATATAATTTTTTAGTTGTTGTATATTCCCTCCGTCCCATATAATTTGTAGCAAAGAAAAAATTGGTGGTTTTTAAGAAAAAGGTACTAAATGAATAGAGATAATAAATTGTATGGTTGAAATTAAAAGAGAGTTAAAATGTATGGATGAGATTGAAGTGGTGGGTCATAGTCTAAAAATTAATAGAAATGATACAAATTAAGTGGGACGAACCAAAATAGAAAATACTGCAAATTAAATGGGACAGAGGGAGTAGTGAGTAAAACCAAACAAAAGAAATAGTGTAGAGTCTTAACCATATATATATGTTATTGTGCAGGCGTTGGTGTTGTAATAATAAGTATGCTTGTGTTTGGGTTTATTTGGCATTGGAAACGTGGGCGAAGACAGCTGAAAGAAATGCAAGAAAGATGTTTTCGACAAAACGGAGGTGAAGTTCTAAAACATTTACTCTCTGAAAATGGGTCTGATCTAACAATTTTCACTATGCAAGATCTTGCAAATGCAACAAACAATTATAGCAAAAAAAATATAGTTGGAAAAGGTGGATATGGCATTGTTTACAAGGGAGTTTTATCTAATAATCTTGTAGCTATCAAGAAATCAATCAAAGTAGATCCCGACCAAGTTATACAATTTGCCAATGAAATTGTTATGTTGTCGAAAATCAAGCATCACAACGTAGTTAAGTTACTAGGATGTTGTCTAGAAGACGAAGTCCCATTATTGGTATATGAATTCATCAACAATGCCACGCTTTATCGCCACTTAAATGACGATACAAAAGCGAATGCATTAACGTGGTCAATGCGTTTACAAATAGCATATGAAGTTGCTGATGCGCTTCGTCATCTACACCATGAATTGGCCCAACGTATCATTCATAGAGATATGAAAACGATGAACATACTATTAGATCATACGTACACAGCTAAAGTCGCAGACTTTGGAGCTTCAAGGTTGGTTCCGTTTGATCAACAAAGAGTATCTTTTAACATGATAGGAACATGGGGTTATTTGGATCCAGAATACATGCAAACATGTGAACTAACCGAAAAGAGTGATGTTTACAGTTTTGGTGTTGTGTTATTGGAACTTCTAACGCGAAAGAAAGTTGTTTCAGAAGAAAGGCCGGAAAAAGAGAGATTTCTTGCTAACCATTTCTTTGTTAAGGTGGCTGAAGGTCGTTTACGTGACATTTTGGATAGAAATATTGATTGGAATGAGAGCACATTTGAGCAAGCAGAGCAAGTGGCAAATCTAGCTAAGTATTGTTTGAAGTATAAAGGAGAAGACAGGCCTACCATGGAGGAAGTTTCAATGGAATTAAGGGGAATGATGGGATATATTACACATCCGTGGAAGAAGGATGATTCGCAAATTCGAGAAGATTGTGAATGTTTAATCTCAAGTATTGCAAGATCAGATAATGGTGCTTCTAGCAGTGGTATTGACTCAACTACATACAACTCATCTTTAATGTCATCCTTCTAAATTTGCATAATATAAGCTCACAACTTATTGTCTAATGTGTTTTATCTTATATAGAGTTATAAAGTACTTCATGGAATAATACCTTTGTCAGGGCCGTATTTGACCCAGGGCGGGTGGGGCAAACGCTCAAGGCTCCATATTTCAACGTTTTAGTAGGTTTAAATTTATACTTAAATATTAAAAAAATAAAAAAAATAAAAAGAATTAAGAGTAATTGTGGAATATTATTAGCATGTAAAGTTCACTATTCATTAAATTAAAAGGATTGCAATTTGGGAGAGTTTTTGGTACTTAGTATTTAATAATCAGGTCATATCACTCCATCTTAATTTTACTTATAAAATTAATTAGTCTGTCTTGTATGAGACTGTCTCACAGTTAGACCGTCTCATTTAAGAATTTGTGATAACATATTATAATAACATTGCCACGAATATATGCATCTTGTTGTGAAAAAAGAAACAAGATGAATTCAACAAATAAAAGAATGACAAAGTAATTTATCTTTTCATGGATCCGACGAAAAACATTATCATGGAAAATTTTTAGCGATGTCGATAAGGCCCCTATTTCTAATCTCACCCATGGCTACCACAAAGTCAGAAATGGGCCTGACGACCTTTGTTATGACATTATTATTGCTCTATCAATCAAATATTTATCAGCTAGTCTCTTGAGAGACCGTCTTTTTGAGAGGCAAAATATCAAGCCCGGCCTATTAAATTAAGATTAATGCCTATTTACCGTATTCTCAATGCCTACTTACACTATTTTTAATGTTTATTTATCGTATTCTTGATGCCTACTTTTCAATATTTTAAATGTCTACTTACTTCATTCCTAATGCCTACTTATACAACATTTAAAAAAAATACATAATGGGCCGGTTTAGGTCTCTCAAAGAGCATCTCTCACAAGAATTTGTGAATACTTATATTGGGACGAAATAATATATCTTTGTAGCGTGAATACATTGGCTAAGATATAATCACGAGACAAGCAATAATCGCAAATAAAGTTCCTCTGATAAAATAGCATGAATACATTGTTCAATAATTTAGATCTGCACAATACATCCTGAGCAGCTGTTGATGTTCTGCTCACATTTGCACATGTTGTTGACCAGATGCATATAAAAAGCAATCCACACTTGTAATTGAAGGCGTCGTAGTTAACACTACTGGTAGCATTTTTGCCTCCAAGGTATTTCCTTCTTTAGGCCATCTTTTCCCTTATATATTTGGGTCTTGTTTTGAAAAGTTCTTATTATATGGAAGCTTCATATATTGATGTTCACCAATTTACTTTTAGAATAATTTTTAATGTTTATATATTCACAGATTTTTAAAGGGACATGCTTAGTTTTTGCATCCATGAGATTGAAGGGCAAGATCAACTTTTTTAATAGCTTAAAAGCTATAATACACAAGCCAACTTTAGTGATCGTGCTCTTTACCATGTCAAATGTGTTTTTAGATAGATGTATAATAAGATTGCAAATTCAAATATTTCTAATATGTATATTTAGAGAATGTATATACAAGTATATTGGAAAAATAATTACATGTGTATGTTGCTAATATTACTTCTATAGTTTTTGCTTATATTCAAATTACGTTACTTTCACTTAAACGTACAAAAGCGTCTAAAATATTAAGCATTTTTCGACACTTAAAACCGTCTAAAAAATTTAGTATCTTCCACGCTTTAAAGCGTCGAAATATTTAATGTTATCCACGCTTTAAAGCGTCTAAAATCCTGAAAATTGTAGCATGGATTTAAGGCGTGAAATAGTTTTTTCACAGTTTAAACCGCCGAAAAAGTAGCATCTTCGACCCTTTAAAACGTCTAAAATCGTAAAATTATTGTATGGTTTTAAGGTGCGAATTTTAATTTTCCACAACTAAAAGTGTCGAAAAAATAATTTATGGACGAAAATAAGCGTCGGAAAAAAAGCGTCGAAAATTTGTGACTCTGTTTTTTCGTCGAAAAGCTCCATTTTTTTGAAATGATTTCGTGCTTTTTGTTGGCGGTTACTTGTAGTTTTGATGGGTTACATTTTGTAATTGGTAGCCTATTTGTCTTTTTATAAGAGACTTAATACTAAACCTTTTCTTTTACTTAGAATCAATAGATGATGCTATGAAAAACACAGAGTGAGAAACTAAGAGAGAAAAGTTTGGAGAGCCATTATTGTGGTGTCTCGTGTTTATCTTGTAATCTCCCAGCTTATAGTAAAAGTTTATTCTTGGTGCCGGTGGACGTAGCTATTACATTGATAGTGAACCACGTAAAATTTCTCAATGTGATTTTCTTTATTGTTTGTTTGAATCTTCATTGTTTTCGTTATTTTTTTCGATCTTAGCTTCCGCTGTCGCACAACAATTATAACTGGAACTTGGTTACACTAATTAACACTACACCATAATTTACTTTTAGTGGGATATATTTAGCGACATTTAATTTAAATGCTCCTATTTCAAATTTCTTATAGTGTATATAGAAGATTTAGTGACATTTATTAGACTCTATAGTAGCATAATAAAAAGTCGCACTAAAACTTTTAGCGACATAGGATCTAGTGACATTTCTCACAAATGCTACTATATACCATAGTGACAATTACAATTGCCACTAAAGAGAAAGTGTCGCTAAATTACTTTATGGTGGAACTTAAAATAAGAATCAATAAATATTACACTAAAAACATGAATCAGTGACATTTATTTAATGCCACTGAATCCAATATCGCAAAAAATTAAATTTTTTGTGGTGTAATCAGTTAAAGTTCCTTTTGGGTGATGTTAGGATTATAGGTTACTTGTGTTACCAAGTAATCAAAACATGATTAAGAGTCTTAATCATATTAGTTAGTGTAAACAAGAAGAGAACACAAGTACATTGTTGTAATTGAGTGATTGGGTATTAAGCAAGTACATTAGTACATTGTACTATGGTGGTGGAGACCTGGGATGCAAGTGTTTAAGGTTTGTAGCACACCCTATTTCAAAGAAGGACATGAGTACTAAGAGCAAGGGTGTAGGGGACCAAGGAGACAAGTGGAAGAAGGTAACCCGCAGTCCGATGTAGCCTGGCTGCACGATCAAACCAGGGGTCCAGCAGAACTTTTTGCCTCCTTTTTCTTGATCTGCTGGGCTACTGTCTTGGCTATACTTGTTGCCTTCATTTGTCCCATATATTTTCCTTATAAATACCAAGTCTTAAAGCCATAGTTTAAATGCCCCAATAGTCTCATTTACTTAGAGCTATTTACCTCTTGCTTTTCTCCCTCCATTAGCTCCTGTTGAGACAAACCCGAAATCTCGTGATGATGGAAGCGAGTTCGATCACTTCGTAGCCTATGCTTTAGCTTGCACACTCGAGAGTGGTGCGGAGCGTAGCACGGAGTATGGAGTGTTGAGGTTTGGATCCTTTGATTATGGGATGATCATTGGTGAGGATGTCGAGTAGGCAAGCAACAATGAAGCTGTCGAGCAATACTGGTCGATCAACCCAGTAAGTCCAGGCCTACTACTCGACTGGTCGAGCCAAGTGGGCTCGGTCGAGCGGCCCAGCAGATTTTCGGCAACGGGTTTTCTGTTTTCTCTTTACGGTTTATGGGCTTTTGTCCCACTTGTAAGAGTTATTCCTTCTTATTTATGTATTTTTAGAGAGATTGAAGTAAACCTTCAATCTATGGCTTTGGAGACTTGTTCTAAAGCTGTGTGAGTTGAATCATTAGTGTATGGTGATATATTAATGATAAGAAACTTTATTTGAGGGGAAGGTATCATAAGATACCTCACTAATCTTGTTGTGGGTTGTGTTCTTTGTTGTGCTCTATTTTTGTTCATTGTTCTTTGCTTTCTTTTGCTCTTATTTCTTCACTAAACCTTTAGCCCATTCACAAAAGTTGGTATCAGAGCTTTAGGTTAGAGTTGTGGGTTGTTTAATGGGTGAAAGTTGTGTCTTTGGTGGAAAAACAAGATGGGTGATGGTGCAAAGTTCAATGTTCCTTTGTTTGATGGGAGAATGAACTTTGCGGTGTGGAAGAGCACCGTAATGGATTTGTTGGTGCAACAAGGGATTGATGAGGCTCTTGAGAAGAGTAAGCCCACAACTATGGATGAAGCCAACTGGATGGCTATGAAGAAGAAGGTGGTGAGTTCTATTAGGCTTGCCATTTCATCCGAAATCAAGTATAACTACTTGAATGAGACCGACCCCGGTGAGTTGTTGGATAAGCTTCAAAAAGTTTATGCTTCTAAGTATTTGACCAACAAGTTGTGCTTGAGATGGGAGTTGTATCAACTCATAAAGGAGGAGGATACAATTATGCAAGATCACATTAACACATTCAATCAATTGGTTTGTCAATTGTTGAATGCCGATGAGAAGCTTTCCAAAATGGAGAAGGCACTACTACTTTTGGCTTCTCTTCCAAAGAGCTATAAAAATATAGTTCAAAAATTGCTTCTTGGTAGGGATACCATCACTCTTGATCAAGCTTTGGCGGCTTTGAGAGAGAATGATCGGTTCATGTAGAGACATGGTGAGGGGGATGAGAAGAAGGGTGGTAGTGAGGCCTTGTTTGGGGAAGGCTCAAGAGGGAGATCTAAAGATGGGTATCAAGCAAAGGGGAAGTCTAAAGTGAGGAGTGACTATAGTGACAAGAAGTGTTACTATTGTAAGAAGAAGGGGCACATTCAAACAATGTGTAGGGAGATGAAGGAAGACCTCAAGAAAGTGAAAGACTTGAAGGTTAGTAGAAGAGATGGTGAAAGTAGCGGGAGCACCGCTCTAGGCTTTGTTGATGATGATGATGACTATGAGGGAGCACTTCTAGTTGATGGGGGAGTGACTTGTAGTAAGGAATGGGTGATTGACTCCGGTTGCTCATTCCATATATGTTGTGAGAAGAAGAAGTTTGCTAAGCTTAGCTAGTGTGATGGAGGCCTTGTCACCTTTCCTAATGATGAAAGGGTGAAGGTGGAAGGTATTGGTGAGGTTGTCATTGTGACACATGATGGTGTCAAGAGAAGGCTAGGTGGTGTGAGGTATGTTCCTAAGCTTGAGAGGAACCTCATATCACTTGGTAGATTGGAGTCCAAGGGATGCACTTTCAAGGCTAGTGGAGACACATTAAAAGTCATTAAGGGGAGCAAGGTGCTCATGAGAGGGAGAAGAAGTGAGAGCAACTTGTATGTGCTACAACTTGAAAGTGGTAGCCTAGGCCACATTGATGATTGCAAGTCACCCAAGAAGGTGACATTTGATGATGATAGGAGATTTGGGCTTGAGGGGGAGATTGTTGAGACAAGCCCGAAATCTCGTGATGATGGAAGCGAGTTCGATCACCTCGTAGCCTATGCTTTAGCTTGCACACTCGAGAGTGGTGCGGAGCGTAGCACGGAGTATGGAGTGTTAAGGTTTGGATCCTTTGATCATGGGATGATCATTGGTGAGGATGTGGAGTGGCTTAAGGAAGCCAAGAGAAGAGGAGAAGTCTTTTTTGAAGTTGGCTCGAGTAGGCGAGCAACAATGAAGCTGTCGAGCAATGCTGCTCGATCAATCCAGTAAGTTCAGGCCTGCTGCTCGACTTGTTGAGCCAAGTGGGCTTGGTCGAGCGGCCCAGCAGATTTTCGGCAGCGGGTTTTCTGTTTTCTCTTTACGGTTTATGGACTTTTGTCCCACTTGTCATAGGTTATTCTAATATGTATTAGGACTATATATAGAGTCTCTAAACCCTATTAGAACATAGTATGAGGCATAGATAAGATTGAGAGCTAGGGTTTTAGAGCCAAAAGAGTTCTTCCTTTTTATTTATGTATTTTGAGAGAGATTGAAGTAAAGCTTTAATCTTTGGCTTTGGAGACTTGTTCTAAAGCTTGTGTGAGTTGAATCATTAGTGTATGGTGATATATTAATGATAAGAAACTTTATTTGAGGGGGAGGTATCATAAGATACCTCATTAATCTTGTTGTGGGTCGTGTTCTTTGTGGTGCTCTGTTTTTGTTCATTGTTCTTTGCTTTCTTTTGCTCTTGTTTCTTCACTAAACCTTTAGCCCATTCACAACAGCTCCTCTCTTCCATTACACATAATAATCTCCACTTGTAATTCCTATCAAGTTTTGTATTTCTCCTTTAAACACATATTGAAATATATCCTTGGCTAGATGGTGGATGTAGCCAATTGGTGAATATCTTAAAATTCTTGTCTTGTTTATTTATTGATTTGCCATTCATCATTACTTGCATGCAATTTGTTTCCTAATTTTGATACACCATAAAGCATCTATTTAAACTTCATATTAGTGATCCTTGAGTGAGGTCTTAACCTCTCCTTTGAGATGACTTTCATAAAGATGGTTGGTCATCATAAAATGTTAGGGGAAGGTTATCAAGCTTTAATGATTGTTAAGGACCTCATAAAAAGTCTAACTTAAGAGCACAAATGTAACAGACTATTCTTTCCTAAATATAAGTTTAATATAATATAATAGTAAGTAATGCTAAAGCGGAAGTCTATCGAGCCGTTATTATTGCTAAAACAAATACATTTTCAAAACAAAACTTAAAAACATTAAAATATAATTTTACATATTACATCTTACTTTAATAACATAATTATAGTTATTACATACCCATTATATAAATTACGTAGAGCCTATAGCCTAATATCACCTAGACGATACATAAGCTTAATAACCTCATGCAAAGTCACCTGCAGCATCTGCTCCAATTATAAGGGAACAGCCGATGGAAATCGGTCAGCTAATAAGCCGAGTATAAAAAAAACTTACCAACAATAATACAAGTATACAAATACGTGAATTGCAATAAGTAATTAATATGCAAAATGTTTTATGCAATATAGAGGATTCATTTTTATGCTAATTTTATATATTAAACTTCTGGTCCTTCTGTTTGAGTACCAGGGCGTGATTTACTAACACTTATACTTGAGTGTTAGGGCATGGAATCCGATTACTTATTTAATGAATGCAACACATATGATCTTTGTTTGATATATGTAAGGGCCTGTTAGGGTGAGGTAAACCAAAACCCCTAACTTAGTGGGAGTCGTCACTCCTCCAGTACAATGTTGCTCGAGCCACAGGTCAGGTTAAATAACCTTACTGTGTTCGCCGTATTTTACGTGCCGAAAAACACGTCCCGCGTTTTTTACATGCCGGAAGCATGGTTCCGCATTTCCTTACTATCAAGCCTTTTAATTATCATGTTACTGTTTTCAGATAAATGAAACATTACAATAACATATATGATAAAAATAAAATTTATAACAATTTAAATATAAATAATCATTTAGTTTAAGACTAAACCAAATTTAAATGGGTCTTTAGTATTATAATTAGTTTTTATTAATTTCTTAATAATCCATTTCTTAAATGTCTATTTATTATAAATGATAAAATAAATAGTTCCATCATAAATAAATACCAAAAATATCTTGAAAAGGACATATTGGGTTTATTTTAGATCCTAGCCCACTTATCCAAATTTTCAGAAAATAAAATCTTATTTATTTAATTAATTTCTTATTAGCTTAGTGTTATATTTAGTTCATGAATATTAATGAAAACAAAATATTTTTATACATTAACTTATTATTAAATAAGCAACTGTATATTTTTATTCACCAATGTAAATTAATTTTAATTATTTTTTTTCACTTTTCTTTCTTTTCGCCTATTATAACAATTTAGATTATTAATTTCTTTCTTTAAAATTTAAATATCACAAAATTTCACAAAAATTATTTTAAAAAAATAAATGTGTCGTAACAGTAAAATAAATTTTTTTTCCAGATTCATATATTTTAAACCCAAATTATTAATTTCCTTATTTTATGCCTTTTTTTAGCAAAAATTAATAATAATATTTATACTCAACTATAATTCACGAAATTAATACACAAACTATATCTCATAAATATATATGTACAGAAAAATTTTCGTGTAGTTTTATTAATATTTACTATTTTAATTAAAATTATTTCCGATTATGTGTTTTAGGAAAATAAATTAATAACATATAAATTAATTTACAATGAATTAATTCACCAAAATTTACAGAAAATTTAATTTATATATTTTAAACACATATAAAATTTTTGAGCATAAATTCATGTAAATAAATACTCCATATTTAAGAATTTATACCTTTAATAATTCCACTATTAATGGGTTTCCTTATTTGTAGGATTTCTAGCCACAAAATTAGCTTCCTCTCCTTGAATTTCTATAATTAATACTAAATACTATTATTAGGAAATTTTTGAGAATTTTTAGGAATTTTTCTAGGGTTTTAGAGTTTTTTTTTTTTTAGGAAATAAATTTTTATAATTTCTGATTTCCTTTTGTATTATGTTTTTTTTTGTCCCCTTTCTTTTTTTTTCTACGTTCATCCTTTGCTCTATATATAGAGCTTGTGTTATATATACAAAATTTATTTTTCTAGTGTTTCTTCATGTATAAGAAACTTAAGGATAAGGCAAAATAATAAAAAAATGAAAAAACTAGCATTAGGACATGTAGCTAATTACGCCACCTCAAACTAGTTTCTAGAATTCTTTTTTTTTATCATAAAATAAAATAGGAAAGTATAAGATTTGTTCAATATTGTTAATTTAGCTAGGTTTAATATATATAGTACAATATTATTTTATTCCAAGAAAGACAGAAAAAAATAAATAAATAAAATTTACCAAATATAATTAAATTTAAAATAAAACTTATAATTTAAGCCTAAAATTCTATTGTAAGAGAAATTAAATATTAAATAAATCAAGAACTTGGGAGCAATTGGAATAAAATTCGGAAGGAAAACGGAATTAAAAATAATAAAACGAAACGATGATTGAATTTGTCAAAATATTTAAGATTAAGAAAAAGGGTTTGTTACGACAAACCAATTGTATGTTCCATTGACACAAAATGTTCTATAAATATTGCATAAATTTCTTTCACACTTCAATCCAAAATATAATGTGTACATGAATTATTCTTTAAGTTCATAATTTAATTTTTGCTTGATTTTCATTCACTTGTCAAGTTCCTTCAATAATTTTAAAGTTGAATCTTTGGATTGTGAGTTGGAAATTTGTGTAGTAGTATGAACTTGGTTATAAAACTGAATATGTTAAAAATTTAAAGGAACAATAAGTGTTTTACCATAATAGTGATAATTGTGACCTAGAACTTTATACGTGCATGATTAACATCGTTTTATAAAATATTAATGGGGAATAAAGTATATATTGATTAATTAATGTCTTATTTTATAATAAACATTATTTGTTTATCATCATTAAAATGGGGGAAATTGTTGATTTATGAAATGGTTTTGATGATAATAAACAAATGATGCTTATCAAACTAATATGTGTATTAAGATGTGAGTGAACAAGTTATAGCTTATGAATATGAAAGTTCCTAATAATATCAATAACTTGAAAAGTTGTTTTAAAGTAAAGAATAAAGTAAATGAAGTTTCAAAGAAGGAGCTTCACAAGAGAATTCTTCATATGTGAAAACATATGTACAAAGATTTCAAGAAAAGTTCCAAAGAAGTATAACCAAGATTGTGAAGTTTCGGAGTAGAAACAAAGAGAATCTCAAGGTTATTTCTAAAGGAACTTGAACTAAGAGAAGCTTCAGAGTCGAAGCTAATCACCAGAGAACAAGAAAATTCAAGTATGAGTGTACTAATTAAGTTTCATGTGAGTATGATGAAACAAAGAATATATTAACATACATGAAGGAACAAGAGACTGTCTAGGAACAAGTCAACTTAGAACGAGTCAATTTAGGAAAAAGTCACTATATATCTCTAAAAGAACGAGTACCCTAATGAATAATGGCTATGAGTAAAACTTACTAAAATATAACATAATAAAAATCATTAGTTTAATAATAATTTATTTTTCATTAAAATAATTTTTAAATAAGAGGTTAAATGAAAAATATTGTTTGCAAAAAAAACCTCGTTTAACTAAAAGGATTTTGTTTGAAACGATTAACTCATTTGGAAAAGTCTTCCCTTAGAAAGTGGGGTGAAAATAGGAGATTTTTACTGCATGTTTTACTAAGAAGATGTTTTTGTTTAAAATAATCAACTCCTTTAGTAAAACTATCCTTTAAGAAGTGGAACGAAAACAGTAGAGTTTTACCCCACCAAAAACGTGTGTTTAATAGAGATATTTTAATGCTTAGTTTGAAACTTTTTAGGAGAAAATATCTCCTCTTTTGAATAGTTATTTAATCTAACTATTTTACACGAAATTTTTTTTTTTCAAATATGTTTTTAAATACTACCTCTTAAAAATCTAAAATGTCTCATTTATATTTTAGACACTATTTATCTAT
The DNA here is from genome assembly GCA_019425755.1 of Amaranthus cruentus. Lineage (NCBI taxonomy): Eukaryota > Viridiplantae > Streptophyta > Magnoliopsida > Caryophyllales > Amaranthaceae > Amaranthus > Amaranthus cruentus. The sequence continues at coordinate 12,779,154 of CM033457.1, read as the reverse complement.
TACTCTTAAATTGCATTTTACTATTAATTTATAAGTTAAAATACAGTCATATGAAATCTTATTTGATTCGTTTTAACGTAAAGATTATTAATATCATTTTTTTTATAATTTTTAATTATACATGATTTGATATATTAAGAATCAAATAAATATATTAAATAAAGTGCATAAAGTAAATAAGACATTTTAGATCAATAAGATCAAGTAAATTTATATGATTATTTGAAAGTAAAAAGAAGCGGTTACTTCCAAGAATGTTCTGCGTTAACTCTTACTAAAGCGAGTCAAGGTCTTCTCGGAAAGGCGAAATATGTAGGTGGGGTTTCAAATGCTGAATTATTGGGGCAAGGTGGATGACTTAAAAGGAAGACTTCGACCTTCACTTCTAACCGTATATTTAATTTCATTATTTATAGCGATATTAATATTAGCAAGTCTCTTAAGACACCGTCTTTTTGAGAGACGCTTTTCAGGCCCTACCCATTAAAGTCTAATAAAATTGAAAGTTGATGATAGACTCACCAATTAAGGGATGGTCTCTTTAAGAAATCGTCTCTCACAAGATTTTATGTATTAATATACACATTAGTAAATAATACTAACACTAATTCTCTTATAATATACTTCCTCCGTTCTTTTTTGTTCTTCGCGTTTAGAATTATCTATTTTTGAGAGAAAAATTTGATTAAGATTTTTAAGACATTTATAGATAAAATATATCCATATGAGATCTCTTTAGATTCGTCTTAATGTATACTTTTTTATCATATATTTTTTATAGTTTTTATCATGCGTATTTAGAAATATTTAGACTCGAAAGTTGCTTTGAAAACTGTGCAAAAAGTAAATGGGAAGAAAAAAAAAAGATGGGAATATGTTTAATGGACTTTTTTAGACTAGAGAAAGATTCCCTCCTCTATTTTCATTTCACCAACCCATTATTCCAATAAGTTTTATGTCTAGATTTATATTGATTATTGTATCAGGAAAATTCTACGTATGAAAATTGTTAATCATAATGTTGGAGATTTACGAGACAATAATCGAGTAGAGAGGCTAACTTTAATTGCAATTTTTCTCCCTCCGTTCCTTAAAGAAGTTCCCACTTTTCATTTTGGCTGTTTTAATTATTGTTCCTATAAGGAATCTTTTTATTTATATTACAAATTTTGGACAAAAATAACCTCATTCATCCTCATTTTAATATTTTAATAATAATTATGGTCCCCACATATCTTCCACTAACTCCATTTTAACATTTTTATATTCCTTATGGTCCCCACATGTTTCTTACTAACTTTATAAAAATATTTTTTAATTAGTTGTGGTCCTATATTTTTTTCTACTAACTTTCTTTAAATATTTTTTTAATATTTGTGGTCTCCACTTTTCCTCCATCAAATTTATTATTCAATAAAATAATATCTCCACTATCTAAAAGATTCCACTTTTCTTAATTCTCGTGAATATTCCCAATGGGAACATCAATAGGGAACGGAGGGAGTATTAGTCTATTTTCTTCCTCACCCTTTTAGACTTGTCGCCTTCTTTTTAATGGGTGTGAATTGCCGTTCGGTATTTCTTTGCTCCTCAAATTCGGATTATAATTTTTCTATTGACAAAATACACTGGCTATGATAATAATAATTCTCCCTAGACTCCATCTTTGACGAGATTTATTGGGATGATGATGGTGATGAATATTAAGATTAAATTTAGATAATTTGTTCAGGAAAATGGAACATATGAATATATACAAATACGATGGCTTTATTAATTGAAGCTTTTTAGTCTATCGAAAGATTTCACCCTCTCTTTTCAATATACAAGCCACTATTCTTCTAATTAATGGTATTTAATTGACTTGAGATGAACTCAAATAATAAGTACAGATTCTTATAACATGTATTAGATAACGAGTTATTTAACTCATGTGTAAGACATGTTATAAAACTGTTTTATACAATAATTTGCGTTTTGGATAATAACACACTCTTTAAAGTAGTTTTGTCATGGTTCCTCCGTTCTATAACACTTGCTACTGATAGTGATGTTTTCCCACATAATATGTCACACTTAGTAGCAAGTATTATAGAACGGAGCAAGTATTAACATATGTCCATAAATATAGTGGAATCCCCTACCCTCTGTATTCCTTCAACCCACCCCTTCTAGTTTTTCAAACTCTCAAACTGAAGGAATTATACACAAACCCATTTAAACATGCACTTTGTAATAGTAGTCTTGTTGTCTGTCATTTTAGCACCACTAATTGCGGGGCAATATGCAGCTCCACAGCAAGTGATTGCTTCAAACTGCACACCTAAGTGCGGAAACCTTACCATTCCTTACCCATTCGGTGTGGAAGATGGATGTTTCTACAAAGATCACACTGACAATCATACAGACTTCAAAATTCATTGTATTAACAACGTCCCCATTCATGGTAAAAACTTTGAAGTAATACAAATATCGTTGGAACCCAATGAGATACGCATGAAAACTTATACATCTGCTGCATGTTACCGCGGAGGTAAACGCCAAGGGAGTAATAAAGGCAGTGTAAATCTGTACAAATTTAGAATATCTGGCACAAAAAATGTGTTAGTTGGGATGGGATGTGACACCTACGTTTGGTTTTCCGGGAAAAGAAAAGGAAAGAGGTATGATACTGGCTGTATGACTATCTGTAATGATTTTGACGATGTGGTTGATGGCGATTGCAACGGGATTGGTTGCTGTGAAGCCTCACTGCCCGATGGAATTAGTGACATGACCACTACAATCGGAAGCTATTACAGCCATAGTCACGTGAATTTTAATCCGTGTAGTGCTGCTTTTGCTATTGCTAAAGACACTTTTAAATTTCATAAAAGTGACTTGACTTACACAATACAACACTACCGTAACAACACAGTTCCGGTAGTGTTCAATTGGGGTATTGGAAACAAAAGCTGTGCAGATGCACGAGCAGATGACGACTTTTTGTGCAAAAACAACACAGAGTGTGACGATTCAGAGGATCAAGTGGGATATCGTTGCAATTGCAAGAAGGGATTTTCAGGGAATCCTTATCTTCCCCAAGGATGCACAGGTAATCTTCTTCGATTAATCATTTGTAGAACTACTAAGAGTGTTGAATAATGGATACAATATACTAATCATAATCATTGTTTAGATATCAACGAGTGCAGCAATAGGGAAATGAATGATTGTGAGAAACCAGAATATTGTGTGAACACTGAGGGGGGGTTTACTTGCATATGTCCAAACGGCTTCCACGGAAATGCCACAAAAAATCATCCTTGCAGCCCTCCTATTTCATCAAAACCTTGGCTTATACCGGTTCTGGCCACTGCAGGTAATAAACACCAAATGGAAATTACTTTTTCTATTATTTCAACTCAATTATACTCGTGCCGCATCTACAACAAAATTAAATAGTATCAATAATATTAAAAAATAAATGTAGATAATATTTGATGTGGTTTGAACTGAAGTCAAGGTTGTCACATAGCAAAACCCCTCCTAACTTAACCAACACATATACTCCCTCATATTCTTCTAATTAGTCCTATTTGACTTTTCATCAATTTTTAGGTGGGTCAAATGGGACCACTTAGAAATGAGAGATAAAGGGTAATAAGTGAATTGTTAGTGGTTTTTCATTAAATTTATTGTAATAAGGTAGTAAGGATAATACGGTCAAAAACACATATTATAAATAGAAATGAGACTAATAGAGTGACTTAACGCTATTTGAAAATGATACTAATAGAGAGAATAGGAGTGAGTATTTTAGTATTTTAATACATAAATTTAATATTATCAATTGAAGAGCTATAGATCCACCCTTGAATACTCTTATATGAGTCATATGCCAATTAGTACAGTATAAAACTATAAAGCTAGAGAATTGATTTTTTAACTCTTATAAGTGAAATAATCTTGAATTGAAAAGGAATTATATTTTTCTAACTTTACATTATTTGTATCAATTCAAGATTATTTCACATATAAGAGTTAAAAAATCAATTCTCTAGCTTTATAGTTTTAGACTGTTGTAATTTTAGTAATGGTTTTAGAGATTTCTCTTTTTGAACTCATATATATATATATATATATAAAAATTAAGGTATAAGTCATTCTCACTTTTAATTTCAGTTTGTGAATTAATAAATTATTTTGACTCTATTTTTTTTTACCGCAGATAGTTAAATGGAAAATATTCCTAAATATTGAAAATGGATAGGGAAAAGCTTAATTTCCAAACTATGTACTTGATTTTTTTTTTATATAAAATTTACTCCTACTAGATTGTTTTTGTTCAACTAACATGAAATATACTATTCAATAAAAAATAATAAAATAGCCAAAAAAAGATTGACATACATTTTCATGTAATGCCAGTATTAGCACTCTTTTAAAAGTATAATTGTCCCATTTTATTCGTTTTCGGTCGATCTATAGATTTTCACACTATATTAATTATTGAGAAATTCCACATGATAGCATATTATTTTCATGTAATGCCAGTAGTAGCACTCTTTTAAAAAAATTTCACATGGTAGAATCCAGTTTATGCACTATCTAATTGCCGTAGCATTTCCGTTAAGTTTTTGTCAAATTCCGTTTAATTCATAATTTTGTAAGTTTTTTCCACATACTAGCATCCAGCTGTTGTTCAATTTGTCATTTTAACGTTTAATTCACCGTTAGATTCATTAACGCCCAAAATGTTGTAATAGTTTTACTTCATACTAAATACAAGAAAAATAATTGATTATCATTTAGTTTCCATTAAATATTAATTTTTATTGGTCATGTGTTTTCTTAAGAAATTTTCTAATCAATGGTACTCCTGTGTTATTGCACTTTATCTTTGGTACCCCTGTATTTTTTAACTCCAATGGTACCCCCAGTTTATCTTGCTAATTACAAACGTGACCCTTTTAAGTTTTTTTCGTTAAGTGGCCGTTAAATCTTGAATTTGACCTAACCATGCCAGGAATTTCGGTAAATCTTCTTAATTGACCAGATTGTATTATATAATCAGCTAGTTTTTTGAGAGACCGTCTTTCTGAAAGACCTCTTTCAGATCCATCCCATTAAAGCTTAAAATATATTGTCTGCATATGTTTTCTTCATAGACAAGCGGGTATAATATGCTCTCCTTCATACCGATATCCTCCAAAAAAGTTTCATACCCATCACATAGGGTTGGGAATGAGTCTTGGACTCTAAGGATCTATACTCCACCCAACCGAAATGTAAGTGTCTAAATCTAAGTCCATGACCTTAGGGTCCGGTGTTGGAAATACTGCACATATAAGACATGATCCCACATAGATAAAAATAGTGGGTTGTTGTCTTGCATATATATTGGGTGAACTAATCCTCCTACTACCATATGGCTTTGGAACCAATTAACCGAGTGTATGTGCAAGTCAATGCTTTCGACCCGTGGTTTTAGGGGCCGAGCCCACGGGTGTCTCGTGTCCACACAAGTGGACCATGTTGATATTATGTGGCGAATTGTCATGGCCTAATATCCGAGTCCACATGTTTGCGACCCGGATCCCACAAAGATTTAACCTAGAGACCCTTTTGCTTATTTTTTAATTATTTATAAATATGTATTTATTTGTTGGATTTGAAACTTTGTTATATTTTGAAACATTACGTGATTGGGAACATTGTTGGGTTATGTAATTTGATATGTGGTTGTTTTATCTATACTTTAAAAATTGAAAAACTTAATAAATATTTCGTTTTAAGAACTTGAATGTTTGAAAGCTTCATATATGTGGTCACTCAATTAGTATAAAGTATTAGAAAATACATTTAAACCCATCAACCCGCCAAACGTGGCAGGTAAATTTTTTATTCCCTGGCTGCCACTTGAATATACATTTAAACCCATCCTCAACCACTACAAAAATTTTGCAAGTTTCCGACTACCCATTTTAGTCGTAGTTTGGTCGGTATAGGGCTATACCGACTAACTTCCGACTAAATCCATCCAGTCGGCATAGAATGGTCGGTAAATGCAAATGGTCGGGAAATTAGTCGGAGTTCGGACCAACTGACCTTTGGTAGGTGATTGGTCGGAGATTCCGACTAGCTTGTGTGGTCGGCGTTTAGTCGCAGATACCGACTACTCTATAGTAGCAATCTAGTCGCTGTACACTAAAATCGATTTTGTTGATTTTTATTGTTTTTTTTAAAAAATGTTTTTTTTTTTTCCGACCACTCTCCGACTCATATTTAGTAGGAAATGAGTCGGAAAAGTCAAACGTCAATTCACCCAGATTTTGACCACTTTTTGGCGCGTATTTTCCCGACCAATCTCCGACTAACGACTAGTAGGAAATTAGTCGGTGAAGTCAAACTTCTATTGACTAAAAAAGCGTACCAAAATATGGCGGCTCTTGATCCCGACCAAATTCCGACTAAACTTTAGTAGGAGAGTAGTCGGTATTACCGACTGTTTTCCTACTAAAGTCTTAGTCGGAATCTAGTCGGAAGCTTTATAATATTAAAAAATAAAACTGGTCAAATGTGGTCAATTATCGTTGACCAGTTTTAATTTTTTATTATTAAAATAAATTGTCGAACCAATATAATAAAAAACGCAATAAAAGATAATAGAAAACGCACAAATAAAATTAATAAAGCAAATGTTTTGACATATAAAAAATATAAACATAAAAACAATTAAAACAAAAAATAATGTTATATAATACAACCCATTGTTTCGACATATAAAAATAAAAACATAAAAACAATAAAAGTACAAGGATCAGCTGGGGGGAGGCGGAGGAGGGTCACTAAAACCTCTTTCGGCAAAAATAGTGCGCATAAAGCCGAGAAGATGTTCTACCTCTAGCCTCAAACGCCGATGTTCCTCCACTAGCTGCTCATGCTCCTCCCTCGAAATGTGCGAGTTGAGGCGATCCTCAACTCGGTTCATGGACTGCTGAAGCTCATTCAACCTCTCGTTCACGAGTTGGTTGGGGGGAGGAGTGGCCTGGTATTGAGTCTGTGGCGCCGCAACATCAGCGTAATAGACCGCTGCGGCGTCACCAACACCAAACACAGCCTTGGAGGGCTTCTTCGTCGGCTCCTGTGATTCGATGTTTTTGACGGCCTGAAAATAGGCGTCATTTATCTCCTCATCAGACGCCTCAAGAGGAAGCTCGGCATGAAGGCGTAAGTATTCGTCCTAGACAAAGCAATAAATTATATAAAAATTTCGGCAGAATTTCCTCTGTAAACTAACTAAACCAAAATTTAAATAACCCTGAAATAAAAGCTAAACTACAAAAACAACTATCAAACCAGCATATCCTCAAAATCCAATATCAAATGTCCAAAGTATTCTAAAACAGCTACTTTACCAAAAGCTAAACTAGGTGCAAAAAAACAGATAGTAATTGCACTTACGTTTATGGCCTTGGACTTCTCGTTGACCCACTGCAACCCGTCCTTTGTTTTCACCTTATGAGTGCGTAGAAACAACTCATAAGAGAGGGGCGTGAGGCCATGCTCTTTTTCCTGCAAAAACAAAGTTGAAGGTTAAACAAAATAAGGAATAAATATTGCGAAGATTTAATTAAAAAAATCAAATTAACGAAAGATCTAGCATATACCAATATGCGCAATGTCCTGCGGGCAGACACCGAGCCGCTGGTATGGGTGACTTCTGCGACACCCGTTTCATTGCCCCGGCGACGGTTCCTCCTCCCTCGCTGCCGACTGGCCTGGAATTTTGGAGATGTCCAGGCCTTTACCCATTCACTCCAAGCCTCCGTCGACGCCCAGTCGGGCTGATATTCATTATTCTTTTCATAGAGTTTTCTATGAAAATGAATAATGTCCTTACGGTCTTGGCCTCTTGCCACCCACGCACCGTGGAAGTGATAGAGGGATCCCAAGCCCATTGTTTCTGAAACGACAAAAACAATCAATATTAGTACAACAAACATGTCAATTAAAAGTTAATCAAATAATGAAATAATGTAGTAAATAGACTTACTTGAAACTGCTGCCAATAGAACTCGATAGTATCCCTAGATAGGTACCTCCAAGCCCATCCATTAGGATCTTGGTAGGCCTCAAACGTCCTACGAATGGACGTTGATATTTGGTTGCCGGTGTCGAAGTAAACGACTCCCTCTGGGCACCCATGGAAGAGGTTGTAGTGCGTGCGCGGCGAGGCGGTGGTCATCCAGTGGCGCTCCTGCAAGCAGGCCTCCGTGTAGAGCGTACGATGGCAAGCGGATGACACGAGAGAGGATGCCCTCGCCTCCTAAAGTCCGACTCAAAAAAAATCCGAAAATAAAAAGGGTCTATACGTTGTCCTAGATTGTTTCTCATTCTAGGCATCTAAATTTAACAAATAATTTTAACAAAAAATAATATCAAAAAAAATCAGAAAATAAAAAAAAAACCAAACAAAACTTAGACAGAAATAAAAACAGAAATAAAAACATAAACATAAAAAACGAAATAAACATGTAAAATATAAACGAAACCAAAAAAAAAAAACATGAAAACCCAAAAAAAACGTAAACCCAAAAAATACAAAAAAACTAAAACAAACCCTAAAAAATTAATAATTTCATGCAAGAATATTATATGTAATATAAACCCAAAAAAAATCAATAAACATTTGAAATAAACATGTAAAAAAAACGTTTTAAAATCATGTGAAATAAATATGTTTAAAAAAACATATAAAAGACATGAAAAATCAACATATCATGATCATAATCAAACCATGTTCATCATTAAGTCATACAAAAAACGTTCATCATGTTCATGCAAAAAAAAAAAACTAACCTTTAACAGTCGGACTTTGTGATTCAGTAGTCGGAGTGTCAACCAAAAAGACGTCGGAGATGAGTAGGAATGCAGTAGTCGGAATTGTGGTGAAGAAAGAAACGAGTATTAGGGTTCTAATTAGGGTTGAAATGAAAGAAAGAAAGAAAGAAAGAAAGAAGGAGAAACCAACGTTCGTTGAAATGAAAATGATCGAAAATTGGTAAACTTTGGGCTTTTATATAACTTATATTCCGACTAACTTGCGACTAGCAACTAGTCGTTATAAATACCGACCAATGTGCGACCTATTCTTAGTCGGTAGTTAGTCGGAGAACTTTTTACCGTTTAACCTACTCAATTAAATGCATCAGTAACTTGTTTGAAAAGACGCTAAAAATTAAAAAAAATCTTTTCAAATCTCCGACTGTTGTGCGACTAAAGACTAGTCGGCATTTAGTCGGTGCATTTTTTCACCTACCTCATTTATTGCCTGCAGTAACTTTTCAGAAGACGTTGGAAAGTGGTAAAACTTTTCAGTATACCGACTAGATTGCGACTAATATGTAGTCGGGAATTAGTCGGTATACTGAAAAGTTTTTTACCTTCCTAATGCTTCTGACAAATAGAGAAGCTTCTCTGGGAAGCTATTACTTTCAATATACCGACTGACCTGCGACTAATCCACAGTCGGTGGGTAGTCGGAATTTTAAAAAAATAAAATGGCGCCCTTCGTTTATTTGTTTTCTGATTATTATTATTATTATTATTATTATTATTATTATTATTATTATTATACTTATTATTTTATAATTAATGAAATTGTAAATACGATATTAGAATATACAAAACTTACGACCCAATGTAAAATTAATAATAAATAAACATATAATTATTAAAACCATATTATTGGGTTACATAATCGTCATCGACATCATCGTCGTCAGATAATACAAGATCTTCGTCGGTGTCTTCATTTTCCTCGTCATCATGGACCGCTTCCTAAGTCTAAAAGTTCTCCAAGTGGATAAGATAAGTAATAAACTTGGGAAGCTTGAATTTGCCACAAAATCCGGTGATTTCTCTTCCAGTTGGAAAGCAGTCTCCTCGAATTGCTTTGATCTGACTTTGCAAACAGCTCGCCAATCTTTCATGTTTTGCCTTAAACTGGGATAAGATAAGTAATAAACTTGGGAAGCTTGAGAGGCTAGCACAAAAGGATCGTACTTTCTATAGGATCAACCAATATGAACGTCAACCAGCATGTAAAGCGGATGGATTCTCGTACCATGGGCGTATCCGGTGGTAGTCTGATCAAACCATTGACATTTGAACAAAGTGACCTTTTTAATTGGAAGTGCTTGATACTCGAGGTCTATGATGTCCTCTAACTTACCATAAAAATCGGTTTCATCCGGACTGTTATCATCAGATTTCACGCACACCCCGCTGTTCTCAGTAGATTTCTTTTTTGCGGAATGGGAGATAGTGTGAAATCTATAACCATTTACGTAACAAACATCATAGCGACGTGCCTTCTGCAAAGGTCCCTCAGCGAGGTCCTTTAGAATATCGGCATTATCCACACCGTCAAGAAACCCGTCCCTAGACTGCATATAAAATCAATAAGTCAATGTTAATTCGTAATACTATTTACACAACAAATTACGATGGTAAACGTGTACTCACAATCTGTTTAAACCATAGGGCAAACTGGTCTTGGACCACATGGTCAACTTGCTCTGCGTTTAGATTAGGTTCGTACTTTGTGATTAAGTGTACGAATTGATCATAAAATTGATTCACCTCCGGACAATTTCGCAAAACATAAGTCTGAGCAATTTTGAGATCTGCTTCATCCATCATAAAAGCCTTACCCCGACCATGAAATTTGATTGGGTGTGTGAATATGGACAAAACACCCGGTCTCACGTTGTTAAAGCATCCGTCATCGTTTCTAGGAAGATCTCTAACTCTGCATCGAACATCTGGCTCAAAGTAATGCGAGACAAAGTATGATGCTTCTTCTGTAAGATATGCGTTGCAGATCGAGGCTTCAACATGTGCTTTGTTTTTGACATTAAGCTTTAAATGTCGAAGATACCTGTAATTTAAACCAAGGAGTAATTATTAAGACATGTAAAAAGTAACCAGAAAAGTAAATAATACTTATATTTTAGACGTGTAATTAGTAATTACCTCTCAAAGGGATACATCCACCTATATTGTACCGGACCAGCAATCCTCGCCTCTTAAGCTAGATGAACAGGCTGATGTTCCATGACATCAAAGAAAGTTGGAGGAAATATAGTCTCTAACTTACAGAGCACCACTGCAATTTCCTCGTCCAACCTCCACATATCTGCGGCAGAAATCCTCGGAGAAGTAAGACTTCTAAAAAACAGACTAATTTCAGAAGAGTCGCCATACATTTGCCGGCAAAGAACTCCAAATGCAATTGAATCGCCGTTGCATGAACACATGACAATCATGACTCTTCATCCCGAATACCTGATGATTAGCCATGACGATGTTCCCGTCTAAAATTTGAGACATACCCATCAGTAAATCTCAGAGTTTTAAGCCACTCAAGAAGGACAGCCATTTGCTCTCTGCTTAGTGTGTATGATGCCTAGGGGATGGTAGAACCAACAGATGCAATTCCGACGGATCCCGAAGCTCGCTAAATCTTGACGTGCCTTGAGATGATCCTTAGTTTTTCCCGCAAGACAACATTATTGTGTTGAAAATGTTATCAAAGAAGTTCTTCTCAATGTGCATCACCTCAAGGTTGTGACGGATCATGTTTGTGCTCCAAGTACGGCAAATCCCTAAAAATACTTCTCTTCTTCCATCCAACACAATACTTATGATTTCGCTTGAACTCAACCGCATCGCCTTCAAATACCCGTAAAGCAAACGATCCATCCTCTAAAGTTCATTTCCGACGTATGCTCGGGCCTAACATCCTTCTCACCAGCTCCACGGTGAACATTGTCCGCTTCGCGGTAGGGTGGCTACTATGTAAAATCTCCGGTGAGTCAAACCAACTCACTTTTCTACTGGTTTCTTAAATAAAATGCTTTGGACTCATCCATGCAGAAGGACAAGCGCACGCCACCGTACTCCACCCGACATCATCAATAAGCCGGAAAGTCGCTGATTGTCCACATCAAAGCCGCATCGGTCGAAAGTTTTGCCTCTTGATACATCGATGTCCGATTCCATCTTCCCACAACAACTTTAGTTCGTATCAATGGTCGCAGTACAGTCAATCTTATGTTTTGGATTGTTAGGGCCTGGGACAATCACCGTTAAGAACATGTACTGTTTCTTCATGCACATCAAGGGCGGAAGATTGTATGGAGTTAGTATTACGGGCCAACATGAATATTGTTGACCCGAGCTGCCGAATGGATTGAAACCATCTGTACACAACCCCATTCTCACATTTCTAGTCTCCCGTGCAAAATCCGGATGCGTCGCGTTGAAAGTCAACCAGGCCTCACTGTCCGAGGGGTGACACATCTCTCCATCCTCTGTATGGTGCTCCGCATGCCACCTCATGTGGCTGGCAGTAGTCGCAGAAGCATACAACCGTTGTAGCCTGGGACCGATGGGAAAGTAATGGAACTGCTTTCTGGGAGTGTTATCAGATACCCATCTTGAAACCCCACACTCATCACATTGTGTCATACTCGCTGTTGGGCCCCAATAAATCATACACCCATTGACACAACAATCAATCTTCTCTACCGGCAATCCAAGAGCCGAAATTTGCTTCTTCGTGTCGTAAAAACTTGTTGTCATCCGATTATCTTTTGGCAACAATTCAATAATGAATTGACATAATTCATCATAAAGTCTCTCTGGTATACGAAAGTCCGTCTTCAGGCTAGTCATCCTTCCTATGACCGACATCTGAGTATGCGTTTCACAACCAGGGTACACAGGTAAGTTGGCAGCTCTTAACATATCAAAGAACTGTCTTGCTTGGGGGTTCGGATCTTCATCAATATGTACAGGCGGTGAGTATGGTACATTAGCGACGACATCATCACGATGCGGTAGAAAATGATGATGTGTATCCGGAAAAGCACTCGCTGCTGCATCGTACACCATTTGTGCATACGGATTTTGAACCGTGTTCTGCTGTGGCTCAACCGGAGCCAACTCACTACAAATTGGTGCACCGTCAGAACATTTGTGCAGGTACCAATCATAGTAGTTTTCAACAAACCCCTTCTTTAACAGATGATCTCTTACGACATCTGGACCCCACACTCTACGATTACCGCACTTTTTACACGGACATCTAACTTCCTCTCGATTTTTTTTCAGTGCAAATTGTATAAATTCTTCGACCCCTTCTAAATGTCTAATATTATAAACTCCTTTAGAACATCGCTGGTACATCCAACTTCTTTCAGTTTGTAAGTCCATTGTTCTGCAAAACAACAAATACCACGTTTAAAAAAAATTTTCACAGAGAAAAAAAAAATTTAAAAAATAATTATTTTCAAACTTACCGACCAAACAGCGACCAATATACCAGTCGCTAAATGGTCGGTGCACCTAAAGCTGTCTGTCAGATTACTTTTGACTGATTTGACGATATAAGTTGACTGATTGGACGTTACAAGCTACCGACTAATTTGCGACTACAGAGACAGTCGCAGACAAGTCGGTAAATTTAATTAAAAAATTTTTTAATTTGGGTTTTTCGGGCCATTATTGGGTGAACAATATAAGTACTATGAAAAAATATTAGTTTTTCTTTATTATTCTCTCGAATGTACTATGAAAAATTGAAAACGTTAAATTTTTTTATAGTACGCATAAAAGAGAATAAGTAAGAAAAACCACTATTTAGGTTCAGTACTCATAATTATTATATCGAAGTGGCACAAAAAAAAACCTTATTAAATTTTTTTCTAGAACAAATAGAACCATACTCAAAGTGATTAAATTTATGTTTTTCAATTCATTTCTCTCTTCCCGGATTCATACTCGATTGAAATTGACCAAGTATGCATCCGAAGAAGAGAGGGACAAAGTAAAAAACAACGCAAGCATCTACTTGTTTAAACTAAGCAAAACATATCTAATATCATACCTAAAATATTTGGAGAGAATAAAGTAAAGAGAAAGTAAGGAGGTAGGAGGTAAAATGTAAAATGTAAGATAGATTTACGCTGACGGCTATTTATAGAATAATTGCAGAACAATCTTCTCATTTTTCCGACTAAATTCCGACTAACCTTCGACTACGTAACGGCTCGTATATCGTTGGTTCATCAAAGGTTGTGCCAGTTGCTGGATTTTAAAATTCAAAATACCGACCAATCTGCGACTATAGGAACAGTCGCAAATTAGTCGGTATATTAAAAAAAAAAATTTAAATGAGCTTTTTTTTCGGCCATTATGGAGTTACAATTATTAGTACCAGGTTGAAATTGTGTTTTTCCTTACATATTTACTCGTATGTACTATAAAAAATTGATAACGTTAAATATATGTTTCTCAAAACCTAGAAAATTTAGCATCGTAAATTTTACTTATTATGATTCTACTAAGAAAATTTTTTTCATTGCATGGCGTGGGCTGCTGAATAGTGCACTTTAAAGCCTATACTCCCTCCAATTCATCATTAAGTAGTTCCTATATGTTTTTTGACATTATTCATATCGTAAAACAAATGGGAGCTACTTAATGATGAGTTGGAGGTAGTATAGTAGGCCTTAATTACCACTATCGAACAAACCAACGCCTTGCAAATCGAAAATTATTCTTTTTTTAATTATTACAACAAAATGCACAAAAAAACTCATTAAAATTTTTTTATACAATAAATACAACCATTTGTTTATTTCGATTAAGTGAGAAACATGTCAAAGTTGAAACCTCTCCAAAATAAATATTAAATTTTGCCATATTTTTATTACGATTAAACCGTTTTATTTATGTTTCGCAACTTGTCCGGTTCATCCTACTCCCCACGCTTGAGTGAAGAAACTCGAGCGTGGAGAGTGAGGATGAACGGGGCAAGTGAAAAACATGCCAAAGAATTTTACACCGCTTTTCACAATAAATGGAACCGTTTATTTTATGTTTTTCAACTTGTCGTTCTCCACCTCCATTAAATTTTTTTTTTTATACAATTAAACCATTAAAATTATGTTTATCACTTCACCCCATCCTTCTCCAACTCGTACTCGATTGAAACTAACCATGTACGAGCTAGAGGAAGAACGGGGCAAAGTAAAAAACATTTTTTAATCGTTTTTAACACATTTTTTATTATGATTATTCACTAGTCGGAATCCAGTCAGTGAATTTATTAAAAAAAAAAATTTAATGAGGTTTTTTTTCCTGCCATTTTAAGGTTACAATTACAAGTACTAAGTTGAAATTGTGACTTGTAATTGTGTTTTTACTTAAATATATCCTTGTATGTACTATAAAAAATTGAAAACGTTAAATATATGTTTCTCAAAATTGTAAAAAAAGAGCAACGTAAATTTTACTTTTTCACTACCAATTATAAGTAAAATAATACGTTGCTCATTTTCTACAATTTTGAGGAACATATTTTGATGTTTCTAACACATTTTTAGAGTAAACGTACAAGACAATAAGTAAGAAAAACAAATATTTCAGTTAAGTTAAGTACTCATAATTATTACAACAAAATGGCAACAAAAAAACCCTCATTAAATATTTTTTTTAACAATAAATACAACAATTCAATTTATGTTAATCATTTCATACCACCCTTCTCGCGACAAAAGTTCGAACGTATAATATCAAAACTCACTCAAGTAGGGAAATGGAGGTAGAGGGACAAAAGAAAAACAGTTAGAAATTAGAATTTTAGAGAGAAAGAAAGGAGAGGTGCGGAGTGAAAGTGACGTTGAGGGGGTATTTATAGACAAACTCAGTAACTTTCCGACTAATTAACGACCAAATGTTAGTCGGAATTCAGTCGGGGCTCAATCAGTGTTATTATTCGTTTTTGAGGTTATTTTTTAAAAAAAATTTTTTTTCGACTAACTACCGACAAAGATTGTAGTCGGAAAACTTGCAACTCAGATCTGGGTCGCAATTCGGTCGGAATTTTGCTACCATTTCCGTTTGGTCGGAATTTGGTCGGCAATTCCGACTACACTGTGTTAGTCGGTATTTTAGTCGGTAATTTCCGACTAAAACTGGATAGTCGGAAGTTTTGGTCGGAACTTTGCAAAATTTTTGTAGTGAACCACTATGACCAACTGGGTTGATCCATAATGAGTATATCCACCTCACATTCAATTTAACTTTGTGGTATATGCGTCATACAATCAAAATCTTTTACAAATTGAACTCTATACTCCCTTCATTTTTTAAATTGTTCTCATTTGCTATTTTGGGAAATTTCAATAGTTGTTCCCCTAAAGAATTTTTTTATATTTATATGATCTATTTTAGACATAATTAATCTTATTCATCTTTATTTTAATATTTAATTTATTGATGTTTGTAATTCATATATATTTTCCACTAACTTCATTTTATATATTTTATATTGATTATGGTGCAAACATTTTTTCTACTAACTTTATAATATGAGTCTCTATATTTTTCCCACTAACTTAAGCTTAATAGTTTAATGCTTATAGTCCCTATTTTTATTCCATTATACTATTATTAAATAAAAATAACAGATACAATTTAAACATATTTCATTTTCTTAATTTACGTTATTATTTCTTATATGAAAACAACTTAAAAGAAATGGAGGAAGTTTTTGAATTTATTAAATTATTCAATGTGGAGTAATAAAAATAAAATTAATATACTTAAATTTTTTCCACAAGTTTTAAAAAAATATATTTCCATTTTTCTTTCTAAATGTCATGTTTGCTTTTGGTTTATTATCCATCAATTACTCTTAATTAGTATCTTATTCTTAATTCATGCATTAAAACATAGTCAAATGTGCTCTTGTGATTTGTCTTAACATAACGTTTATTAAGATCTAGGTTTTATAATTTTTAATTATATACAATTTCGCTATTAATTATTGAATTAGTGCATTGGCAAACGTGGAAAGAACAAATAGGACATTTGAAATGAATTAAAGGGAGAACAAATATTTATAAATCAGTATAATGTAGATATGGGGCAGGTAGGAGTCGCGTAGGTCAAGTGGGTATGGGGCGGGATTGGAGGATATGAGACCGGTAAGACATCATACTATCACCTACCCATTACTCAAAGTGGATAAGACTTTTCATACTGATATCCACCCCACTACTTGCCAAATTTATACTCATATCTACCTAATTAGGTTGAATGACGTGCAAAATTTGTATAATTTTAGCTTCTTTTTGGACAATGTTCTCACTTTTATTTTTTTAATTTGGTCATTAAATTTTTACATACTATCCCTCTATCTTAACCTCTCATTTTTATCTTCGTTTTATGTTTTGGCTTATTCTTTAACTCAATTTTTCTTTTCATTAATTTTCACTTATTTTACACTAGGTGTAAAATGAGAGGGATAGAAGAAGTAATTGTTAATGTTTTTCAATCTTGCTAGACATTATGATTTAGAATTTCAATTTTTTTTTGCTTATATATCAAACTAATAATCTTTGAATTTTCTTAAAGTGTTATCTTTTTAAATATTTTTGTTTTTATCGGTGAATCTGTTTGCGAATGTTCTTGTAAGAAATAACAAGAGATTCATTTGTTGCAAAACATTTGAGTAAAGAATGTGTTTGTTAGATTTTATTTCATCATGTGAGGATGATGTTAATTAAGCTTCATTAATCTTTGTGGTTGCCACCATTTGAGATAAGAATGATGTTAATTGATCGTGTTAATAATATTTTGGCTTTAGCTTGAGATTGATGTGCTTCTACATGTCATTTTACTGGAATAAAAAATGTAGTTGTTCATTTTACAAACGAATTTCTTTTGAAATAACAGCAAAATTCCCTTAAAATTTTTCCAAATATAGGTGCCCTTGGGACTCTCTGACCGTACTCTCCTGCATGGGTATGAGTTGCCGTCTATCTTCCCTCCCCAGACCTGACCATAGTTTATCTATGAGCGGGATACACTAGGTATGATGATGACGATGATGATGATGAGGTGCCCTTGGGACTTTAGATCCGTGATCCACCCTTTTATTACCTAAGTTTAACAATGATATATTTTGAATATGATTCCACGAATCCTATCATCCAATTCATCATTGCGAATTTGTTTATTGCGTAGGCATCGGTGCTGTAATCATAACGATACTTGTGATTGGGTTTATTTGGCATTGGAAACGTGGACAAAGACAACTCAAAGAAATGCAAAAAAGATGTTTTCGACAAAATGGTGGTGATATTCTAAAACGTTTACTTTATGAAAATGGGTCTGATCTACTAACAATTTTCACTTTGCAAGATCTTGCAAAAGCGACAAATAATTTTAGCGTCAAAAATATAGTTGGAAAAGGAGGATTTGGCATTGTTTACAAGGGATTTTTATCACACAATCCTGTAGCTATCAAGAAATCAATCAAAGTAGATCCTGATCAAGTTGACCAATTTGTCAATGAAATTCTAACATTGTCAAAAATCAAGCATGACAACGTAGTCAGGTTACTTGGATGTTGTCTAGAAGACGAAGTCCCATTATTGGTATATGAATTCATCAACAATGCCACACTTTATCGCCACTTACATGATGATACAAAAGCAACCACATTAACATGGTCAAGGCGTTTACAAATAGCATTTGAAGTTGCCGATGCACTTTGTCATCTACACCATGAGTTAACCCAACGTATCGTTCATAGAGATATGAAAACGATGAATATACTATTAGATCATAAGTACACAGCTAAAGTCGCAGACTTTGGAGCTTCAAGGTTGGTTCCATTTGATCAACGAAGAGTATCTTTGAAAATGCTAGGAACATGGGGTTATTTGGATCCTGAATATATGCAGACTTGTGAACTAACCGAAAAGAGTGATGTTTACAGTTTCGGTGTTGTGTTATTGGAACTTCTAATGAGAAAGGAAGTTGTTTCAGAAGAAAGGCCAGAAAAAGAGAGATTTCTTGCTAATCATTTCTTTGTTAAGATGAATGAAGGCCATTTACGCCACATTTTGGACAAAAATATAGAGTGGAATGAAAGTACATTTAAGGAAGCAGAGCAAGTGGCAAATCTTGCTAAGTCTTGTTTGAAGTATAGAGGAGAAGATAGGCCTACTATGAAGGAAATTTCAACGGAATTGAGGGGAATGCTAGGAAATATTACGCATCCGTGGAAGAAAGATGATTCACAAATTCGAGAAGATTGTGAGTCTTTAATCTCAAGTATTGAAAGATCAGATAATGGTGGTTGCAACAGTGGTAATGACTCAACAATGTACAATTTGTCTTTAAAGTCATCCTTGGAAATTGGGAGGTGATCAATAATCTTAGCAAAATATAAGCTTGCAACTAAATTGTCTAAGTTGTATTTAATCATGTATGATATATGTGTATTGTAAATGTTCTTTTGAGTTTCATCGTTTTTTGTTATGTTAAATCATACTCCTATCAAATATGGAACATGCAATATCAAAATAATCTTATACATTTTATTATATTTTTCCTCTATCTGTATATTACTCCTATATCATTTGGGTGAAACCTTACTGTACTATAATAACGCATTAACAGTCAACGCCTTATAATTATAGATATGTTTAACACTAAATAGCTCACATAACATGTGCCTAAAAAAAGGACATGAAATGAACTCTCCAAAGGTAACGTAGTATAATAAACACACGATTCCTCCAATGAGAAATCGACTTTAGATGTCAACCTAGTTCTATCTCATTAAAAGCAAGAGAGATATCTAACATCTTCTTAGTATATTGTTGCAAAATACATGAGTTATTCTCGGTCTCCGAATCACTTAGCCACAAAGCGTGACCCCTCATCCCATAATTATTCTTAAGACTTACAAAGATTCACTAAATCTTTGAAAATTAATCATTTTCGCAGTTGAAGGAATATTTTCAGTCCTCCCCTTCACATAGTAGTATCCAGTTTTAATGAAATGCTAGTGGTAACACTTTTGTAAGAAAATTCCACATGGTAGCATCCAGTTTATGCACTTTCTAATTGTCGTATAGCATTTTTCATTAAGTTCTTGTTAAATTCTGTTTAATTCATCATTTTGTAAGTTTTTTTCACATGGTAGCATCCAATTTTTGTTTAATTCACCATTTTAATGTTTAATTCATTAACGCCTATAAATGTTTAATAATTTTATGTAAAAATTATAATTGTTAAATAATTTTAACGTTTAATTCACCATTTTAATGTTTAATTCATCGGTCAAAACAAGTACATTTTCGTTTTTCGAATAAGTACTAGTTTCGATCGGATTTTCTAAAAAAGTTATCCCATAAAGAAAATTGCGACGTCCGTTTTTTTTAAAAAAGATTGTTATGATGGGTAAAAATGACGTCAAATATCTTTTTCGGTTTACGTATCGCAAAATGGCAAATAAGTACTTATTTTGACCGGAATTTCGAAAGAATTACCCCTTAACGATAATCACAACGTCCGTTTTTCGAAAAAAGATCGTTATGATAGGTAAAAATGACGTCAAATATCTTTTATTTTTATTTTGTTAATTTATGTGTTTTAATTTAAAATTATTTAAAAATACGAGAACTAATGAGATACTGCCACATAGACAACTTAAACTCTCAAATTGGTCAAACCCTCAAACTTAACGGTCAACTAACGTTTTCCGTGAAGTGGTAGTCATTTGCAAATTAATATATCAGATGAGATAGTTTTTTGCAAAAAAAAAAAAAATACATAAGATATTTTTTTGCAAATAGACCTATAGATTAGGTAGTTTTTATAATTTATCCATAAAATTGTGAAACATTTATGGGCGTTAATATATTAAACGGTGAATTAAACATTATAATGGTGAACTAAACGTTAAAATGGGTAATTAAACAAAAACTAGATGCTACCATGTGGAAAAAACTTACTAAATAATGAATTAAACGGAATTTAACAAGAACTTAACGGAAAATGATACGGCAATTAGATAGTGCATAAACTAAATGCTACCATGTGGAATTTTCTTAAAAAAGTGCTATCACTGACATTTCATTAAAACTGGATGCTACCAGGTGGAATTTCCCTTATCTTTATTAGGTTTTGATAGTTATTTAAACACTTATATTTGGATCTTTATACAATGATAGAGAATGAAAACTAATTTCTTAAAAGACTTTCTTGTAATTCTATTTTTTTATGCAAGTTTAATGGCCTTAATATATAATAATGAGTCGTACAAAAAATAAATAATATTAACGTGTTGCTCTTTAGTTTCTGTTAGGATCAAATTTATATAATAATAATAATAATAATAATAATAATAATAATAATAATAATAATAATAATAATAATAATAATAATAATAATATCTCGTCAATCTTTTTTATGGCACGATGATTTTACAAAGAGCTCTAGAGGTAACGTTAGTTGGTCTAAGGTCTGCCAACCAAAGAGTAGTGACCTAAGGATCCGAAACCTTGATGTATGGAATCGAGTGTCTGTGAGCAAGCTTGCCTGGCATATCAGTTCAATGCAGGAGTCCCTATGGATCAAATGAGTGCACAAAGTTTTCACGAAAGGTGCTGATTGGATGCTCTTCAACCCTCCCATAACGGTTAGCTGGGCTCTGAAGAGGCTCTACTCTGTAAAACTTCAATTAAGTGAGTGGATGTGCAGGCAGAACCAGGGATAAATTGGTTCAAATGGGTGTCCTTAATGATAACGTTTGTCCAATGTGCAATGCTGCACCCGAGTCTACACAGAGTTGCTTTCAAGAAATGGAAGGGTCCTAGATTCCGTAGATCTCTAATCCTCACCAGTATTTGCAGTCTTACCTATATGGTCTGGCGAACCCGGATTGAAGCAATTTGGATGATGAGTATGAACACTGTTGTTGTTGTCAATAAAAGGATCCTCTAGGAAGTGAAGTGTCAAACTTGGTTTAGGAGACTTTTCATTCTCCTTTATGCACATAAAGAGTGAGGTGGTTCAACCTTTCCTAAAAGGTGGATTCCACTTTCATACTGAGTTTGATCAATGAAATATTTTTGTTGCTCAAAATAATAATAATAATAATAATTATAATTATGATAATAATAATAATAATAATAATAATAATAATAATAATAATAATAATAATAATAATAATAATAATAATAATAATATGCAATTTGGAGCGTGAAACAATCAATCATCTTTTCTTCCAGTGCCCATTTAGTCATAAATGTGTAACCACATTCAAGGAGTGGTATGAGACTAATAGCAAAATCGAGACACTTGAAGATACCCTCAAAAAGAACCGCTTGGCACGACATAAAAGGAAACAGTTCGAGGCCACTCTCAGCAACCTCATATATGCAATTTGGAGCGCCAGAAATGAAGCTGTGTGGAGCCACAAAGTCCCATTGGTTAACCAAGTAGTTAATAGCGTCAAAGACGCCACTGAGACCAGACTCTATTTCCTAGCGTCCTTGAGATCTGATCTAGCTTGAAGCTCCTACAACTTTTATCTCTCTGTTTGGTGTTTGTCCGTTCCAGGATACGTCTCCAGCGCTCGAATTTCAAGAGCTTGACTTCACGATTCATGTTGTATTAGGCCTTAATATGTATGCTTTTACTCTCCTTTGTTGTAGCTAGGCCAATTTTTTTGACTCCTTGCTTTTGTCTTGTCAAGTGGGCATGTCCACTAGACATTGATATTGTAGTTCTGGTGGAGCCTAGTGTATAGCATTTGAGGTTTTCCTCTTGCCTCCTTGCACATGAAGAGTGATACTTTAAAACCCTTCCTAAAAGGTGGGCACTGTGTTCATATTGATGTAGTCTAGAGGAGTCAAGCTAAAAACCTAAGAGTCCTAGTTTTCTTGTATTCCGTTTCTTTTTTGATTGGGTAATACATAAATCTTTTCCTCAAAATAATAATAATAATAATAATAATAATAATAATAATAATAATAATAATAATAATAATAATAATAATAATAATAATAATAATAATAATAATAATAATAATAATAATAAAGAAATAGAGAATTGAAACTTGACAGCAATGCATATAAAACGACTGATATTACTAAGGAGAAATAAAAGAATAAAGATTAAGAGTCATGAATACAACCTTGTTGATATAAGAACGAAATGATTATAAAATAGTTGTGATGATTTTCAGACGGCATGATTAGCTTAAGGTTGCAGTTTCATTTTCCCTCATCAATATCTAGACCTCTTATTCCCCATTTTCTTCAATAAATATCTATTTCATGGCAAGCCAATACTCATCAAATACTACTCTTACCTTCTTAAATTGGATTATTTTTTTAATTCCTTTTAATATATTGTTGCAATTAGGGATGGGCATGGGTCTTGCACCCTAAAGGTCTAGACCCGACCCGACCCTAATTTTAAGGGTCTAGGTCCACCTTTTTTGGACCCTATGGATCCGGGTCGAATCTGGGTCCATGACCTTAGGGTCCGGGTCCGGGTCTTCACATCTGAGACCCAGATTCGACCCAAATCCGACCCATGGACCCATTTACATCTTTTTTTAAAAAATTATATATTAGATATTATGTGTATTTAATGGCTAGATTTGAGATTTTTTTATATTTTTTAACATTGCGTTATTTTGAACTTTATCGGTTCATGTAATTTAAAATTTGGCCGTTGTATCAATACTTTAAATATTATATACTTGATAAATATTTCGTTATAAGAACTTGAATGTTGAAAAACTTCATATGTTTTGCTCAATTAGTATAAAGTATTAGAAAATCCGCGTTAGTCGAAAATGTTTAAATAATTTTATGCAAATGGTCGAAAATTGCACTTCATAATATACTTTTTAAAAAAATTTAGGAAAAAAAAAAATTGTGTTGGACCCAGATCCAGACCCTAGACCCGCTAGACCCTAAGGGTCTGGGTCCGGGTCCAAAATTTTTAGACCCTACGGATCCGGGTCCGGGTCTGGGTCCAATAAAAAAATTAGGGTCTGGATCTGGGTCTTGCTGGACCCGACCCAGATCCGACCCATGCCCATCCCTAGCTGCAATGATATTTTTCCTGTTTCACAATTGTTAGTTAATTGTGATACAACTTCTCCATTATCATCAGATGTGTTCTGGACAATTGTGTTGCTATGAATTGTATATCTTCCTGGTACTGAAGTCTTTTTGGTGTAGCTTTTGATGATGACCACACGTTGCGTGTTGCAATACTTTCTTTTGCACAAAATAATTTTTCAAAACATCATAAGTAGAATCTTTTTACATGTTTATCATATCTAAAAATAAAACTAACTTGTGTACCATTTGTAATGTCACTTAAAGGTCTCCGACTTGTAGTTGGCGACAATTTGATAATATTTGATGATGGTGGAAGTGTCATAAATAAAATAATAATTACTACTTATAAAGATCTCAAAATATAATAAATAACAATATATATTATATATATATATATATATATATATATATATATATATATATATATATATATATATATATATATATATATATATATATATATATATATATATATATATATATAATTTTTTACTTTTTACTTTTTTCTCTCATCCAGTATTGATTTTCTTTTAACCTTATAATCCTAGCAAAATAATTTTCTTCATCTATGGATAGTTCCTACATTATAAATAAATAATTGGTGACTATATCCTAGCAAAATAATTTTAACGTTATAATCCTAGCAAAATATTTATTTATTTAGTCACTTTAAAATTCTAAGTGATTACTGTAAGGTTAATGTTGAGTATTGTAAGAGTCTACCTTAAGATTATAATTGATTATTTTAAAATGGTAAGTGATTACTTTAAATTTATAATTAATCACTCTAGAACTTTAAATGTACATTCAATCAGTGCAATAAAAGTTGTCTCACCATGACTATATGATTTGAATTTTTTTTTTTATTTTCTATACACAATTATTTTGATTGTCTACATTTTCCCTTTTTTCGCATGGCTAAATGAACTATGGAAAACTTGGCCCATCATATAATAGACCCAATGAAAACCCTACTTATTCTCCTCTTAGTCTATTTGGGATAACTCAATCAAATCTTCATCTCTATGCCAGCCGTTTTTGACATAATCTCTAAATTTCTTATTCTATGGTTTTGTCTTAATTTGATTCTAATCGGTTAATTGAAACCAATTTCTTTTAAAAACAACAAAATCGGTTAAGATTGTTGTTTTTTTTTCAATGTTTTATAATCTGATTGAAGATGCACTCTGTATAACCTAACGATTGAAACTTTTGAAGAAATTTTTGAAGAAGTGAAAAGAAGTACTCTTTAATTCTCTTTGGCTTTTTGATCCAGAAAATCATATGTAAGTTCGCTTTTATCTTTTTGTTTTTTGGTTGCTAAACAAATTAAAGGGTTGGTCTCAAAATTTCTTTGAAAATCGTATGTTAATACTCAAACAAATAAAAATTGTTTATCATTGTTTTATGCTAATGAAGTGTGTTTTAGATAGTCATATGAGTTATGTTAATATATAGAAATTTAAGATTAAGAGATTTAATTAATACTCAAAACTTTGAAAACATCTAATTCAAATATGAGATTTATTTAATACACAATGATGAAAAAAAGCATGATTTTGGTTAGGTAAGATGATTTATTTGTGGGCAACTGTAATAATTGTAATATAGCAAGAAACTTGTTTGAAGGCAATTGTAATAATTATAGCTAGTCAACCAAGAATACTTTTCAAAATACTAATCCGTGTAGTAACCATAATATGACAAGAAACATATTTGAAGGCAATTGTAATAATTGTGATAAATGCACTGAATAATTTTTTAGCCAAGTGCTTTCGGCGGGAAACGAATCATTGTGGTAGTGACATGTGTCATATTAAGATATTGTTTTAGTATAGTTTATAATTTATAATGTCATTTTTAGTTTTTTCATTGTTAGTTTGATCATTGAGGATTGAATGAACTGTTGGTTTACTTGTGTAAGCTATGTTTTGTAAGAAAGCTTGATTATGTAAAAAAACAACTTTAATTTGTTTGTGGGGTTTTGTCTATACAATTTTAAGTTGTATGATGTCATTGTTGAAGAGTAGAATACTCTCTGATTTAGGGTTTTGTGTTTATTTCATTCAATCAATAATGTTTACAATGCCAGAATATCAAGGAGGTGCAAAGCTTCTATAATGACATGATTTCAAATCCCTAATTAAACACCTAATATACTGAAATAATCTATCTATGGTAACTGTACAAAAATAAGTTTATTCTTTCCTTCACTCCCCTAAAGTTGAGTCGTGGGATTTCGCACCCCCAACTTGCACAATTTGTCTTGAAACTGTTCCGTTTCCATAGCTTTAGTGAGGATATCTGCAAGTTGTTCTCTGGATCAAACAAAAGGAATATGAATGATGTTTACTTCAAGTTTCTTCTTTATGAAATGTCGATCAACTTCTACATGCTTTGTTCTATCATGTTGAACGAGATTCTTTGAGATGCTTAATGCTGCTTGATTGTCATAATTTAGTTCACAAACTATTATCTTGTCGGAAACCCAGTTCTGTAAGAAGCTTTTGAATCCACAGTACCTTTGTTACTCCTTTGGCTATCCCTTGAAACTCTGTTTCAGCACCTGATAATGCTACCACCTTTTGTTTTTTACTCCTCCAAGTAACAAGATTTCCCCCTACAAGAGTGAAGTACCCTGATGTTGATTTTCTGTCATCTCTATCCCCTCCCCAGCCTCGTCTGCATCTGTATACGCTTAAAGTCTTAAGTGCCCATTTCTCCCGAAGACAATTCCCCTTCCATGTGTACCCTTCAAGAACCTTAGAATTCCATTGCTGCTTTCATATGCCGACTCTGGAGTTGATCCATGAACCTACTCACTATCCCTACTTCATAGGCGATATCTGGACGAGTATGTGAGAGGTAGATTAGCTTTCCCACTAGTTTCTGATATTGTTCACGATTGGTTACTTCTCCTCCTTCAACAGTTCCGAGGCCATGGTTAACAATTGTAGGTGTTTCAGCTGGTTTGCATTCTAACATCCCTGTTTCAGCTAGAAGGTCCAAAAAATACTTCTTTAGGCATATGAAGATCCCTTTTCTTGACCTTAGAACTTTTTTTCTAAGGAACTATTTCAATTTTCCAAGATCTTTCATTTCTAACTCACCAAACAATTTCTCCTTCAAAGACTGTATTTCCTTTCTGTCATTTCCCGTGATGTTCATGTCATCTACATAGATGATGAGACATGTTATCAGGTCTCCTTTCCTTTTTAGGAATAATGTGTGATCAGAATTGCTCTGGTGGTAGCCTAACTTCTTCATTGCTAAGGTAAATTTGTCGAACCATGCTCGGGGGGATTGTTTCAGACCATAGAGAGCTTTTCGTAACCTGCATCCTTCTCTTTCCTTAAAGTTTCCTGTAAACCCTGGTGGTGCTTGCATAAACACGCCTTGAATTTCTCCATGTAGGAATGCATTCTTCACATCGAACTGGTGTAGAGGTAATCGATACCATACGTTTGTGTGTAACTGTGTACCTTTTCGCAACCAGACGTGCTTTGTATCTTTCGATCGTCTCATCACTTTTATATTGGATAGTGAACACCCATTTGAAGCCTACAACCTTCCATGGCTTGCTTCCATTCCTTCCTTTTCAGAGCTTCTTTAACCATTTTTGGGACATGGGTTGAATACAGGATGGTATTGAAAGCTTTGGCTGACTTAGACATAACTTCTTGTTCCTCCATGTTAATCAGGTATCTTGACCTCTAGGCCTCGTATTCAGGATCATATTACTTAGGAGGAACCCCCTTGTACTTCTTGATGGAAGTTTGTACTTGGTTGGTTCTTCCAAAGGACTAGAGTCATCAATGACACTTTTCTGTATAGTCTCAGCAACAACATTTTCCTCATTTTCAACAATATTATCAGGTAAAGGAAGCAAAGGTACCTCATTAAGATCGTTAGACGAGGTTGATGTTTGTGGTAGAGGTAGTGGTTGTACATTTGTCTTGGTGGCAGTCTCTGTGACTGTGTCCTTGTGTTCATTTTTACCCGTGTTAGCTATGAGCCAGCTTAGATCGTCACTCATAGATTTCTCCCCCTGACATCTAAGGTGATGGTAATGCGATTCTTCTTGGAAATCGCAATCCATGGTGACATACATATGATTTGTGAGATGATCAAAACACCTATATCCCTTTTGGTGTGTCCCATACCCGACAAAGACACATTTGATAGCTCGTGGTTCTAGCTTGGTGTGATTTTGTTTTGGGAGATGAACATTGACTACGCTGCCAAAAATTTTGGGTGGGCGAGAGTGAGAGAGAGAGAGAAGTTGTGTAAGAAGATAGAGTATCAAAAGGAGTTTTATGGTCAAGACTTTTAGTTAGAAGGCGATTAGTGATATAGTTGGTTGTGGCAATGGCTTCCGGCCAAAATTTGGTTGGAACAGAGGATTCAATCATGATGGATCATGCTATATTTAAGAGAGTTATGTTTTTCCTTTTAGCAATCCCATTTTGTTGAGGCGTATGTGGACAAGAGTCTGGTGTATAAGTCCATTTTGGGAGAATAATTTTTGCATTCAATGGTTAACATATTCTCCCTCATTCTCAAATCGAAGAATACACATTTTTTTTTGGAATTGGGTGAAAATCATTTTATGAAATTTGACAAAGACATCATACACTTCAGTTTTATGTTTAACAAAGTAAACTCTACTCATACGAGTGCAATCATCAATAAACAGAACATAATATGAAAAAAACAAATACCCCTCCATCAGGAGCAGGTCCCCAAACATTAGAATGTATAAGCGTAAAAGGTTCACTAGCACGACTCAAACAAGGATAATATAAATGTTTATGACTCTTTGCCAAAATACAAGACTCGCAATTAAAAACTAATTTAGAACCACGTAAAGAAGGAAAAAGGTGTCCCAAGTACCCTAGTGAAGGGTGACCAAGACGACGATGCCATGTCCACAATTGTTATTCCACTGATCCGCGAACAAGTGTTGCACAACCTTTTTGAGACATCCACATAGTACAAACCATTTTCCTTAATACCACGACCAATAGTTTTCCCTGTCTGCAGATCCTGTATAACACCATAATTTGAACCCATTAGCACATCACAATTTAATTCTCTAGTCAGCTGACTAACAGACATAAATTTATCCGATAGATTTGGTACAAGGAGACAATTTTGTAAAGTAATATTTGGACGAATTTGAACCGTCCTTGTACCCTCGACCAATGTTATTAGAATCGCGATCCGGATCGTGGAGTCGTGCGATTCTACGATCCGGACCATGACCCACGCGTAGGATCGTTCATAGAATCGAAGCTTCAAAGGATTGCACATAGAATCGGTAGAATCGGTCAGATTCGGTAGAATCGCGATTCTGGGCCGATTCCAAAGATCCTGCAAATTGAGTTAAAAAAGCTTATTTTTCCTTTTTTGGGCCCGATCCAGTATTATGAAAACCCTAACTCAGATACTTTTCCCTTTCTTTTCCCATTCCATTCCCACTTTCGACAGTCATCTTGTTCGTGGCTTCATCGTATTTGTCTGCACTCTTCTACTGCTGCTTCGACATTAATCAAAGGCGCCTTTCTCTTCATCTTCTTCGTTGTTTAGTTTGCTGACCTTCGTTGTTTAATTTTCAGTTATTTTCTACCTTTTTAAATGGATTAATTATTTAATTAGTTACTTCTAATTCTTGAATTCATGTTGTTTAATTTGTGTTAGCCTCCATTAATTAGATGCTGGGCATTCTTGAATTCTTCATCTGCGTACCTGCGACTGCGTACCACTACCATCATTTTTTTTTTCTGATTTTTTTTGGTTATTTATTTGTTTTATTTTTGTTAATTTGTATTTACTTGTTTTGTTTACTTGTTTAGTTATCTGTAGTATGTTTTATTTACTTGTTTTATTGGTCAAACTTCAATTTAACTATGGTGTTAGTTATTTTGCAATTTAAGTTTATCATTGTTAGTAATTTTGCATATTCAAAGTTAAACGGTCATTGACAATTTGAGATATAAAATTGACTAAATTTCGATAGTTTGAAGTTCTTGAATGATGTTTCATGTTAAATTGTTTATTATTTTGCAATTTCATGTTAAATTGTTTATTATTTTGCAATTTCCAGATCTTAAATCGTAATGTCTTCTTCTGGTTCTAACTCTGGTAAAAATAAGAGATAAAATGCATTAGGTAATCGAACAGACCCAGGTTAGGAACATGGTACTGAGGTTGATAAATTTACCAAGAATGTAAAGTGTAATTATTGTGGTGTTGTGCGTTCTGGTGGAATATTTAGGCACAAACACCATCCTGCTTGTACTAGAAATAATGTTGAACCTTGTTAAAAGTCGTATGTATTAAGCATTTTGTAGTCTCGTAGTTGAAAACTTTGTTGCTTGTTTTACTTTAAATATCAGTATTGGTTAAGTAACGATGAAAATGATGTATACAATCTCCAAGTTATATGTACTTGGTATATTAAGTGTTTTATACTATAAAAATGACATAACAATAATCATAGTAGAATGACGATCCTGTGGGCCGCTTTCGATCCAAAGTAGAATGCCTTAAATATGCAAAATTTGTAGGATCGGTCGATCCTACGATCTGATTCTGTGGGCCGCTTTCGATCCAAAGTAGAATGACGATCCTGACAACCTTGCCCTCGACTTCTACACATTCACCATTTGCTGTTTGAATTAGGGGTTTTTTATCGAACCAAATGAAATAAAATTGCAAGGGTCGTATGTCATCGTATTTGTGGCCCCGCAATCAATAATCCATTTAGTATTTTTATCTTTATAATTATCCCCTTTTGAGCATGTGAGAGCATATGAGGTAAGCTTAGAAATTTCAACAGCCTTACAAAAACCTGAATTATGCTCCCCATAGCATGTGAGGGCTATTGATGTAGGCTTGAACAATCCATCAGCTTTTATAAAAGCTGATTTATGCGTGGAGTGGGGAGTTGGGTTTCAGTTCATTAGATTTGTTTCACTCTCCTCCTCTCTCTCTGGCTTTACCTTCTCCATCTTCTTTGTTTATGGCTGTGTTCCCATTCTCATACTTCCCCTTACCTGGTAAATGATCGGCACTTAAATATGCTTGTGGTCCGCCTCATTTTTTTCGGTCATCGGATTTTTTAAAGTCAAATCTGCCTCCTTCCTTTTTTCGGCGTGCTTGATGTTCGTCCCACCAATCTGGAAACCCGATGAGCTTGAAGCACCCCTCTTTGGTACTACCACCACAGTGAGTACAATGGAGGTGGGTCTTGTCTTCTTCCTCTCGCTTGTTTTTATAAGGTGGTTTTGATTTTATGATGAACCCATGTCCGGTCCCTGTGCATACTCCGATGATGGTTTTTTTGTTACCAACCCATGACCAATTCCTGAGGAGTTTAACTCCGGTGATGGTTTTCCGGTGAGGATTTCTCGCCTAGAAATTTCCCTTCTAGTAATGGCATACGCGTCCTCCACAGTGGGTAGAGGTAATTTATTGAGGATGTCTCTTCGGTTTTTATGGAATGAGTCATTGATTCCCCCAAGAAATTGGTAAAGTTAGTTCCTTTGCATAATGTTGTTGTAGATGGTGATGTCCTCGGTGTGTTTCATGGGATTTAGAACTCGTTTGTCGATCACTTTCCAGAGCGAGACCATCTTTTCATAGAATACTTCTATGGACTCATCGTTCACCTTGATTGTCAAGTCATAGACTTGAAGTTCATCTTGTCCGCTACTGTATAGGGTTTGAATCCCTTGCCATAGATCACGTCCTGACGGATAACCGAGAAAATTGTTGACAAAATCAGATCCAATATTCTCAGTGATCCATGAAATGACAGTTGCATCTTGTTGTGTCCATTTGGTGTATCTCGGGTCGTTTGATTTTGATGGGGAAGTGATGATGTGATTGAGCTTACCCCGCCCACTTATGGCCAGGTACATCAACTTGGACCACTTTGTGTAATTTTCATGATTTAGTTTTTCATTGAGACTGATGGTTTGGTTTGACCCTCCTTCTTGGCTGGTTTTGGTTGAGTTTAATTGTTGGGTGATTTCCAATAACTAGTTCATTGTGGCTGGTTGTTCAATCATCTCCAGCATTGGTTTTGGTTCGCCGGTTTCCGACGTAGTTGCAGGTAAGTTACAGGGTAAATGACGAGGCTAAAAAAACGGTTTTGGTCCCTCGAACCGCCGTTGGCTCTGATACCTTGAAGAGTAGAATGCTCTCTAATTTAGGGTTTTGTGTTTATTTCATTCAATCAATAATGTTTACAATGCCAGAACATAGAGTAAAAATGTGGTAACAGTTGCGATTGTGGTAGCGGAACGCTGATGCAGTAATGGGAGGGATGCAATTATCATATCGTCTAAATATTGGTCAAAACCATAAGATATCCCTTAATGCGGCCTAAAACGCGGTTTTTTTTTACACCTTTACAACGCGGGAAATATCGGTTCCTTTGTTTTGAAAACCTTTACAATGCGGTCGATGCAATGCGATGTGGCCTTGTTTTTATTCTATGTGCCAGAATATAAAGGTGCAAAGCTTCTATAATTACACGATTTCAAATCCCTAATCATAAGCCTAATACACTGAAATAATCTATCCATGGTTACCGTACAAAAATAAGTTTATTCTTTCCTTCAATTGTGGATGATAGATTGTATGTTATATATATATATATATATATATATATATATATATATATATATATATATATATATATATATATTATTATCATTAGTTGATGAATAGAATTCTATCGCAATTTCAATACGATCCAAAATTCATCAAACATGCCAAAATAACCGTATTCGATACTGGATCCGTTGGGTCTATGGATCCGGATCTGGTTCATGTAAAATGAGACTTGCGGATTAGATCTGGATCTGGGTCTTGCCCTTGAAAACGGATTTGGATCCGGGTCCACCTGGACTCGGTCCAGATCCGACCCGTTGCCATCTCTAGTTAGTAGAATACATGTGGGAATCATAAGCATTATTAAAATATAAAAGAATGATGAACAAGATTATTTAGTCCAAAATTTGTAATATAGGTAGAAATTCTTTTATTAGGAACAACAAATAAAAACAACCTTAAGAAACATAGAGTATTTTTTATCAGCTCGTCTTGTATGAGATCGTCTCATCATGAAACGGGTCCATATATTAGCTCATTTCTTTAACGGATTACTTTAAGATTATAAAATTTGTAAAGTGATCATTTTAATGTTATAAGTAATCACTAAAAAAACTATAAAAAATGATTATTTTAAAATTATAAGTGATTACTTTAACATTATAAATGATTACTTTAAGACAAATTGTGTGTTTTGGGCCAGTCCAATAAAAATGGTCTTACCGTGAGACTGTTTCATTGTTTTTTAATACTTGTAATTCTTGTTTTTTCTATTAACTTCACTATTTAATAAAATAATATTTTCACCAGATTCGGCGAATATTGTCCGTGGGAGCAATAAATACAACCGGAAAAGAGAAAGATCATATCAATCGTCATGTCTATCTTAACCTAAATAAATTCCCCTTATTGGCGCAGGTTGTCATATTTTTCTTGTTTAAGCCTTTGGCCCCTTAATCCTATCTGCTTCCTCCATTGCTTTTCTCAACAATGGCGGGTTTTAAGAGGAGAGATTCAGTTGATAATCAACTACAAAAGAAAGATAACAAATCCAGGTTCAATAAATCATCAGGAAAACATGGTGGAAGAGATGGGAAAAGGAAGAAGAATACTGGACCTCGGTTACCTTCTGCATTTAGAAAACAACTAAATGATTTCAAAAACCCAAATTTACACAATAGTGATGATGATGAAATTCTTGAGTCTGATGAAGATGAAGTTAACATTAACAATGATTTCTATGAGTATGAAGAAGAAGTTGCTGAAGAAGAATCTATGAAGAATAAGAGGTTTGATCATGTTGATAATTATGAGTATGAGCTTCCTCAGGATTTTAAGGTTTTGTTTCTTCTTTAATAATTGAAAAATTGCTGATATTTTCGGATTTACTCGTTTTTCTGTTTGTTTAATTGATTTTACTGCTACTATGTTGAATTAGTGGATAATAAGGGATATTTCAACTCTGTAGTTTTGATTTTGCTATCTAATTTATTATTACCTATTTGAGGAGTTAGAAATTAAAGGCGAGATAAGCATATTAATGTAGTTTCTGTTGGAATTGGAAGCCTTTGATATTTTAGGGGCGAGTTTTCTGGGAATGTGAGGCAATAAATCAGTGTATAAGAAGATAAGGCTTTCTTTCTGTGTGTTTTTAGTGTCTCTTTTATAATGACAAATGGGGATGCTCAATTGGATTGGATTTCATTTTATCGATTTACATTTTATGTTTATTTACCATAATTATTAGTTATGTTCTTGAATTTTATGAAAATTACTTCTTTTAACCATAAATGGAATTTATGTTTGGCTTTTGATCTTAAAGTTGAAAGTTTTGACTATATTGTGATTCGAGAGGAGGTTTTCCCATGGGAAAGAGGGGAAAGGGTAAATTGTTACTTACTGCAGTTCTTTGAAGAGAGATGGGAATTATCTGGTTTGACTTTGCCATTGTGCTATACATTTGTGGCTTTGTGTTTTTTCGTTTGGAGAATGTTGGGAGTTCTTGTTATGATTGTGATTTGTATCCTTTGCTCTTATGTGAATGCAGCCAAGGTGTCTGTTTCACTGTTAATTAAGTAAAGCATCTTCAAATACTCTAGTTATTCCCTTTTGTAGGATGAAGACATATCGTCAGATGATGATGATGAAGATGTCCTATTCCATGGTGACGATGATGAGGGCTCTGATGATGGGGTTAATGATGACAGAAGACATGCCAGAATGCTCAAAGATATTACTGGAATTCCAACTGAGGCTTTTGAAGGTAATTAAACTTGGCTGCCTTATTTTTTTTCTCTTAGAGCTTTGCTGTAGGTGGGGTGCCTCGTGCTGGTGCTTTGTCATTACATGATTGTGGGAAGGTTGGAATTTCTGTTATGTAAAATCTAAAGCAACTACATTTTGTCCATCGCTAAGCTAGAAAGCATCTGCTTTGAGACATGTTTTTTTGTTTTTGCTGAAGTATTGATGGTTATCCAATAGTTTCTTCAAAAAAATGTTAAATATTTTCATGTGGGTATATCTTTTTTTTTTGCTATGGATTATCATTCTTGACTATTGTATTAGGCAAGAAGAGGAAGCGTAATGTTGTTTCAGAGGCTTATCCAGAATCTGAATTCAACCCTAGTCGTGATGTTCTTAGTGGTAATAGTCAGATTAGTATTCAAGACCTTTTGGGTCCTCTTCGTGGAACTTCTGGTTACAACAAACTTAGGAAAAGGATTGAAATTGTGGACAAGAAAGGTGCAACAGTTCAAACTCCGCTTCCTAAACCACAACGAGAGAGGGTCGAGAGGGAGGTAGCATATGATGATACAAAGAAGCATATTACTAAATGGGAAGGTCTTGTGAAGAGAAACAGAGAAGCTCCCACCCTCTATTTTGAATCTACTGGTGATATGGGACTTTCTACTGTGGGAGCCATGGCTTCTGAGTTCAAACCTCGATCTGATTTTGAGAAGGCAATTGCATCAATATTTGAGAACAAAGAGGTTGCAGAAGCTTACAAGACGGATGGTGCCAAGCTTCTTGAGCTAAACAAGGTAGGAACTATTTCACATCGCATATTTAGTTATCTATTCGTTTTTTGTTTTATTTTGAAGAGAAAAGAAAATTGAATAGTGATATTGCATTAATGTAGGAGCAACTAGTATTCAATAGTCTTTGCTTATTATATGATAGTATTTCTTCGAGAAGATTGATGTTGAAAAATAATTGAGTTGGCTGTTGTCTTCATTTCTTGTAGTATTAGAATTTAGGCAACTGGTAACATAAATAATGGGACAATTTATTTGTAAAGCTGCAACCAGAATATTGTTTGGTTGAGAAAAAAATTGATCAAGTTTTGATGTTGCATTTGGAAAATTTTGCTGTAATAGTTTACTAGTTTTTGTGATGTGAACTAGAGTAGCCTTTGGTAGACAATGTGCAACATCCTCTATTGTATACAAAAAATTTATCATCTGAACTCCTGAATGCGATATTAAGAATTGTTTAAAGGCTTAATAATTGGCCAGAAAAAGAAAGTAGAGTCCAGTTCAATAAATATTTGACCAAGTGTATTGTTATGCACAATGTTAGTTGTTTCGTCTTGTGTCTATATGTTGGTTGTCACTTTTGACGCTCATCTCATTTTTGTCACTACATTAAAGGAACGAAATGAGTAAAAGTTGCACAATGGCAGTTTGAGGTTGTGAAATTAAATTGATTATTCACTTTTTGTTTGGTGTACTGAATATGTGCAAAGCGGAATCCATTTAACCCAATGAATGCAAATTTATATATCTTGCAGCTAGAGATTTGTTAAAGGGCATTTCGAAATTATAGTAGCTACTAGAATTATGAAGCTTTGACATTGCTGTGCTACTATGATTTAAGGCAAAGAAAGACCTAGAACTCAATGTCACGTTGCACTCGTACATTTTTGTTGGAGTTTATATATTATTAAAGCACCAAAGCATATATAAGGGTATCAAAGCCATGAAGGGGTGCCTTCATCCTGTGGAATTAAAGGACCAGCCATCTAAAAAGGCCCTCAACCAAAAGAAACCATGATGTATAAATTGGTGTCAAAAAGCTGAATATCAAATTTAGAAGAACAAAGCTTAGCTAAAGATTCAACCAATAACTATCATTTACATAAATATTAACTAATAAGAAATTGGTGGGGATATTTAAATTGTGTGGATATGATCAAAAGTGAGAAAAATAAAAGATGTGTGAATATGAAATTAGAAAAATGGTTGAGATATTGCTCAAAATAGATAGTTGCAAAGTAAAAGAGATGGAGCAAAATAGAAATTTTGGTCAACTCAATGGTACGTTAGAAGTAGATTCTAATGCATATAACTTTGTATTCTTCCTAAATCTTGAGATTCGATCATCTTAGTTGTATGTTCCATATACATAACTCTCAGAATTGAAATCTCCTTTAGTTTCTTGTGGAATTGTTTGTAAAAAAAAACATATTGGGGGTCTTGGTGTGTACATTTTCTCTATTAGAGTGATGCCTCTAGGCAAATGCTCTCTGGGTTCAATGGGTTCATCACAAGGTCTATTATTCATGTTAAACGTTTTTTGTTTATGTGCTACAATTTAAAACTGTAAAGGTGTCCTGCCCGTTACTGGAAAATGTAGCTGTGCATTCACATGGAAAGAACGATTTGCTCTTTGGTAGCAGCTGTTAACAAATATTGGTATAGTTGTACATGCATTATTGAGAATTTGATTAAGAAACTAATTAACACGCTCCTTTGTGCTATGTATTACAGATATCTGCTGAAGAAGTGAAGGAACGCCATAATAGTCTTGCTAAAATGCGGAGTCTTCTTTTTCGTCATGAAATGAAAGCAAAACATATTAAAAAGATCAAGTCTAAGACTTATCATCGATTAAAGAAGAAAGATAGATTGAAGGGAGCTTTGCTCGATATGGAAGCCGATCCTGAAGCTGCTAGAGAGCAGGCTGAAAAGCAAGAAAGAAGACGAGCAGAAGTACAAGCGATAATATGCTTTGTTACATGTTCAATTTGTACTTGTGGTTTAGACGAGCTTACATAATGAAATTTATACATGGTTTTGCTTTCATACAATGCAGGAACGCATGACGCTGAAGCACAAAAACCAAGGCAAATGGGCTAAACGAGTCCTAGAGCGTGGTTTGAGCATACAAGATGAAGGTACTCGAGCTGCTGTAGCTGAACAATTGCATCAACATAATCTTCTGAAAAGAAAAATGAATTCGGTGAAGGATAGTAGCAGCAGTGATGATAGTAGTGATGAGGATGATGAGGATTATAGTTCTGATGAGAATGGTGAAGCTAAGCTGCTAGCTAAGGCGAAGGAAAAAACAATTAAGTTGATGGAACAAGAGGAAGAGCTACCCAATTCTGGCGTGTTTTCGTTGCCTTTCATGGTATATATTCTGTGATCTATATCTTCAACTACATTATTCTTGGCTTCATATACTGTGTCCTTCTTTCTGCAAATATGAGCTGAAAGATTTCATAGAAGGGAAAAGGTGCTGCCAAAATGGCAATCTGAGCTAGAGTTTCTATTGATCATTGTCATTGATAGAGATTGGACTTGGAGCTCAGATGAGCACGCAAAAAAAGCCTTCTTTGGTCTTTCTAACAGAACTTGGAAAACATGATTTTATTTTATTTTTACCCTTAAAATAGATTTTGAATGAAGAAATTAGAAAAAGATTTTTAGTCATAAATATTGAAGATAAAATGAGAGAAAGTCGTGTACGTTCAATTGGTCGTGTGCAAAGAAGACTGGAAATTGTACCAGTTAGAAAAATTGAAGGTTGAAACTTTGTAGGAAGAGATAGATCGAATATGATTTGCATAATAGTTGTGAAGAATAACATGATGCTTTGGTATTTGCAAGAGCATTCGATGATATACAAGAATGAATGGAGGAGAATATATTCGAATTGATGTTCTTAGTGGTAGATTAGTGATAACTATTATTGATAAAGAAGAATAAGTTGGTCTTTTTAGTGATGATCTCTCACGATATGTTTTGGTTCATGTAAGTGTCTCCATATAGTTGGATCAAGGCTTTGCCATTGTGGTATACTTATTGTCTCTTCCTTTATAAACACCTTTACCTTTATCTTCAGCCTGAATTTGGTAATTATATGAAGTTACATCTATAGTTTTAAAATAAAAGATATCTTTATTACCGTCAAGCTCCAACGGCTACGTTACCATAGAAAGGTTAACACAAGAAATTGGTACTCCGACTATGAGCACTTGTGTGCATATTGGACAGCTTTAAATTTTATAGTGCCATAAGTTGTGCTTCCGAGTTGTCTTCTTTGGTTTTCGTGGGTGGTTCATGTTATGCTAACTTAATTATCATTGATGTTGAATGAAAGATACAAATCAAATTGTTGATATGGCTATGATTCAATGTACGTGCCTGCCTTTTTTTCTGTTTTTTTTCCTCTTTTCATATTCCCCCATGCTTTCTCTCCTTCATTATGGGAGAAGGGTCACTCCTAATTTCAATAAACAAATTGTAGCCTAGGAGATCTATTGCTTAAGCCTTTTGGGAAACTACTTTTGAATCGTGCTTAATGGTGTTGTAGTTACTGCTTTTGTGGCTACTGTAATCCACACCTTTTTTCCTTTTTTGTAGGGGTATTAATGTTCTATTTTGTGTTTCTTTATTTTATTTGGTTATAGGTACGAGGATTGGAGAAAAGGAAGCAAGTTGCTAATGAAGAAGCGAAGAGTGCTCTTGAAGAGTATGAGTCATCTTTAAAAAAGGGTGCAGTAGATAGCATAAAGAATGGGACTCCAAGTGGAAGGCGAGTGTTTGGTGCAACCCAAAATAAGGTTAAAGAGGCAAACATTAAACATAGACCAGATGTGGACAATTTTGGCAGTGATAGTGAGGATATCATTGAAGAAAAGGATGAT
Source organism: Amaranthus cruentus (assembly GCA_019425755.1). Taxonomy (NCBI): domain Eukaryota; kingdom Viridiplantae; phylum Streptophyta; class Magnoliopsida; order Caryophyllales; family Amaranthaceae; genus Amaranthus; species Amaranthus cruentus. The sequence goes on along the minus strand of CM033457.1, from coordinate 12,739,602 downwards.
ATACACGTAGAACCTGTAAATGGTAATGACAAGGATACGGATGTTGACATTGACTTGGATGTTCTTCGTGAAGGTTTGGAGACTGATAATGATTCAGCATTTAAAGTAATTGCTTTCTCCTACTGCCTCTTGTTGTTAAGGGTGTTTTCATTCTTTATTTAGCTTTATAAATTCTGCCATTTTGCAGTGTGTTATTGATGTTGTGGAAGACCTTAAGCCAAAGACCAGTCATGGTCTCTCTATTTTTACATCTGGGTCCTGGAAAAAGGTTAGAGGCTTTCTTTGTGTAAATAATTCTTGTATTGGATGGGAATTGTCACATTGTTATTTTCGGATTTTTGTTCAGCTAGGCTTTACGGACTTGCTACTTACAGACCTTTACATGCTTATCCCTCCTCAAAGTTATCTCTTTTAAGCTCTTTGGAGCACCTATTATTTTCTTATGTACCCTTTCTAACCCACCTACTTGATAGTTCATATCATATATCATTAGGTAGTACAAGTAATGATTCACCTTTCAGGCTGATTGCCTTCTAGTGGAGTTATTTGCTTTATCAAGTTTTGATTTCCTTTTTATAACTCCCAGAGTTATTTTTCTTCTTTTAAAACAATCAAATAAGTATCACTTTATTTCGAACTATCACCAAATGACCGAACTTTTTCCCACCACACCACCATCACCAATTAAAGTTTTTGGTAGTTTTGGCTGTAGTGATGCAAGTTATATTCTTTCCCTATCGTTCCAGATTTATCATAGACATCATTCTAAATTCCCTTTTCAATGCCATGAATTATACTACATTTCGGGAAAAAATGGACAGTTATACGATAACTTTGGATGAAGATGCAAGGATGTAGGATTATTGGGAATCAATTGAGCTTTATAGAGTTGTAGTGAACATTGTCCCACTTTTTTGCTTGTGTGCACTTGAGCTGATTACTGAAACTTTTTGAGTTTTTGTATTGTAATTTTTATGATGCAGATAAAGAGTGGAGATAAAGGAGATTCTAGTGCTGATGCCAATATAAAGAGTATGCCAGAGGGAGCAATAACTTCTCGAAGCTGTGATAGCAGAGAGGTATACCATTATTTATGAGTGGATGGTTCAAGTTTTTCCATTGACTTGGAATTATTCTTCACATTGTTTTTCTGTATTTGCTTTTTGTTTTTGACAAAATAGGAAGCGGAGGATAGTGATACAGACAGTGGTGAGCATATGATAGATGGCATGCTGTCATCAGGGACAAAACAAACTTATGAGCTACCTTCAAATGAAGAGTTAATAAAGCGTGCATTTGCGGGAGATGATGTTGAGGTTGAATTTGAAAAGGCTAAAGATGATATTTTGAATGAGGAGAATCCTGAGCCAGAGAAACCCGTTTTGCTTCCTGGATGGGGTGAATGGACTGATGTTCAGAAGAAAAAAGGTGTGCCTTCTTGGATGAAGGAAGAGCATGCAAATGCCAAACGAAAGAGAGAAGAAGCTTTGGCAAAAAGGAAGGATGCACGTCTTAAACATGTCATCATATCTGAGAAAATTGACAAGAAGGTTAGTGACTTAGTGTTGTTAATCACCGACAATTCTCATCCGTATATTTTCCAGTATTAAAATTTATCAATGTGTTATCATTGAAGGCAAGTCAAGTGATTGACTGTCAAGTTCTTAAAGAGATCAAGTCCCTATAATTTTATGCATTTATACTACTTTGCTAGGCCTTGTATGTGTATTATTTAATACAACGAATTGGTGGTAATTCGGTATACAAATGTCTGGATACCTAATGGCATTGTCACATGTTTCGTGAATCTCCTCGCGAATTGCGAATCGAAAAAAGCAAATTATGGTCAGTTTTAGGCTATTCTTGGACAAATTTGACCGAATCGCGAATTAGCTAGCGAATCATGTTACACTGGGCAGGATCCAAGTTGTAGGAAGTATTCTTTGTGGATAGTTGTGTTCTATCAGTATGCTTTCGAGTTCTGTTGCATGTTTACATCATGCTTTATGAAGCTTTCAATGTAGATCAAGATCAACCTATGTATGAACACTGTCGTGTTTCTCAAATTGGCAGGCGGAGAAACTACATGCAAAAACGCTTCCGTATCCTTTTACATCGAAAGATGTATTTGAACAGAGCATCCGGATGCCTATTGGACCTGAGTTTAACCCTGCATCAACTGTTAGGGATCTCATCAAGCCAGAAGTAAGTTCATCTTTTACTTCCCCTCACCCCAATCGAACATAATCTAACATTCAGATCGTGACACAAGAAAGAGTAATTTCATTTTTCCATACATTAATTGATTATGGTAATACAGGTTGTGAAGAAGTCTGGTATGATCATAAAGCCAATCAAATACGAAGAAATAGATCCTCATGAGCGAATAACGGAGCAGAAGCAACAAGGAAAGCAAGATGGACAGAGACAGCGAACGAGAAGTAAAAGTTCAGGCAAAAAAACAAAGCACAGTAACAAAAAATAAATTAACGAGTTATCCGTTTCTTATGTTTATCATAAGTATTTTAACTAAACACCCAATTTTGTATTGATTAGTGATTAATCAAAGTCCTTTTTTTGATGATTTTGGTCCGCTTGATTTAAGGCTGACAATCATTTTGTTATATCCTTTATTTGATGGATAGTATTATCTTAGAAGAATCAGTTCTTTTTCATACTTGCGGTTCGGTTTGGTTAGAATCTTATACGGCCTGTTTGGTATGTGGTATCAAACGGCGCTTATGGGATTGAAAACTAAATCAATAAATTAGTCAACAAGTTATAGTTGGCATTGACGTTGTTTTAGTTATGAAGGGTGTGATGAGTTTTTGTGTTAGTTGGAGGTTGGAATTGGGATTGAATAGTTTATAAAGTTGTTATCTTTTCTTATATGCGGGAAATTTTTAATTATTTCTTTTTCTTCTTTTCTCCTTGTTTCAATAATATGTATTTGTGGAGATTCAATTGTTTGGTTCTTAATCTTTTTTAAGTTTCATAGTCATCTGATCCGTAAATCCCGCTTAGGCAGGTTTTACTAATATGTAGCATTGGGTAAAGAAATGTTGTTCTTAATCACAAACTATTCATTTTTCTCATTGAAGAGATTGGGCTACTTGTGCTTCCATGTTTTCCCTTATCATCTAAAAATCTTATCCACAACTACTAGATGTTATTTGCAATATTTCCATCACAGGTGAGTACCATTCTTTGTGTCGAGTTTACTATTAAGATCTGTTGACTTATAGTTATTGAGAAAATTATGTATTAAATTATTTGCATTATTTATTTATGTAAAATTGCAGATAATATTTGTAATCAAAACTTAATAATAATAAAAAAAAAAACTTAATCAAAAACAATTTTTTTTACAAGTTATGGGCATCTAACCCTTTAAACCCCTCCAATATGAGGTAGCCAATTGGAATTAGAGTAGTGGCATATGTTGTACTGGGTGTTGGTTTGGTGCACTTTGTTTTTGTGCTCTTTGAGTTCATACTTCATATCATGGATACCTCTTTATTTTGGTAAGTTTATAATTTCATAGATTCGATCCCTTCAAATCTATTTAGAGACAGTTAATCAATAATATCGAAGTAATTGAATATTGAAATGCTATTATTAGTATGGTTAGTTATCTATAGGGATGGCAATTGGTCGGACTCGACTTGGATTATACATACTCTGACTTTGCTTCGGATAATAGTCGGACTCTTTCCACTCGGAGTCGGATTATGCATCCTCCAAGTTTGCCCCGACTCGAACTCTCAAACTTCCAACGAAGTCGAATTCAAACTAAATTGCCATCTCTAATTATCTATTAAATCTGAATAAGAGGTGCGTTCCTTTTTAATCATCAATTGAGAAAACATGTTCAAATGCTTTTGGTCGGCGAACAATAATTGGGACCAAAATAGAGAAGTGCATCTAAGCATGTACTCCTCACATGCTATTCTCTTAGCAACTAATGGACCCTTCAAGAAATTTCATAATTGCAATTTCTTAGGACCCCTCACATTCAAACCAATAAATTCGTTTCAGAAGATAATTGGTCTAGGAATATGTATAAAAGTAATATATTTCTATCCATCAAATTTGTATATTTTAATGTATTTTAAGATTTATACGAAAATTATATTATGTTAAAATTTGTTGTCATTTTAGTGAATAATGCCTAGACAAAGTATGTTTAGAAAATCGACTATACATTGAGTTATGCCCTTTGTTTAATTTTATAAAGGATATGTAAACTTTTTCTTAATGAAGAGTGTAGCTTTTTTGATTTTGTTCCTTATTCTTTTCCATTGTTATTCCTTGTGAAGATGGAAGTGCTAATGCTTGAAATTAAGTTTTGTTGCTCTCAACCAATTTACATTTTAACAAGGATAAATTTAGTTAGGGGAATTGCCTTAGCTATTGGACAAGTTTGGATCATTTGACTAAAAATCCTATTAATATTGAATAGTACTCGAGTTGTTCAATCATTCAACGCATATGTAAAATTGATTATTCGGTTCATCGACTCTATTGTGGAGTAGTATATATAGTTGATTAACCCCGGTTCAATTAAGGAAAACGCCCATATGTGTAGTTATGTGCGTGAAACATAGATTGTTACTGTTAATTATTTACAAATCATGATTAGTAAAATAGTGATGATGATGATTATCACTATCTTATTTCGGGGTAGAAAATCCTAATCAATCATCGTGTTTTGTAAATCACCGTAAAAAATATACTAATAAAATAAGCAAAACACAAAATCAATAAATTAAAATATCAAAAATGCCACCCTATCAAATCCCTCCACATGAATGTGATTTGCCAAGTTGACAAATAATAGTTATTAACTTCACAAATTTTTGTGAGAGACCATCTCTTATTTGGTTGGCCTATAAAAATGTTAAATAAGAGTTGAAAGTAAACTTTACTGGACTGGGCGTGAGAAATGCTGTATTGACTTAGAGTTGGTCAATTGGATGCATCATTATGTAGTGTGTACATGATGTCGCAAAGCTTGGTAACAGTAGAGTTAAGGTGTTCATGTTGTCTAATTAATGTCATCCGACCACCCTGTTTACCATTATTTAGATTTCTTTATTCTAAGTGGGTCATTTCTCCGGTTTTAAAAAAAAAAAAGTGTGTCATTTCTCCCTTAAACTATTATCTCAAATTTAAATATAATTTGTTCTTTTTGTGCTTAATCATCCAATCTCATCTATAATAAAGTGGACTATAGATGATGATTCTTTTGAAAATAGTCTTAATCGTACACCTATAATTTCTACAATTAATTAGTGCTAAAATAATGAAAAGTTCATGTTGTCTTTCCTGCCAAAAGAAATAACAACTTAATTGTTTTTAAAATTATAGTCGAGAATTAGGTCAATCGAAGAGTAAATATTACTTTAAAAAAAATAATTCAAATTCGATCCTTATCTAACTCTTTCTCTTTCTTCAGCGGCTTCGCCTATCTTGTAACCATGAAATTTATGCATTTTTTCTCTATAAAGAGAAAGTAAAAAAACCGTTTAAAATTTTCTTATTTGCTAAAAGTTATTGCTTAGATAGGATAATGGGCAACAATAAAGAGTGTTAGCCCTCATTTCCAACATGTGGGACTATGCTCGTGTTACAAACCTGAAGTTCATGTGATCCGGTAACCTTAATGAACTACAACATCAATTTAATTTGCAACAAATAATAATACATTAATTGAATACTTCCTTTGGTTTTTATAAGTTGCTACAGATAGTGACAATTTTCCTCACAAGATGTCACTATCTGTAGCAATTAATAAAATGCAGAGGAGTATTATTGTATTCTATGAATAATGTTATAATGCAATATGAATGTGTTGATATTCTTTGTTTATTGCCTGAAATTTGTTTTGTGAAAAAATGAATTAAATTAATAAGTTGTGTCATGGTCGAATTCTTGTGATAATCTAACTAGAATAGAAGTGTTAAATTGATCTAACTAAATATACAAACTAGTTTTTGAACCCCTTTAATTCGAGTGATTCTCTTGTACGTACTATGTAAACCCAAGCTGAAAAAGGGTGTTATAAGTAATACTCCTTATTTATTTTACTTGTCCTATTTATTTTTTGTCATTATTCACTATTTCTTTTTAATTTGTGTTTTATTTTTAATCTATAAGTTAAAAAATAGTCAAGTAGGGTTTTCTTTTATTCATCTCAATGCAAGTATATTAATATCTACTTTTCATAATTTTTAATAAACCATAGTTAGAAATATTAAGAGTCAAAATCTTACATCGACAAGTATGAAAAAGTAATGGGACAATAAGTAAAATGAATAGAGGGTGGTACTATATAAGGTTTACAACTTACTAATCATACTTCAAATGATGGAATATATACCGATTAGTTTTTACTCCCTCCGTTTTCTAATGAAGTTCACAAAAAAGAATGTTCACGGGAATTAAGAAAATTAGAATATTTTAAATAATAGATATATTATTTAATTGAATAATAAATTTAATTGGTGAAAAGCAGGGACAATAAACGCTAAAAAAATATTAAAAGAAAATTAGTGAAAAAAAAATATAGGGACACAACTAATAAAAAGTTAGTTTTATAAGGTTAGTAGGAAACATGTGGGACCATAAGGATAAGTTGAAGTTAGTGGAGAATATGTAGGGTATATAAACATTATAAAAATGTTAATGTGAGTATGAATAAAGTTATTTTTGTCCAAAATTTGTGACATAAATGAAAAGATTCTTTATGGGAACAACAAATAAAACACCCTAAATGTCAAATGGAAACTTCTTTAAGGAACATGGGGAGTATTATATATAAACTAGTATCAACTCGTGAAATCCACGAAGTTATTAGTATAAAAGTTTATATAAATATAAATTTTAAATAGAGATGTAATTATATTTTATTAGTATAAAATTATAATATTTCTTATAAATAGATATATGATTTTAGAATATATAGAGCTTTTAATGAAAAAAATTAGGTTGGTATATAATTATTAATTAGAATTTTCATACTTTTTAAGGCAAACATGAGTAATCTTAACGAATCATAATAATTATTTGTTGTTCTCAAAATAATTTTTTATTCTCATGTATCTTTGTTCTAGATAAATATTTTATATATTATAATTTTAATGATGAAATTTTATTAATTAGCAAATACTACAACATAAAAAAACAAATATATGTTCTAATAAATTTTATTTGAAATTTATGTAGCAAAAATATAATATTTCAAGAAAAATTAAAAGAACATATCTTATTGTGATATATTACTAATCTATTAGGGAATAAATTGATGTTAACAATTTGGTATGAATTATTTCATATAGCAAATCACTATGAGAATGCCATAGGAATTTCACAGTGTTTTTATTAGATCGTATGATAGGATGATATAATATTTTATTTGGTTTAGACATCGGTGTAATCATCTTTTAAATTTCATCAAAAGTTCTATGACATTTTCATAGTGATGAAACTTTGATAACAAAAAAAACTTTGTTTACAAATTTTCTTTACCACCTAATACCAGCCTCCAATGGTAATGCATTGGAATGACTTTTATGAAGAAAATGAGATGATTGAAGTTGAACAGTATAACCATTAAGGTAGCCAAGATATTTTTCAACCAACGCTAGTTCTTGTTCTATCTTCACCGTTAAATACCATCTATGAAACGGGCCTTAAGAGTAACAGGATATTTCGTTATTGACTATAGAACCCTCTAATCTTTCGTTACAAGTTCCAAGTCTGTCAATTGCATCCAAGATTCTGGCCTTATAAATTTGTACAGTTTTTTGTGAAAGACAGTCTTTTTGAGAAACCATTCTTAATTTGGTTAGCTCATTAATCATCTTTTAGTTTAATTAAGCTTTAAGGGGCTAGGCGTAAGAGACGTCTGTCAAAGAGATGATCTTTCAGGAGATCGGATGATAAATTTGATGTCTCAATGTATTTGCATCATTTTCCATTTAATTAGCAGCCGGTCTCTTGAGAGACCGTCTCTCATAGAGACGTCCCTCAAGCCCAACCCATTAAAGCTAGTTTTTACTCTTACTCTACATTTTCTTTTATGGGCCGACCTAATTAGAGATGGTCTCTTAAAAAGATCGTCTTTCACAAGAATTTGTGTTTGATTAGGCCTTCCTATTTAATTTGCATTATTTCTATTTTTGGACAATTGTTCACCACTTTCTTTTAATTTCATCCATACATTTTAAACTCTTTTAATTTCTTCCACACAATTCATTCTCTCTTTTCATTTATTACCACTTTTATAATAAAAAAACAAATTCCTCAATGCACTTCAAAGAGGACGGAGTAGTATATTTCATTCATGAACTTAGGTGTGAACAATTGGACATAGTACTTAAAAATGAAAGATTCTTAGGCCAAAAACAATACTAAAACATTGATTAGTTACTAAGACAAAGAAACAGAAAATCAAGCTCTCAACAAACAGTATGTTTTCATGTCTCTATATACTTCTATTTTTAACTGAGTCTAAGATTTTGTAGTGCAGAAAATCCGATCTAACCAATAAAATACGTAGGTGGTAATCTTTGACCCAAAAATCTGAATTAAAAAAATGTGTCAAGTGCACCCATGAATCCATGATAGTGTTGTTTGGATGAGTGATGAAAAGAGTGTAAAAGAAAAAATATAAGGATTAAGGAATACAATTATTTACGTGAATAAATATAGTATTAAGAAATTTATATGGAAAATGATATATGCAGATAAGATGGAATCTTGTATTTTATCTATGTGTTTTAATAATATATTTTTTTTGAAAACATAAAAAATTAATTACTCTTTGTTAATTTAGCATTTATTTTTTCTTGGAAAATATTAATTATTTTTCAATTTTGAGATTAGATTCTTTTAAAAAGTCATATTTATTAATGATAAAGAGGAGTTGTTGATTCTTATGTACACCCTTGAGGGCTGTAAATTACTAATTTATATACATAAATAAATAATCATGTAAATAAATTCCTATGATTAAAAGTACTTACTAATTACGAAGTTGCCTTAAATAATTATTATATTCTTGATTCTCCTAATACCTAATTTACTCACATGTGTAAACATATGTGGGTTTATACTTTATTGCCATTTGTCAGTGGCTAAGTAAGCCATGTGAGTTGTTGTTCATATATGGCCTCATTTCTTTAATGATAGATTTGGACTTTTCTTGTTCAAAGGACCGTTGTAGAGGGCTATAAACCAACTACAATAAATTTAGTTTTTTGCGATATTGGATTTAGTGGCATTAAAAAATGTCACTAATTTATATTTTTAGTGTAATAATTATTAATTTTTATTTTAAGTTCCACCATAAAGTGATTTAACGACACTTAATTTGATCTTTAGTGGCATATGTAATTGTCACTATAGTCTATAGTGGCATTTGTGAGAAATGTCACTAGATCCTATGTCGCTAAAAGCTTTAGTGTGACTTTTTAATATGTCGCTAAAGACTCTAATAAATGTCACTAAATCCTCTATATACACTAATAGTAATTTGAAATAGCGACATTTAAATTAAATGTCGCTAAATATAATATATCCCACTAAAAGCAAATTATGTTGTAGTGACCTATAATAATTTTTTTTTTTTGAAAATGAATTATTCTCAAGATTTTACCTTATCCTTTACTCTACTAAAACACTCTTAAGATAAGTGAGTGATGTCATTCGAATTATGTTCAAAATTATACTTCCATAGTATATTATACCTGTTATATTTGACTTTTTACTCAATTTAATATATTATTTTGTTTATTTATATATTGAATTATACACATTTAAAAATTATTAAAAGCTAACATTATGACAGTATGCGATTAGACGATGCAAATAAGATTCCACTTGACTAAACTTTTACTTACACATTAGTCACAATATTTAATAAGCTTGAACGATGAATAGTAGTCATAAGCAAAATGTAACAAGTATACTTAAAGAAACTCAAATATGTGTTGGTTAAGTTGGTAGAAGTTTATCCATGTGAACCCACTAACTTGGGTTCAAATCTCCTTAGGCATATTTTTAAAATATTATCGACATCATATAATTTTGATCTAGATTCATCCCTACACTCTTACAATGATTTTATATATTGGTTAAAGGTTATTAAATCATTCTCTTTGGGGTACAGTACAGGATTATATTTTTTTTGATTTTGGACTATATTGGACAATAAAAAAAAAATTACCTAAAATAATCCCAATTATCCATGATTTTCCTACTATAATCTCACCTATTGATTAACAATGAATAATCCCAACTTTGAGGGGTATTTTTTCCAAGAGTAAACCCGGTGACCGGATGACTTGTTATAGCAAGTTTTATTTTTTTAAAAAAAAGATAAATTAAAATAAAATGTCGAAAAAAATGTTAAAAAATTCATAAAAAGTTTATGATTTATTTTATTATTTAGAATTTTTTATGTAAATTTTCAAAAATATTTTCTAATTTTAAATTAATATTTAATTTATTGTTTTGGTGAATTACCTACTATACCAGGTCTATCGGGTTACCTAAGTTTACTCTAGGAATTCCTTCAAAATTGGGATTATTCATGGTTAATCAATAGGTGGGATTATTGTAGGAAAATCATGAATGATTTGGATTATTCTAGGTAATTTTTCTTAAAAAAAACTCTATTTAATTATTTGTGTTTCTAATTTATAAACTACAAATAATATTTACATGTGAAAGTCTATTTGAAATAATTATTTTTTTATTATAAAAGCAAAATTGCGTACATATGATTCCAAACCCGTCATAGAAGTACTATTTTTTGGAATTGGATTAATAGTTAAAGGTCGTTGACTTCAAAATAGGGGTTCTACATACTACATTGTTAGCTAAAATTATGACTACATTATTGAGATAATTCTTGTGACTATACAAGTAATTAATAATCAATACTAAATGTTTGAGTTTGAGACTTAGTTGTTTACTTGCTACAAATGCATGGGCACACATATTAAGAAAGTATTGTGCAATTATTAGGAGCATGTGGTGGTTTCTTTTTAGGGATTTTTTTTAATATTATTTGATGAAAATTAAAAGAGAAAAATAGGTTTTTTAGATGATTGAGAATATTATAAAAATTAAATAATGGTAGGTATAAAAGTTAATGAGGTATAGAATAGGACAAAAATAGGAGTAGGTGAAACTTTAAATGATTAGTTTTTTTTACTAAAAATGAAAATGTAGCAAGTAATATTAAACTTTCCAAAATAGAAAATGTAGTGAGTATTATGGAACGGAAGAAATATAACTAACCAAATTGTGTTTATTTGCAATTAGATGGCACAAATGATGACTTGGTTTGATTGAGTGACTTAAAATTTGACCATATGAGTACTTGTTTGTTAGGTTGTTGCCCCTCCCTTTGTGGGTCTCTTTTCTTTTTCTTCCAAACATTTTAATTTCTCATCACTATTTTTTTTATTATCTCTCTTTACTTTGTTTTATACTTTTATTTTTATTTTTATTTATTTGTACGTATTTTTTTATTCAATTTATAAGTTGCAGGTTTCTCTCTTTTTAAAGACTTTTCTCGAGCTGAGGGACTCTTTGACCGCACTCTCCTCCATGGGTATGAATTGATGTCGTTCTTCCCTCCCCAAACCCTGACCATAATTTTCTATGAACGGGATACACTGAGTATGATGATGAGGCTAGTACAACAGTCAACAAATAACCTTTGCAATTATAAATATAAAAATAAAAAATCTCCTAATTCTGAGGGGTTTTTTAAGATCTGATTCTTTACCTAATAATAATAATAATAATAATAATAATAATAATAATAATACGTGATTGTTATAAAAACATTGCCTTAATGACATTAATCATATCATACATTCTAATAAAATTCTTGGGAAATGACAAATGTCAATATAAGAGAAGGTGTGCCATTTGTAATTTTTCTATTGGTTAAAAGCTAAGAGATTTCTTTCTTCAATTAATACTGTCTTTTCTGCATTGCTGTTTCAATCTACATTAATGCTTGCTTAATTTAAGGAATAATTTATTAGAATACCATAAATAATCTAAGGAATAATTTATTACCATAAATAATTTATGTACTTATGGTGTTTTAATTATTTTTATTTCAAATGTCACAATTTTAAATTTGCCTAAATGAACTAATTACAGTCAAAGCTAACAAATTATTTCTCACATGGAATAATCAAATTCATTAATTGCTTTTATTAAACTAAATTGAGTAAATTAATTGCATTTATTCTTGACCAATATCTCTACCATTAAATTATCTTTGACTATCATTTATTTATGGTTAAATTGAGTAAATTAGAAAATATATATACCACATCATATATTCTAGACAATTTCTAAAATTACAAATTTAATTTATACATATATTGTAAAAATTGAGTAATTTACTACATAATATTTCAGACTTTATTTTTTATTTAAGATATATATTCATATATGTCGATGCTAAAAAAACCGTGCATTGCACGTGATTCTATACTAGTTAGTTTATAGTATTATTGACTTTGTGCTAAGGTTCTTGATGACAAAGAGATCTCAAAATTCATGCATGAATAAGATTTAGAAGAAATTCTAAGGTTATTAGTTTCATAACGGTTATTGACATTATTCATTATTTAAGTTTATTTTATATATATTACAACTAATGTGTAAGAAAAAATATAGTTAAATGAGATGTTATTTGAATCGTCTAATCGAATACTTTCATAATATTAACTTTTTATAATTTTTAAATGTGCATATTTTAATATATAAATAGTTAAATAAAATAATAAATTGCGTAAAAAAAATACGACAAAAGTAAGAAATACTTCCTTTGTTTTGAAATAGTCGTTACATAAGATTTATTGGTACTATTAATCTTTCAAACTTATTTTATATACAACGGTTAATATGTAAGAAACAAAATTAGTCAAAAAATATTGTTTGAATCGTCTAATCGAACACTTCATAATATTAAATTTTTATAATTTAAATTAAGCATACTTTAAATATAAATGATCAAAATTACGCATTAGATTGTGTAAAATGTGAAATGTAACAATCATAAGAAGGAAGAAGACGTACTTCCTCCGTTTTGAAATACTGGCTACATTTTCGTTATCGACACTATTCATCGTTGAAGCTTATTTTATATATTGCGGCTAATGTGTAACTAAAAATATAGTCAAATGGAATTTTGTTTGAATCGTCTAATCACATACTTTCCCGATATCAATTTTTATAATTTTTAGACTTGTATAATTAAAAAAATTAATGATCAAAATAATTCATTGAACCGCATAAAAAGTCATATGTAGCATATGAGTATTTATAATGCCCCATACAGACAAAAATACCGGTTGCAGTTTCTGTCAATTCTTCAGGAAACAAACTCAGAGCTTTTCCTTTCCCGTTCTTAATAAATTATCCAACTTACACAAATTTAGAGAGTGGGTTACCTTTAAGCTTTTTTTTTGTTTGTTTCTTTATCCTCTTATGGAGCATACTTATGATTTTCTTTACTTTGATTCTTCCCCTTTGGAAGAACTTCTGCAATAGATCAGAATTTTTACTTTCAAAGTTGATATTATAGGATTTGTCCGCATCACTTAGCCAACAGTTGGAATCTGGCCATATTTCCATTAAGTTTATTGCTCTATTACTACACAACATATAATCTGAAGTCTCAACCATCAGCAACCATAAAATTATGTTTCTAGTTGGATTATATCTTTAATATGGTAATAAGAATTTACAAGTTTAATTAAACCACTTTTCATTTAGTAGAATATTCAGCGTCAGGTATGAGGAGCGTATATATTGCAAAAACAAGGTCGTATCGCATCGGCTGTGTTGTAAAGGTTTTCAAAACAAACGAACCGATATTTTCCGCGTTGTAAAGGTGTAAATAATCGCGTTTTGAGCTGTATAAATGGATATCTTATGGTTTCGACCGATATTAAAACGATATGCTAACCGCATCAGCGTTTTGTTATCGTAATCGCAACCGTTACCGCATTTTACACTATCTCTTCTAACTCAAAGGGCTCTTGTGTAAGGGGATGTGTTACTATGTTAGAATATATCCATTAACTATTACTAAAACAAAATAAGCTGACATCATCACTAATTAATATTACTTACGTGTCACAACCTCAACAAAAAATTTTCCTCCAAAACTCAATGATTACATCATCAGTGATTAATATCTTTGACTTAATTACTTTCTAACTATGACTATAATGTTATCCATGTTGATGTTATATTTATTATGTCACGTCATTTAATATATTAGAAATCTATATATTTTACTTCATTTTTTCAATTATTTATAAAATCTTATCAATTTTATTTATCAAATGAGTATTATTTAAGTGTATTAGATATTTTAAGTTGGTTAAAAGATAATATACCTTTATGAGGATTTTTTTATTTATACTAATGAAATTGGTTACTTAGATGCAATACACAAATATTTATGTTAAATCTAAAACTAAATTTTCACAATCATCTACGCACAATGCAAAGTATGGTACAAATCAAACAATGTAGGTAATATATACAACTATTCAGAGCGAAATAAGATACAACTATATATACAAGTAAAATTTATCTCAAAATTTTAATTTCTTAAATGACATATAATAAATTTAATAAAGCCATACATCGCACGGAAATTATCTAGTATAATATATTCTAGAACCTCAATCATTATAAACTTTTAACTAAATTAATTCCCCCGACATATTAGCTTTGACTGAATGTGTATTACGCTTAGGATTGCATTTCAGGAAACATGCATGGATTATAATCCTATCGTGTATTGACTATGAGTTTATGTGACTGTCATTCTGCTTTACATTTAGGTGTGAAGGTAAACATCTTGGATAGTGAAAACATAGGTATGAATAAGGTGCGAAGGTAAAGATGTATCGGTCGAAACTCGAAACCATAAGGTATCTCTTAATGCGGCTCAAAACACGGTTTTTTTAACCTTTACAACGGGGAAGTATCGATTAGTTTGTTTTAAAAATCTTTACAACGCGGCCGATGCGATGCGATGCTGTGGCCTTATTTTTATTCTATGGTTAGAATTGACAATGACAATTTGGCATCGTTGTTGGTGTTTACACATCTAGAACATTTTTTATCATGAGTAATGCCAATAACAGAACAAATATAACCTAAAGCTTGTTTTAGTATTAGAATATATTGAATTCAAATCTCATCTAACTCTCTAATTTTCTAAACCTACCTATAATTATCAAAAAAAAGTTAATATAATTGCTCAACAAAACATTTTGGAGCTCGAGTAAGGCTCAAATTAATTTATGATTGATCATCATGTAAATACTTTCAAGTCTCTAACTAATCTGCTTCTTTGTTCTTAATAGATTAACTTACTTGTATTGAACTGATGTAAAAGCAGATACTGCATGAATTTTTGATGAATGTATATGGAGGGCCAGGAACATTATTGGTGGACCCTTCACATACATTCATACATTCTCATTCCTCTCAAAGACAACTTCCCACTGATTCATCTTATACTTATCTTATACTTCCTCCGTTACATAATTCTTGCTATATTTTGTTTTTGGTCACTATTCATCGTTTAAGCTTATTTTATATATTGCGGCTAATATGTAAGTAATAATATAGTCAAGTGAGATCTTGTTTGAATCGTCTAATCGCATGCTTTCATAATATAAACTTTTTATATTTTTTAAATGGGTATAATTCGACATATAAATGAATAAAATAGTACACTGTATTGCGTGAAAAAATTAAATATAACAAGTATTATTAAAAGGAGAAAATAAATTTCAAATAAACCATCATTATTGATTTTTTTCCATGTCATTAAGTGGCCCTACCTAGACCCTTATTTGTAGGCAAGATTTGGGAAGGTAAGTAGAGCTGTTCAAAAGTGATCCGACCCGAAAATCCAAATGTGTTCCTTTTTTAAGGTTTATCGAACCGACAATACCCGAACCGAAGTTGTACCTGAACCGATTGACAACCGAAAATGGGATAGCTGAACCCGAACTGTAACCGTTTTTTGTAACCGACACATAACCGTTAACCGAGATAACCCGAACCAAAAATGACCGACCCGAGTCATATCCGACCCGAATCATGCTCGAAATGGAACTCGATCCGACAAAAACCGACTAAACCCAAATAAATTTTAGATCGAATTGCTTCAAACCTGAACCAATTTTTAATATAGAAGTATGATAGACTCATATTCAATCATCTTATTATTTAATCTGATAAAGTGATATATATTAAATTGTACTCATATATATAATATAGAAGAAAGACAATCAAGTCAATTCAACATAGATATAGAGATAAGTTTTTCAACCCACCATATACTAACGTCCTGAATTCGCCCCGACAAATAGATGTACCCAAAATGATCCTTTGAACAAACTAAGATATTTATGTCATTCTTGAGAAGGAAAAAATCAGTTCCATTACAAGTTAAAAAGCTTACATATCCAGATTCATTCACTTACAGTCAGCCCTTTTTGCTTAATGATTCCTACTTTTCCCAGATTTCATAATCCCATGATCAAAAGTGGGCATGGAACTTAGAGATTGACAGTATTACTAGTTACTTTTTCATGAGTACCCCTTTTTTTGTCTCTCCTTTTTTCCTGTTAATTCTTTCCATTTTTGGAAAGTCATATTTTCTGGAAGCAGCTCATAAACTCCATTGATCTCCATTCTCTGTTCTGCATACTAATTAACTCATAGCCTCAGAAATACTCTGTAATGATGGCCGCCATGTCTTCGATCTCGAGCTCATAGATCTTGATACCAATCTCTGTCTGTCATGATCTGATGCCTGCATTCAAACAAAAAGATAGAATTTTTATACCGTCAAATTCAGTTTCATATG
Source organism: Amaranthus cruentus (assembly GCA_019425755.1). NCBI lineage: Eukaryota > Viridiplantae > Streptophyta > Magnoliopsida > Caryophyllales > Amaranthaceae > Amaranthus > Amaranthus cruentus. The sequence goes on along the minus strand of CM033457.1, from coordinate 12,722,660 downwards.
CACAGAACTCTGTTTCTCTTCTGTTTATTCAGACAGATTCAAATTACCCAATTCAGATTTTTAATCATACTCCTCCAAAACAGATCCGACGATCCGGACTTCGAAAACAAGACCAATTTGGATATAAAATTCAATTATAAACCTATCCGAAACACTTGACACGAAAGCTGATGACCAAATGAACACCTCTAATGTTTTACCTGATCATTATTCTCTGATTCATCTTCTTTTATTTCACTTGTTTGCATATTATCAGTACTTCCTGAACCTTTCTGATTCATCTTTTCCTTAGCCAATTTTTTAGCCATCAGTACCTTTTTAACCTCTGTCAACATAAAAACACAAACGTTACAATGTTAGATACCCAGAGTCAGCCCTGAGATTTGAAAGGCTCGGGCAAAATATTAATTAAGGAGTAACATAAAATATACTTTTTAGGCCCTTAACTTTTAACTATTAGACGTTGTTATTTTAGGCCCTTTTGATCTCTTATAGGGTCGGCCCTGTATGTAGCGTTAAAAAACATACCTTGTGAAGTAACAAGGCGATAAGCCCGGCCTAAGACGAGAGTGTCAGTAGGCCGGAGCAGTTTAACCCGAGTGTAACGGACAGTCTTCTTCATATCTCCGGAAGTAGGACCGGATTCATCGTCCGACATAGGGATAGGAATGATAAGGGACACATAGTGACCAGGGTTCATCTTCATTACTTCATTAGCAGTAATAGGCCAATACATTCTCTCAACTTTTCCATTTGGGTGTTGTATAACCAATGCTGCTGCATCCACTGCTTGACAATTTCCCATTTTTTTGTATATATTTTTGAAAAGTGGGAAAAACAACTACAAAATTGAGGAAATTAATGAGAAAATTTGGGCTAGTTTAAGATGAGAAGGAATGAAAGGGAAGAAGTTTGATGAAGTGAAAAGAATTGAAGGGATATGAAATAGGGATAAGTCTTTATCTTATGGGAGAACCCACCAAAATTTTAATTATACTCGTCTGTTCTATTTGCATTGTATCATATAAAAAGTGGATAAGTTTAAAAAAAGGTAATAAATGAAGAAAAAAGAGAGCTAAAATATATGAATAAGATTAAAAGTAAGTGAGTTTAAAAAAAAAATTAAAAGTAAGTGACAAATAATTACTAAAAAAAATCATGCAAATTAAGTAAGACAGATCAAAATAAAAAATAATGCAAATCTAATGGTAAAAGCTTCAATTAACATTACCCTTTGCTTTATATTTGCTTAGCTAAGCTAATATCTTATCTCATTCTCACCCACCTAAAACTTATGGGTACTTTGGATTTTATATATACCTACAAGTTTCATAAGAGGGAGGATTTAGGTAAGGTTAGATTATTTGATTCCACATTAAAGATACAAGTGTAGAGATGTTGATCCGGATTAGATCATTTAATCTCACCCACAAATTCATTTAATGTTTTATCGTCTACACTTATTTATTGACCTTATTTGATATATTAATTACAAATTAATATGTATACTTTTTGAAAGATGTGCAAATCAAATGGAACGGACACTATATACCTACCGTTTATCTTAAGAGGGAGAGGGTTTAGGTAAGGTTAGATTATTTAATTGAGTTTTACACAAATAAGAGTAACAATAATGTGGGTATAATGGTTGATAATAATTTATTAATCATGTGTTGGGTCAATTTTAGCTCCAAGGAAGGTGCCTTAAATATAGCCTTTAGGTAGTCCCATATGGGTTGATGTCATCACAAAGTGGGGTCATAGGGACCATCTTCGGCATTGTCCACGGAGGTGTTAAAAAAGTTTTGTACTCCGTCCTATTCAGCCTAAATGTCTCATTTAGTTTTTCACATTTGTTGAGGTAATATTTTAACTGAAATTATTCTTAATTAAAAATTATAAATATTTGATATTAACAATCCTTGTATTTAGACAAATCAGACAAGATCCCACCTGACTATGTTTTAGCTTATAGATTAAGAGTAAAATACAAATTAAGAGTGATTAGTGAATAGTGCCAAAAAAATATGAGACATTTAGGCTGAATAAGAGGTAATAGTATATAATGTTTCTAATACTAACTATTTAAGATTTTGGGAATGATTTAATCTTGATTTGTGTTTACCAAATGAGTTTCTTAAATGGTGAATTAATTTCTTTTGAACTTCTTTTCTTTACATACTAAATAAACTTTTCTATGAAAAGTAGTCACATGCGACTTGCTAGCATAAGTGTAGGATGAGCTTATAAATGATAAATTGCTTTTTTTTTTTAGAAAATAATAAATTAGTTAATACTTTTATACGTACATTGTTTATTTATTTGTAATGTCGCATAATGGCATTGAAATATATGATTGTTTATGTGCAAATGTGATTATAATTAAGTATCATATTGATATTTTAATCTACCAAGCTGGTTCATGAAGGAAAAAATTATGCTATTTAAAAATTTAATAAATGTGAAAATAATAAAAATTGATGGACATTATGGTCATTTTTCAATTAAATAAGAGTTCATTTATTAAGAAGATGAGAGATAATTACCAACTAATAGTTATTGATTATTGAAACCCCTAATATTTTTTTTTTTAAAAAAAACATTTATATATACTTCAATATGCATTTTAAACTCTACTTGTTTATAGATGGCTAAGAATTTTTTATTTCAAATTTTTTGTACTTTTTATTCTTATAGCTTACTTTAATCATTGATATAAATTAAAACTTAAAAATATATTATTAACCACAATTTAAGTTTTTAAAAAATAATGTGGTAATATATAATAGAAAGAAGCTAAACGATATTTTGATAGTAAAAAAATACAATTATTTTTTAGATTTTTATGCACTATCTAATGATTTGTTTATTTTCTTTTTCTATTTGAGAAGGGGCCGGGTGGGGTTGAGCTTGAGAAAATAATGAGGAGGAAAAAATATTTGTTATAGAAGTATAATTGAAATTATGATTTAACATCTTATCTCCCATTTCAAAGGTCTACGGTTTTCCATACATACATGGGTTTGTGAAAGTTGAGTATTATGAATCTTATTTTCTTATTTTTAAAAGTAGTTGGGGCAAATTAAAGGATTGGATTGGTTGTTTCTATTTGTCCACCTCTCTCTCTTACCTGGGTCTACAACTTTAAGATGATAAGACCATGGATGATGGACTTGTAAGTTGTGAGTTTAACTAGTAACTATATATTAAATGATACAAAAATATTCTCTTCACTTTAAGAATAATTGTCACAAAAATATTTAAAGAAAAAGAATTTAAAAGAAAAGCATTTACTCACCAATGATCATTCAAACCTTTAGAACTAAGTTTACTTTCTTGCTTATTATTACTTAGTTGAACTTCAAATAAATGGTAAACTTAAGAGGTTAAGAACCCGACAAAGGAGGAGAATACTATGATCCTCATTATTTCCAATTATTGGGAATTATACATGAAAGAATCACCGGTTATGCACCACAATCTAGTGGTGTGGTGGAAAGGAAGAACTGAACTCTTCAAGAAATGGTTAATTACGTGTTGTCATACTCAAATTTAAGTGATGGATTTTGGGAGAAGCAATGTTTACCGCATGTCACATTCTAAATCGGGTTCCATCAAGAACTAATAAGGAAACTCCTTATGAATTATGGTACAAAAAGAAACCAAACTTAAGTTATCTTAAGGTTTTGGTTTGTAGGGTTATCGTAAGGGTACCCAGACAAAAGAGAAAGAAATTCGATGAACGTGGTCTTGAAAGCATATTAATAGGTTATGTAAATCAAGGCAAAGCCTATAGGTTCTATGTTATAAAACAAAATGACTATATATCCATTCATTCGATAATTGAGACTAAAGATGCAATATTTCATGAGAATAGATTCTCATCAATTGGTAGACAAAGAAATCTACAAATAAGTACCGATGACGATGTCATTTGAAAATATTCAACAAGAAAATCCACAAGAAGATGATGTTGATAAAAATCAACAAATTGTCTTACCAGATAATCCAATGGATGAAGAAGATATTCCTTAAAAGAGTAAACGACAAAGAAATGCAAAGTCTTTTGGTCTCGATTTTCATGCATATCTAGTAGAAGGTACTAGAAATGACATTCATTCTAGTCTTCCATATTTACTAAATGTGGAAGGAGACCCATTGACGTATAGCGCTGCTTTGGCATCACAAGATAGTTCCTTTTGGAAGGAAGCTATCAATGATGAAATTGATTCCATTATGGGAAATAATTTGTGGGTATTAGTTGATTTACCTCCGTCATGTAAACTGAAGGGTTGCAAGTGGATCCATCAAAAATAGGAGAGAAAGCTAGAGAGAGAAGCTCTGATAATTTTCAAAAATTCCCCAAGATCTTTAAAGTTTCTGACAAATCTTCAAACTTCTGACAAATATCTTCAAGATCTTCAAAGGTATTCAAACTGTTCTTCAAATTATTTGAATATCTTCAAACTGTTCTTGAATTTGTTCATCGTAAACTTGAATTTGTTCATCAAGACTTGAATTTGTTTATGAACCTAACTTTAATGTTTGAAAAATATCAATTGCTAATTTATTTTGATTATGGCTGACAATGATTCTGCGGCTAACTTTGAGATTAACTCTTTGAACCCAAGATTTCCCCCTTTAGTTGTATGCACCCAAGTAGCGAATATAAGCGCGGATCAACATGATTTGGAGGACAGTAGTGACATAAGGATTACCCTTCGTTATGAGTCAATAAAGACCGGGGAGTCATCAGTATCCCCTATTTATATTACAGACAAACACCAACCTGCGCCTTGAGAAGTGAGCATTGCTTTTTAGCCCAACTACTTGCCAAGAATTAATCCTGGCCTGGAAGGGTTATTGCTTGTAGATACGGAAAAGATGGACGAGTCAAGCGAATCGTCGAGCAGGCAGAGCGCAGTGCGGCCTCCTCCTCCTTTCTATATTAAAGATGGTGGCCCTTTGAACTACTTCGTGGATTTAGTAACCAAGGGAGATTTGGAGAAGAACAGGGATAAGATTTCGACCAAATTTGGTTTACCGAATGATTGTAACTTATTGATGCCGGGGAATTATGATACCGTAAGGTTTCCCCCTCCACACTGTATAGCTGTATATCTCCCTGTATTTGAGCAGGAGTTTAGGTTTCCCCTACACCCATTTTGTAGAGAGGTGTTGGGCATTTTAAATGTGACGGTACCGGAGTTGTACCCGAATGCTTGGGGTTGCATAGTACCTTTTTTAATACTATGCAAGGTTTTAGGTGTCTCCCCCACACTCACAGCCTTTAGATACATTTTTAGGGCACGACTGTGTAATTCGCAGGAGTACGGATGTGGGTGGATAACTTTCACTCACCGTCGTGGACTGAAGATAGTCCACGACTTGCTTGATAATCAAAGGAACTATAGGACTAAATTTGCCTATCTATACTGTTCCAAAGGATGGAATATCAAGACATCCTACGACATCAAGCCCAAGCTTTCAGACTTCAATAATGGGATTCCGCAGTGCTCAATTAATGACGCGGTAATAATTGAGTACGCGAAGATGGATGTCAAACTTGACAGGAAGCCATCCCATGTCCAGTTTAATTAGATCCCCTCACCAACTGAGCTGATGAACGAGGACCTTCTCTCCGCGTTCCAAATCAGCTTATCGATTGATAAGAGTAAGGATCGGTTATTGCCTTTCATTTATTTGCATACTTGTATTTTTACCTTGTATTTTCATTTGTAGGAATTGCAAAGGAAAATTTACGGAGAAAATATCCAGATCTGATGAAGAAATTTTCCCTGATGCGGTTTACTCATGGCCCTAGCAAGAGGCCTGCTGACAAACCTCCTCTGCCTCCCCCAAAGGTATTGCTTTTAAATTCATCCGTCGTTCTAAGATTAGTAATCCATGGGAAAATGATGATGACGCGGTTTCTCTCCAGGATTCGGTGACGACATTAAAGGGGCTGGATGATGTCCCCTCTAATCAGGAAGCTCTGCAGCTTCTGGAGGACCGGAAGAAATTTCATATACCCGATGAAACCAAAAGGGTGTATCCTGTTAAGGAGAAGGCGGCGAAGAAGGGAACGAAGAGGAAAAGGGGCTCTTCTTCTGCTGAGAGCGCAGTGAAGGATGTCGCCGCGACTCTAATAAAGCCGCGGTTCCTCTGGTGATCAAACCGATCGGGGGTGAAGCCGCTGCTCCCCTTAAGAAACAGGCTACCGGCAAAGGTAAAGAAAAGGTCGGCGAGTCTGCTCCTCTGGCCGAGCCGCTGAAAAAGGTCCCGTACAACCGTCGGGAGGTGGTGCCCTTCAACCCCAGCACGCTTTTTTCAGAGCTGGGGTAGAAGGGGATGGTGACTAGGTTCAACCGAGCTTCGGCTCAACTGGTCAGCCAGAAGGACGTGGATCACTTAGATTCAGTGTCCCCTCTTGATAGGGTGCGCCAATTACAATCTTCAGCCGCTGAGGTAACACTCATTCATTCTGATTTTTCAACATGATATATTTTTTGTTTTCATCTAAGTGTGCTCCTTTTCTTTCAGACATTTTTAAGGCTGTCGTACGAGCTGAATCTCCACAGGCAGAATGCCGTGGATAACGAAACCGTTGAGGCTCTGACTGCTCGGTGTAATGAGCAGAATGAAGAGCTTCAAAAGTTAAAGGGGGAGCAGAATGAAGTCGCGCCTGATTCAAACTGAGCAATGGAGGGAAAAAGCGAGCAAACAGCTGGAGATCTCCATTGCAAATCTTGACAAAGCGACGGGTTTCTCGGCTACTCTGGGTCACGAGATCGGGGAGCTGGTTGAGGCTCATTGTAAGCTGGTTCACCAAAAGCAGTTTTTGGCGAAGCGAGTGGAGGACGATTTAAAGACTTTTAAGCTGGTGCTCGATGCTGCTAAGATTTATAAGCTACGTTTGGAGAGACGAGCAAGGAATGCTCGGGATTGGTTGACCTCGGATAAACCGGAGGCAAAGACTTTTTTGAACAACCTCACTGATGAAACGATGGAGGCGAGTGCTTTGATAAGTGAAGAGACATTTCGACTGGCGGCCTTGGATTTGGGAATAAACTTTGATGAACTACTTCAATCAGCCAGGAGCAAGACGGATGATGCTAGAAGCAATCTTTCCGAGAGGCTGGAGAGGGAATCCATAGTTTTAGTTGACGCGGAATGGGATGCGAAGGAGAAGGAGGAGTGGTTGAAGAAGGTGAGCGAAGAAGCTGAGAATGAGGCCTTGTGCCTGGATTTGGAAAAGCTCTCCTTATCTCCTACTTTTATTCCCGAGCTTCCGGAGGACTTATCCTTGTCTAAGCTGGAGAGTTTGAGTCTGGAGCTCTCGGATGTGCCGGTTGAAGAAGGGAAGAGTTTGCAGGGCTTGCACAAAGAGTTAACGGAGATAAAAGCCGAGCCTTTTAATGTTGAAAAATATATAAGCTTTTCTCCTGTTCGTAAACAAGACGCTGCTTCCCAAGAGCCACCGGAGAATGTACTAGAGGCCGCCGCTGATTTCTTAGATGATATCTGAAGTGATTGTAATGTTGTAGACTTGATTTGTGTATCAAAAACAATTTTTTGGGTAGCACTTGATGTAATTATTCTTTTTAACAATTTGTCTGGATCTTGGTTATGAAACAATTTGTAATTATTGATTTTGTAATTCTGTTTTGGGCGGTTTTCCGCGGAATGAATTTATGAAGTATCTTTTCTGATGACAATTGTGCTGATTTTGACTTATCGATAAGACGTACTGTTGTGATTCTTTGCCGTTTTGACGAACATAGTTCAGCACTTAGAACTTTTTTAGACAAGGGACCCCTTTCTTAGGGTCCGACTTATCGATACGACGTAATGTAGAGACTGTTTGCATAGTTCAACACTTAGAACTTTTTTAGACAAGGGACCCCTTTCTTAGGGTCCGACTTATCGATACGACGTAATGTAGATTTTGTTTGCATAGTTCAACACTTAGAACTTTGTTAGACAAGGGACCCCTTTCTTAGGGTCCGACTTATCGACTTTACGGATAACTGAGATGATTGAATTTAAGAAGATATGCAAAATTTAGATGATTGGTTGCCAAGTACGTCTGGCAAACTATTGTAACATCAAGTACGTCTGATGCTTAGACAGTGATTGGAAATAATAAAATGATTATCAAACGAAAACGCGGATTACATTAAACAAAGTAATGTCTGACAATATTGAAAGTACTGAAATACTGAAAAGTGCTGAGTTAATGGAAAATACTGAAAATACTGAAAATAAGTGATAGTGCGGAAAATGATTATGCGGATGATGGTGATACGGATAGTGATAGTAGACCCTTGCATATCTTGTTAAATGAAGAACTTTTTCAAGTGATCTCCATTCCACGGGCGTTGGAGTTTTTTTCCTTCCATATCTTCTAGTTCAAAAGTTCTGGGTATGATGGTGCGGATTATTTTGAAGGGCCCATCCCAGTTAGCCCCGAGTTTGCCTTTTTTTGACGATTTTTCCTGTGGCTTCAACTTTGCGGAGCACAAAATCTCCTTCTTTGATGAGCACTCTTGTTTGACATGGCGGTTGAATTGGCGAATCATTCGTTGTTTCTGGGCTATGGATCTTAACAGGGCATTCCCTCTTGTCTCTGGGAGTAGGTCTAAGTTTTCCTTTTTTGCCGCGGCATTTTCATCATGATCATAGAATGTGACTCTGGTCGAGGGAATACCTATTTCTACAGGTAACACTGCTTCTGAACCTGATAGTTCGACTAGCCCAGAGAATACCTGGTAGTTCTTCGTCCCATGTGTCTTTTGCACCTTCTATTTTCTTTTTGATACCATTGAGGATTTCTTTGTTTGCTAACTCTACTTGGCCATTGGTTTGGGGCCTAGATACGGAGCTGAACCTGATTTGAATATTGAATTTGTCGCAATACTCCACTGTATTCTTGCTAATGAACTGTCGGCCATTGTCAGTAATCAAGACTCTTAGAATGTCGTACCTGGTGATGATGTTGCGCCATATGAATTGACATACTTGCTTATCCGTGATAGAACTCAATGCTTCTGCCTCAACATACTTTGTGAAGTAGTCAATGACTACGATGATAAATTTTCTCTGCCTCTTTGCTGGTGGGAATGGTCCGAGGAGGTCCATTCCCTATCTTTCAAAAGGTAGTACAGCTTGAATGCCGGATAGATAGTTAGATGGCTTTCTATCTATTTTGGAGAAGTACTAGCACTTGTTGCAGTGTCGGATGATGTTCTCCGCGTCTCCTCTTAGGGAAGGCCAGTAGTAGCCACTTCTAAGAACTTTGTTGATGACAGTGCGTACTCCTTCATGGATGCATCCCCCTTCATGTATTTCACGGATGATGTAATTGCCTTCTTCAGGGGTCACACACTTCAGCAGAGGATGGGTGTATGATTTTTTGTATAACGTTCCTTCGTGAAGTTTGAACCATTTGGCTTTCTTTTGAAGGGTTTTAGCTTGATTTTTGTCTTCAAGCAAGATATGATGTTGCAAGTATTGGATGTAAGGGTCCATCTAAGATTCTGATCTGTCAATAGGATACACCATGAACTTAATACTGGGATTTGGAAGGACTTCCCATACAATATCTCTAGCCGCGGCTGTTTCAGCCGAACTGGCTAGTCTTGCTAGGGAATCAGCTTGTGCATTCTCAGATCGGGGAATGTGAGACAAGGTGAACTTCTCGAATTTCTCGACGAGCTCTTTTACTTGGAGCAGATACATTTTCATGCTTTCATCCTTGGCCTCAAATTCTCCATTAACCTGACCTACAATTAATTGAGAGTCAAAGAATGTGGATAGGATTTTAGCCCAGGCCTCATAGCATATTTTGAGCCCCAAGAGAAGTGCTTCATATTCTGCCTCGTTGTTTGAGGCCACGAACTCAAATCTAACAGCCCTTTCCATGCAAACTCCGACAGACGATATAATGAGAAGCCCCTCTCCACTAGAATATTTGGTGGAGGAGCCATCTACGTACAACTTCCACTCCTTATTGGAATTAGAGGTAGTCGGAATTGTAGTTTCCGCGATGAAATCTGTTAGTGCTTGGGCTTTTATGGCTGTCCGTGGCTCGTACTCGACCCCAAAATCCGCCAGTTAATTTGCCCAATCAGATATGCGGCTTGATTGATTTTTCCTTCTATTACCTTCTTCAAAGGTTAGTTGGATCTCACTGTTATCTGATGTGATTGGAAGTATGGCTTCAGTTTTCTGCTAGCCATCACCACTACAAATAGAACTTTTTCTACCTCAGTGTAATTTCCTTCTGAGCCGCGGTATGCATGGCTGATGTAATAGACAGGGAGTTGCTTCTTTTCCCTTTTCACGATTAGTACCCCGAAAGGGAGTATTCAGAGATTGAGACGTACAACACCAAGGTTTCTCCATTAATAGGAGATACTAATTTGGGAAGGGAGGCCAAGTATTCCTTCAACTGATCGAAGGAATCCTCGGCTTCTTTTGTCCATTCAAATCTAGCTTGCTTGAGAGTTTTGAAGAAGGGAGAGCACTTATCTGCAGATTTTGACATGAATCTCCCCAGGGCAGCGATACACCGAGTTAGTCTTTGAACTTCTTTCACTGAAGTGGGCTACTTCATGTTCATTATTGCCTTGATTTTGTCCGGGTTGGCCTCTATGCCTCTTTCATCTACCAGGAAGCCAAGACACTTACCTCCAGTAACCCCAAATACGCACTTTTCAGGGTTGAGTCGCATTTGGTGGTTACGAAGGGTGAGGAAAGTTTCTGTCAAATCCGCAGCATGGTCTATGGCTTGTTTGCTTTTGGTAATCATGTCATCCACGTATACTTTCAAGTTCCGCCCAATTTGATTCTGGAAGACTTTGTTTACCATTCTCTGGTAGGTGGCTCCAGCGTTCTTTAAGCCAAAGGGCATGACATTGTAACAATATACTCCAGTGTTCGTGATGAAGGCCGTATGAGGTTGATCCTCTGGAGCTAATGGGATTTGATGGTAACCCGCAATAGCATCCATGAAGCTCAATAGGGCGTTGTAACATTCGTGAAATTCTTCCGGAATTTAATATAAATAATAATAATTAAATAAAACAAAACCCCCTAATTTCAACAAAATACATAAACCCATTTCTTTTCTCTCATTAATATACCCATACCCAAACCCTTTTCATTTTCCCTCTTTCGTGCAAACCCAGGAACTCAAACACCCACATTCTTCCTCAAGATTATTTCTTCCGTGTGTTCAATTCAACCTCGGCATTCCTGTTGATCGAGTACAACCTCCATACCTTGCGTTCCTTTTGAAATTCGAACATAACCTTCTCAATCCTTCTTCTCTGAGTTCAAACCACAAGACGACAACCTGCAACCTTCTTTGAAATTCAAAATCAATTGTTGATAAATTCACCGATCTTGTTCGAAAACATTCCCCTCCATTCGCATTTGTCTCTGTCGGACAGGCCGTTGTACAGCAACCCTTGGCAAAACAAACCCCATTGTTAATCCCCTAATCGTTCTATGATGTTGATTCGAAGCACCAAATAGCCGTGGACTCCCTCTCTTTCGCTGATTTTTGCAAGCAAACGGCATAATCTTTAATCAACAACGAGCCGCAACTGTTCTTTGATTTCTCACTCTTTTGGCGCCTGGTCTAGTGAAGAAAAGGTAAAGATTACCTTGTTGATTAATTTCCTTAAATTCTATATTATCTTATGTAGTATATTTACACTTTTCTTAATCCATCAATTTAGTATGTTATTCCGATTTTTAATCCTTATCAAGAAGCAATTATCATGAAGAGCTAAGTATCATTTCAAGATTTGTTCATCATTAAATATATTGGCCAAAATTAAGATTTTTATTGGAGTTTGGAATTATGGGTTTTACTTGGAATATATATTAATTAGATGTTCTTGAATAAGTTAGGAGCTTCTTGTGGAAATCTTTAATTGTGGATAAATAGTTGTGGTCTATTTAATTGGATAATTGGGCAATCTTGTAAAAGATGGATATTATGTTGGTTGATAGCCTTAGGTGAAGTTGTGATTAATCATTTTATTGGGAACACTTGTTAAGAATTAAATGTTAAATAATTGAAGATTAATGATGGATTAATAGTTCTTTAGGAATAATTCGATCATGGGCTTAAATGACTACTTTTGGGTTTAATAAAATATAATGGTGAATTAAGGATTAGAATATGCACTATTATGATGATTAGGAATATTAAAACAAGAGTCTTGGTTAAGCTTAAGTCCTAGAAGGAGATGTAATACTTTATATATAGTATAGTAGTGTCGAACTCCTTGGTGATTATATTTACTGTTGTGCTTCAGGATACGACTACGTGACGAGCCCTTTTAATCAGCTGTAGTGAATTGGTCTCGACTCCTTGAAGCAACGTTGTCGGTGAGTAGTAGCAGTCCCTTAAAGGGTCTGGCCAGACTACTGTTTCGAAAACGTTTTCTTATTCAAATTGTTTTGAACCGATGAATATCGATGATGATTTGGTTATGAATGATTATGTTGATTATGTTATGGTCAATGGATCGGGCTTGCGAGCTGGTCATTGACGGAGTTGAGGGACCTTGTCCCCTACTCCCTGTTTTTGAGGTGAATTGTCATTCAAATATTGACTAGCCTCACCCGAGAGCGACATAGCCATAGAGTTATGGGGCACCTCTCAAACTAGACTCCCTGTGCGCACATAAATCTAGGAAAAGGATGTTGCTTTTAGACCGATGTTTTGTATAACTGTGTTTTGTTGTTTTGGATTGTTACTTCTCATTCAGTTTAATCTGACTCCCTATTGTTTCTTTCTTTTAGATTGTTTACAGATCGGTACCAGTCGGGAACGATGGGTTAGCGGTGATGGATATAGTATACATGGAAGATTTATGAATTGAGTTTGTGGGAAGTGGTAGTTTTTGTATTGGGTTTTAGTAAGTGTGTAATAGACTTTGTATATTGATTACGTTATACTTATATAGTGACTTTGTATGAGTATTCTAGATTTTAGTTTAGCTATTTGGATTTAAGATTCGATGTTGTGGTTATGTATTAGACGTCGTGACCTTTTTTATGAGCTATGAATCGAAATTTGAGTTTTTGGGTTAGTAAACCTCGTGATGACTTGACTTGCTCAGTTAACGGTAAGTCGGGTTGTTACAGGCGTGGTCTGCTGTTGAGTCTACCAACCTATCTATCTTTGGGAGAGGATAATCATCTTTGGGGCATGCTTTTTCACAAGGACAACGTTAGATAGCCAATCAGAATACTTACATTCCCGGATGAAGCCGGCTTTCAATAATTTTTCCACCTCTTCTTTCGCAGCTTTTATTCTTTCCTTTCCTTGATGTTGCAGCTTTTGGTTCACCGGTTTGTAGCCAGCCTTTATTTCAAGCTTGTGACACATGATATCGGAGGGTATGCCAGGCATTTCCTCGACAGAATAAGCAAAGATGTCGCGGAACTCAGCTATGACAGCTAAGACATCGCGTCTCTCTGCTTCATGGAGATTCTTGACAACTTTGATTTTCTTTCCCTCGAACACGTCCACTTCTTCATATTGTTCTGCTGGTTGAGGTTTTGCGGGAGTATTGGTGTCCTCAGTGTAGACACTCATGATGGAGGGTTCTTGCCTTCGCCGTTTAGAAGGAACTTCAGCAACGGCTTCCTGTTTTAGAGTATTGATGAGGCATTGTCGGGCCGTGACTTGATCTCCTTTCAAGATACCTACTTTGCCATCATCCTGCTCGAATTGGAGTAACAGTTGGTTTGGGAGAATTAATGCTTTGAGTTTATTGATGAGGGGGAGCCCCATGATTGCATTGTAGGGGAACTTCAGGTCTACCACTGTAAAGCGGATGGGCATGGTTTTACAGCGGTCCCTTTCCCCTACTCGAACAGGGAGTATAATGGTGCCTAAGGGGGTGACTTGATTGCCTCCAAACCCTATCAGCGGTTTGTCAAGAGGTTGAAGGTGTTTTTCTTCGAATTTCATCTGTCGCAGGCATTCCATTGTCACAAGGTCGGCGGTGCTTCCGGTATCCAATAATACCCGTTTTACCTTCATGTGCCCTATCTTGATTGAGACAATCAGCGGATCAGTGTGAGGCTGTTGCAGTAGCTGAGATGTTGCGGCATCAAATTTCATGACGGGCCCTGAAGGTGAAGTCTTCGGTGGCCCCTTCAGCAGGGTGTGGACGCTATCCTTGGCGGCACGTATAGTGGGATAATCTTCGGAATATCCTCCGCAAATCAGATGGATAGTCCCTTGAGTATTGGAGCTTTCCTTTCTAGATTCTTCTCTTCTGGGAGATCTTCGCCTTGGGGCCCAATTCCGCCCTTCCGCGTCGTTCCTCTTACTGTATTCTTTCTTAACAACGAACCGTTCCAACTTCCCTTCATCTGCGAGTTGGTACATGATGAGCTTAAGTTCACGACATTGGGCCAAGGTGTGGCCATCTTCTTTGTGGTAGTCACACCACAAGTTGAAGTTGCGGCGGTCAGAGGGAGTAGTGGTAGGTGGTGGAGCCGACAATTCATCCCTGATAGCAAAGAAGATATCTTTTTGGTTTTTGTTGAACAATGGATCATTACCTCGATCTAATAAGTTGCGTGTCCTTGGACCTTCTTCCGCGGAATTAACGTGTCTTGATCGAGGAGGTCCCATATCAGAGGGGGGATCAGAGCATCGTGGTACGTAATTCCTTTCCCTTCTCGAGGCATATTCTTCTCTATTTCTAGAGGAAGGATGAGGAGGCAGCTCTTTCCGGTCCGACTTTCGCTTCTTCGGGTCATGGGCATGACATATTTCAGATGCTGTGACATAACTTTGACATTGCTTCATTGCTTCTGCATATGTCTTGACTTGGCTTTCCACCAATTGGAATTTCAATTTTTGAGCTCTCATGCCGTTGATTAAGGCATTCAGGGCGACTGATTCTTCCCATTCCGTGACTTTGAGCACTGCTTCGTGGAATTTCTTTAGATAAGAGGATATAGATTCCCCTTCATGTTGCGTTATGCTGAGCAGATGGAAGTTGGATTTTTCTTGCCTTTGGGAGGCGACAAAGTGGCATAGGAACTTGTTTTCGAGTTGGGCGAAGGTACGAATACTTCCCGGGGGAAGTGAAGTGTACCACGTCAGCGCAACTCCTGAGAGCGTAGTAGGGAAGAACTTACAGAGGAGGGCCGGTTCCGCGGTGTACAGAAGCATCAAGTTTTTGTATGTCATGACGTGTTCTTCTGGGCACGTAGTGCCATCAAAGGCTGCCATATTCGGGACTTTGATTTTTGCGGGGTTGGCTGTGGCTATAATCTCAGCGGAAAGCGGTGAGTTTATTAGCATTGGGTTCTTTGGTAGATCTCTTTGGTTTGGTTCCTCCTGTTGCTTGGTTACCGGGTTGGCGTGGTAGCTTGAACCGGTGATAGACGCTTTCCTTCTTTCTTCCCTCTTTCTATCAATCAGAGTTTGGACTTGTGAGGAGGTCCTTTGCCTCTTGCTTTCGAGGAACGTGCGGGCATCGCGAGAGGCTGTTTTAGATTCTCCTTCTTTGGAGTTCTCTCTGGTAGCGCTCTTGTGAGTTTTGGACATCTCACGTCGCCTCTTGTTCCTCCTACTAGAGCGCGACATCCCCGTGTCACTTCGAGATATAGGACGACTTGAATGAACTGGGGGATTCACTTGCTCTTGGAGATTTCTGATCTGGTTAGCCATCTCGTCCATAGTTTGTTGTTGAACAGGGGTGTTGTGGTTCAGGATCGTACGTAGCTGCTCGGTGAAGGCAGCCGTGTGATTTTGTGCTAGCATGTCCAGATCAAGACGGGTCACGACTTGATTGTTAGCCTGACCTGCAGAAGTGTTTGTATCTGTGCTATGCACGGTAGCGGTTTGAGTAGGATTCTTCTTGGGAGCCATAGCTTTTTGTATCACTCCCCACAGACGGTGCCAAACTGTTTCGGATATGAAACTTGAATCGACAATTGACCTCGGGAACCCATGAGAAGACGTAGTGGAAGCTCAATCGCCGTGATGTGTAGTGGAATGATTTCGTCTCTTCACCTGTTTTCCTGTACAAGACAAGTTAGCCTTGCCCGGGGGGTGATCTCCCGGAAGACCCCTCCGACGCTCAAGTTAGATCGGAGAAGTGGGAAAGTAAGTGAACAAGAGATCACGGGGAGATTATTGGAGGTATTCAGGACAGAAAGTATGGATTCACGGTGGTGATAAGGGATGCAATTTGAAGTGAGTTGTGACTTTGGCAGAGTTTCGGTGTATTATCTGTGATTAGGTCCCCAAATTTACCTAGAAAACCTCTATTTAAAGCTGAAGGAGAAGTTATTTCTGAGGGAGAGGGATCTCATGGAGTGAGTGAATGATAGTGGGTAATTATGTGGCGGTTAAAAGGGTAGTTACTTAGGAGTGGGATGAGGTAGTTGAAAAGTCTGGATAAAACCAATTATAGGTGGCATTAATAATAAACTGATTAAATAATTAAATAACTCAAATAAATGTTACCATGACAATGATATTTAAAATAAAGTCGGAGATATAATGCAGCTAAATATTCGACATGTATATACTTATTTACATAAATTAACTATGTAATTTTAAAAGTTATACATTAAAATTTTTTGCATCAAGACGAATCTAACAAGATCCCACAAGAATATATTTTGTCTTGAATATATACTTTAAAAATAAAATTTAAATTTCTCTATCATAAAATGGAAAAAAAATTAAAGTGGACAAACATAAAGGGAATAAGGGATGAAGGGAGTAATAAAATGTTTAAACTATAACCAATTCAAACTCAAATGTATTTTCCAGTTTGATATTAGATGTTTTCTGTCTAGTGCAAAATATTTACTTTGATTACTCTGATGCCATGTTTGGAAACGATGGTTTCATTTGGAAATTTAGAATTGGTTAAAATCTATTGTTTGACAAATCTAAAATTTGCAAATTTGAATTTGGATCAAATTTCAACATTGTTTTCAAAGTAGTTAAAGTTAAGGATTTGAGAATGACTACCCAAACCTTGTCATTCTCAATCCTTCATTTATAATTTCATAATTGAAATTCATGATTTGAAATGAAATACTTATTTCCAAACATTACATAAAGTAATTGGAAAAATTAATGATCAAAGTTGATTTTTGGAAAACGCAAAAATGCAATTGCTGCAACCATTGATACACAGAGGAAGTGTGTAGTTTAACGATGACCATATATAGAAGCAGAACCATCGATGATCATATAAGCAAAGACGGTAATTTCAATCAACAGAAGTTTTGCATGATACTTACATCATAATGTCAAAAAAGTAAAACAACCCAATTTATAAAGTTGTTTACACTACAAAAAAACACGGAGCTTTTCGACGGAAAAATATTGGTTTTTTCGACGGTTTTAAGTGTCGGAAAATATATTTTCGACGCTTGACAAAGCGTCGAAAAAAAAGAGATACAAATTTTCGACGCTTTTTTCGTCCATTAAATTATTTTTTTCGACGCTTTTAACCGTGGAAAATAAGATTTCGCGCCTTAAAATCATACTAAATTTTACAATTTTAGACGCTTTAAAGCGTTGAAGATGCTACACGTTTCACAATCTTAAACGCTTTTAAGCGTGGAAAATACTAATTTTTTTATTGTAATTACAATCTATGATTACAATAAAAGAAATTGCAAATAAAGATTCTTGCATAAAAACTCAGTAAAGTTTAAAATTGAATGAATCAGAATCATAGGCATTATTAATCAGATTCTTGAGTAAAATTGGACTCTACCAATTTAATTCAAGTTTCTTTAAGACATTTAGATTTTGCAGCAGATATACTACAACTTCAGGGACGAACTAGAATAAAGCTGTTTAACAATAAAGCCTTTCACACATTAGCGGATCCAGAACTCACAATTATGTATAAATTCAAAAAAAATTGACAGACATCTGTTTGTAAAATGATTGATAAACAATCTTAAATTTTTTCATTATTCCAAATTGACCTGTACATATAAAATATCGCAATAATAATATCATCTCAGTACCACTATAAAATGAAAAAAATCGATAAATGTCATCTGCATCGCATCGTACAAAGTTACAAGCTACAAAGTTACAACGAGATCAAAGTTTGACATTATTCATTATTTAAGCTTATTTATTTATTATGGCTTATATGTAAGAAAAAATATAGGCAAATTGAATCTTGATTGAATCGTCTAATTACATACTTTCATAAAATTAAAATAACATATTACATTGCGTAAAAAGTTAAATGTATTCAGTCTAATAGAACCGAGTAAATACAAGGTAAAAATAAAAGGAAAATTATTATAAAAATCATGGTTAGCCTATGCTCTTTTTCACATTTAAATACAAGGTAAAACCGATTGAATCGTTATAACTTATAAAGGTAAAATTTTCACATTTAAATATTTTAATCAATATAATTATTATATGAACAATTTGATAATAGACATATTTTTTCCACTTATGTTTAAAGTATATCTTTGAATTAGTAGCAAAGGAAAATCGAGTGTTTTTATAAAAAATAATTTGAGGATATTGAATAATAAATGAAAAGAGAAAATAAATTGTGCGGAATAAATTAAAAAACTTAACATGTATGGATATAAGTAAGATAATAATGGATGTAAAAATAAGTGAGACAAATGAATTTTTTTTTACCATGTTTGCTCATTTTCCTTGATTAAAACAAAATATATACTTAGGAGTAATTTCTTAGGATAATCAAAAGTGTAGAAATATTAATTAAAAATACAACCCACAGAAAAATTTTAAACTTTAAATATGTCAATATAAACCATATAATGCAACGATACTAATTTTACACCTCTTTCTTTCTCTTCTATCGCACTAATTTGTATTATTCTGATTTTAGTTTGTCCCACTGATTTTACATATTTTTTTTTTTGGCTATTGTTTCAGTATACGTGATACAATCTAATCCAAAAATTGTTTTATCTCTTCATGTTACCTACTCATTAATTCTATATTAAACCTAATTAATAGTAATTAGTATTGCTTATTTTTATATAAAAGATTAATTTTGTATAGTAAATACAAATAAGAGATATTGAAGAGCTGTTGTTTTTTATAGCTAATTTATAGCTTTTTCCCGATTAAATTTTATCCCGTTAAAATATTTTTCTTAGAACTCTGCATTGCGAGAGTTAATGTTTATGTTTTTTCCTTATTTTATTGAAAATATTTTAGGGAAATTCCACGTGATAGTATCCAGTTTTAATGAAATGTCAGTGGTAGCACTTTTTTCAAAAAATTTCACATGGTAGCATCCAGTTTATGCACTATCTAATTGTCGTAGCATTTTTCGTTAAGTTCTTGTTAAATTCCGTTAAATTCATCATTTTGCAAGTTTTTCTCCACATGGTAGCATTCGGTCTTTGTTTAGTTCACCATTTTAACGTTTAATTCACCATTTTAATGTTTAATTCACCGTTTAATTCATTAACGCTCATAAAAGTTTAATAATTTTATTGAAAAATTATAAGAAACTATCTAATCCATTCGAAATAAGTACTTATTTGCCTATTTTTAGATATGTAAACCGAAAAGGATATTTGACGTCATTTTTACCCATCATAACAAAAAAAAATTTGAAAAAACGGGCGTCGCTACTATCCTTATGCGATAACTCTTTCGACAATTTGATCGAAACAAGTACTTATTTGAAAGAGTACTTGTTTCCACCGATGAATTAAACATTAAAATAGTGAATTAAATGTTAAAATTATTTTTCCGTAAAATTATTTAACATTTATAATTTTTTCCATAAAATTATTAAACATTTATGGACGTTAATGAATTAAACAGTGAATTAAACAATAAAATGGTAAATTAAACGTTAAAATGGTAAATTAAACAAAAACTGGATGCTACCATGTGGAAAAAACTTAAAAAATGATGAATTAAACGAAATTTGACAAGAACTTAACGGAAATGCTACGGCAATTAGATAGTGCATAAATTGGATGCTACTATGTGGAATTTTCTTTAAAAAGTGCTACCATTGGCATTTCATTAAAACTTGATGTTACCATGTGGAATTTCTCAATATTTTATTATTTTATTTCAATCGGTCTATCAATATAGAAATTGAATAAAATTCAATTTACTTAAGTTACTCTAAATAATATAGCAACATTTCAACAAAAAAAAAATTAATATAGCAATAAATTTATCTATTTGATTATTCAATGTGAAAACATTTGTAAGGATGACTATGAATTTTCCAATCCTTTTATACCATGTTTGAAAACGATGATTTCATTTTAAAAATTTGGCATTGATTCTAATTTATTGTTTGGCTAATTAAAATTTTTCAAACTTACCATTGTTTTTAAAATGGTTAAAGTTAAGAATTTAAGAATGACTACCCAAACCTTGTCATTCATTCTTCATTTATGATTTTATAATTAAAATCCATAATTTCTAATGAAATACTTGTTCCCAAACATTAAATTAATTAATTATATAATATTCTCATTTTAGTCTGTCACACTAATTTTGCATGTTTTTCTTTTTGGCTATGGTTTCACTTTTCGAGCTACAATCTAATCCACAAACTTTTTTTTTCTCTTTATGTTACCTACTCATTAATTCTAGGAACAAAAACCGTAAATAATACAACTTTTTGTTAATTTTCCTACAATAATAACAATTATTGATTAATCATATATAATACCAACTTAGGAGGTATTTCCTAAAATAATATCAACTTTAGTTAATTAATTTACCAATTTTTCCTTAATGCTAGAGGTGTTCATTCGGTACATCGGGTTGATTTCGGATCAGATGTTTCGAATCGATTCAAAATCGGGTTTTGTGTTCACATTTACTTAATGGTAGATTCATTTTTAAGTCGAGTCAAATCGAATTCGGTTATAAAGTCGGGTGTCTATCGGATCATCGGGTCTACTTTAAACACCTCTACTTAATGCTATAAACGTAGTCAAACTGATATATTTATTGCTATATTTATTTAGAGTAAAATTAAACTTTAATTAATTTCAATATTGATAAACATACCATCATAAGAAACCGCATAGTCTGGATTCGAGGGGAGGAGGGTACCGGACAGATCATACCCGTGCGCCTCCAAATATTATTACAACTTACAGCTTACAAATGAAAAACTACTCGCGCTGTTGAGCACAAGAACCGTTCATGAGGGTTCTATAAAACATCCCCAAATAACTCCTTTTTTACAGGGATGAAAGGTCTAAAAACACAAACTACAGGGAGGCTGCATCCTGCAGACCTAATTCAGGTACATTTCCACAGATGTGGCAAGCTTGGACGGAAAAAACGAACCCAACAACTGCCGCATCTCATACTTCTTTTTTACATGGGACTAAAAAACATACCCAAAAGCATACTTAAGTATACTGTACATGCCATAAATTGCTGGATAGACACTAAAAATCATCTACCAGCGGCGACTAGAGTTTTCTCTTGGCTGCCTTGAGATGATTTCAACGTCGATGGTGAGCTCAGAGGCTCCTTGTCCGGAGAAGACTGGGATTGTTCTGCTACAATGGAAACTTCTTGTTGGGTGGGTGTGAGTTCCGTTTCGACGGGCTTTGGTGTGTATGTGAATGAAAGGTCTTTGTTGGCAGCAAGAGCAAGGAGTTCCTTCTCCTCTAGTCCCTTTGTTGGGCCGAGGCTGCATCTTGCTGGGCTATACTTGGCCAAAGCATCTTTGAATTTCTTGATCTGTGATAAATACAGAATATTACATAAGTCTATATGAATACTTTCGAAACAGGACTTCACAATACTAGACCTGAATGATCACATGATTAGCAAAGTTAGTAAAAACTAACCGTGGCATTTGTACAGCTGAAGCTGCAAACACGACCTTCAGCACCTCTATAGAACCGGAAGAAGGGAAGAACATGGACATTAAGGCTATAACACATTGATTTATGTTCCTCGTAGTTAATTTGAAGAAACTGAACATCAGGGTTCATCTCGGCAAACTGACATATCTACAAAAGTCCAAACCTATACTTAGCTATATTCATGAATGTATGAAATTTTGCAGTCAACTAAATACAACCTTCTTCAACAATAAACGATTGAAATGGAGGAATGAAAAGCACGGTAAGTTTGACAAGTCAAGTACCTTTGGATGAAGAGCCTTGCAGCCTCCACATCCAGGCGAGAAAAAATCAACGACTACCAACTGATCTCCAGCTTTTAGCAATGAATCTACTAAGTCTTCTGCCGAATTTATTTCTTTCATATTTGGTTGAAGTCCTTTTTCCCACCATCTCTGTGATTTTCCAATGCTAAGACCCAACTGCATTTATGTCGAGGAAATGCTTAATAATGATACTATTAAGAAGAGAGACTGACGGGAAGACAGATCAAGTTTAAACACATTATATAAGAACCAGAAAGAGTTGAAATCGACTCAATTATATTACACTTCGTACGAATTAGGAAGCCTCGCTCACACAAACTACAGAGGACTTACGGTCAGTCTGTCAACGGCAATTCTTAAAATGCATATTAACAGCAAACCAAATTAATAGTAAAACCAAAACCGTGCATTTTTGTCATAGATCCACAAATTAACACGGTTCTAAGAACTGCATAAAATAGTTATATGGGTTATTTTTTCCATTAAATTTGACAAACCCGCCCATTCATCCAACACGCTGCATTTACTAGCGGGTTAATAATTAGCTTGTTGACACCAATAAGCTGTTTTAATAAGCTTTTTTTACCAAACTCTAATATTAATTTATTTAACTCGATGAACCAGCTAATGCTAACAACCAGCTAAAAATACTCCAACCCGCTGATTTGCCAAACACCCCACAATAGTTTTTTGGCCTATTCATCTCGTTTTAGAAACTTATCCCGAAGCTGTAGACTAACATTTTGGAAAATTGTTTCCTCAAACTCCAAATTAGTGTCTTAATGAAAAAAATGTCACAATCAACAAATGATTAAAATATTACTTTTGTTCCTAAAACTTATTCTCATTTGCTAATTTTAGTCCAATAATTTGTTGTTTAGTCTTTTTATTTATATCACAAATGTTAGACATAATTAATCCCTTTCATTTTCAATTTAATATTATGTTTATGGACTATGGTTATCACATTCTTTTCACTAATTTATTTTTCTATATTGTTTATCTATGATCATTAGATATTTTCCACTAACTTTCTGTGAACATTTTTTACTAACCCGTCATTATATTTTTTCCACTAACTTTATTTGAATATTTTTTAATGCCTATAATTCTCAATTTTCTCTATTAAATTTATTAGTATTTAATTAAATAGTATATCCACCATCTAAAAAATTATACTCCATAGTTTTTTATATTCCATGAACATTCCAGGTGGAAACATCTCAAAAAAACAGAGGAGGTATATCAAAAAAGAACTACTCTAAATGAATACATAATATAAAAATCATATTTTGATAGATCATTGATGCTAAAGTAAAACCCAGCTTCACAACAGATTCATATTCTATCAAGGATGAAAATAAAATAACAAAGGAGTAAAGAAAGACAAAATCTTATCCAATTAAATTTTAATTACGTAATTAATAACTGAAGCAACAAAATATAAATACTATTAGAAAACAAAAAGATTGAGAAAGTTATTTACAAACCTTAGCTTGAACTGATTGAGGGCTCCTTCTTCTATGAGATGAAAGATTACCAGTTTGATCAACAGCAGTTCTTCCATCAACAAAGCTACTGTTCAAAGAGGAAAACCCAACTAATCTACTTCGATTTCCTACAGGAACTGAACATCTCACGGGAAATTTTCTAAGTTTACTATGATTATGACGATGATGAAAAGTTGTAGGAGAGAAAACGCTAGATTTGCTAACAATTTCAGCCATAGTTATGAACAGTAAAACCCAGATCAAATTAGATTAGAATATTAGGGTTTATTTGATAATCGATGAAAAGGGTATCAAATTGATTTAGAGAAAGGAAAAGGGTAGAAGTCAGATATGGGAATCAATGAAAAAAAGTCTCAAATTGAATAGAATAAATTGCTTTGAAGAAAAGAAATTTGCTAGTTTACGTTTCTTTCTTTCGTTCTATCCTTATTTAATCCATTTTTGAAAAGGGGTTGTGATGACTTTGCTTCTAGAAATTGTCAAGGATGGTGACCGTTGGTTTGTGTGATTGGATGAAAATCATATGGTTTAATCAAAGCACACCTGTCTTAGGTTTTGTGATGTATGAATTTTCTTTTTTGTTTGGATAACAGATATTTTCAAATTTTAAGAGGTGGGTAAGAGGGTTTTATTGTTTTGTGTGACCCAAATTTGGTTTTATGAAAAAGGAAGAAAGAACCAAACAAATTCAATAGTGGATGAAATCATATATTTTCTGCCTTTAGGATTTTGTGGCGAATGGACAATGCACGTGATATCCATTACTTGCAAGTTGCTACAGGTTGCCAAAGTGGATCTATTTAACTCATAAGTTCAAGATAAAATCGTGTTAAAATAGAGAAAATATCAAATAAATAAGCAATTTTCATTTTAAAAAAAATTAAGATTTAGATAAACTTATTACCAAAACTAAGTTCAGCCACTTTAAGTGAAAATACTGTTAAGATTAGTATTTTCAGGTTCAAATGGACTGCTCAATGAAAATCCTGAAACAGACAACGATTTTGGTTAAGGAGTTTTCACTAGTTTTCCTTTTTTTGTTTTGAATTCACGCTACTAGGAAAACGTTGTTTACTGCAATGTTTTCTCTTTTTGATTCTTTTTTGGGAAATTATCATTGGTGCTCATGAGGTATGCGTTTTTATCAATGGTGTATAAACTTATTTTTTTTTTCAATGGCACCCCTGAGGTTTAATGGTAATAACAACCGTGACACTTTTGTACTTTTTCCGTTAACTAACCGTTAAGTTTGAAATAAAACAAAACCATGGTTAAAATTTTGATTTTTTTTTTATTATTAATTTTGTTTAACAATATCAATTTGTATAAAGAAATAAATTTCCCTTCAATACCACACTATTCATCTTCCCCAAACCCCTCTTTATTTCTTTGCCCTCTTCGAAATGCCTGTACAGCAACAATCAACAAGAATTTCCAGGCATTGTAAGCATTATAGCAGCACATACCAGCTTGAAAATTGTTGTTGACCAGCAGTGGTATCAAAGGGAACCAAAAACCATGCATTCATCATATTTGCTTGAAAACTGCATTTTGAATTAGTGGTTAGAATTTGAGATTTTGGCCAAAATTAGGAACGAATATCACTTAGTTTGCTAACATCAAATACCAGCTATACTCACTAGTTTCCAAAGATAAAAACTAAATTATTGAGGGTAGATTAAAGGTCAACCCCAAATTGAGTTTATGTAGTTGAAGATAAACCCGTGAAGTTGAGTTTATGTAGTTGAAGTTTAACTTAAGTTGGGGAGACCCTAAGTTTTTGCGAAGTTGCTGATATGAATGTTGTCTTGATTTCGGGACGAAATCATTTTAAGTTGGGGAGAATGAAATAGCCCCAATTTTAGGGCCTTAATTAATTGTAATTAATTTAGTAAATTTGGGATTATTAAATTTTGATTGTGTCATTTTATTGGGATTAAATATAATTGAATATTATCTTTGGGTATCAGTTGTATTTATTTGGGAATAAAATAAATTGCACGACGAATATAAAGGTATTTTTATACACCTTAAGCTTGTTTAATGGGTAAGAAAGCAAGAAGCCCTCTTATGATGCCACCTCAACCAAATACCCACCCAACACTCCACCCTTTCCTACTTCTTATACATGTGTAATAGTAGAAGTCATACCCACTGTCACTTTCACCACTTTTAAAACAAAAATCTGAATTCCTACCTTCTCCAAGTGTATAAGTAAGTCCAAAATCAGAAATTCTTTTCTCCAAGTGAACAAGTAAAGCAAAATCCTAAAGTTCATCTTATCCCAAGTGAGCAAGAAACTAAAAATCTATATTCCACCATTTTCTCTCATAATTTCAGAAATCATGAAGAGATTATAAGTATCTCCTTACTATAGATAATCCTTATTCTCATAAAAAGCTTCTTGAAGTTCAATTTTAATCTCTACAAAATTTATATGGGGTATGGAGCTTAATTGAAGTTGACCTTGCTTGGATTGTATTTGATGTTAGAGCTTGTTTGAGTGAAGAGTTGTGATCAAATGTTTGATTTGATGATGATTTGAGGATCTAGAGTTCATGTGTGGGGTGTTGGAGCTGTCCAAGGTTGAAGGTTGGTCATCCATGGTGTTTGAACTACATGCATGAAGCTTTCTTATGTTAACAATGGTGTTTTCATGGTTTCTCAAGCTTTTCATGGTGAATTATCTATTTAGTGGTAAGACACAATTCAATGATTCTTTTAAAGTGTTTAAAAGTTGTTTTACAACTTGATTTTAAGTAACTTAAGTTTGTTCATATAAGCTTTTAATTTGAATTGATTTTGTTGTAACTTTACATTTGAGCATTTCATGTTATTTTGAAGTTATGTGATTTTCAAATTTTGGTTTAAGTAGATTAAGGTGGCATTTGTTGGGTTTGATTGTTGTTATAGGTTGGATTAGAAGTGTTTGTGGTGTTGAAATTGCATATTTGGATCTGTTGCGTTGAGTTTCTGGGTTGTGCTCGAACGAGCACATGAAATGCTCGAACGAGCACTTTATACTATTGAAGTCAGTAAGCTAGACAGTAAGTTCTGGAAGATTTTGCTCGAACGAGCACATATAGTGCTCGAACGAGCACCTTATGCTGCTGAAGTCAGTAGCTGGCAGCTTTTTACCTTGTTTAGTAAATGCGATATCTTCTTCGTCCGCAATCGGATATAGGCATATTTACAATCGTTACGACCGTACGGAAGTCTAGTTTATCACCCAATTGAAATCACTTAAAAATACTAAGTAGAATTTAAATTATAGACCTTTTAGTGAGCATGTGTCTTCATGAAAGTGGTTAAAAGAGCTCAATGTTATTACTAAGCTTGGGTATTGCTTGGGTGAATTTGTGAACCTTAGAGTTGACTTGGGATTGATCTTTAATCTTATAATAGGTGTGATCAGTTTAGTGAAGTAACGAATTCTTGAATTTGGGTTTTACAGATTAGTCTTGTTGAATTGTGGTTTTTTCTTAATTGGTTATTACTTGATATTATTTGGGTATGATGTAAGTTGGGTATTTTGGGATTTGTATGTAAATATTGGTTAAACTCTTTGATGGTTGAGGATGAGTCGTTTAGCATTCTAACGAATTATTTATTGCTTTGTTTATGTATTAATATCATTAATATTGTAAAATGATTTTAAAGTAAACTTATACTGGAAATCGTATTTAATAAAATAAAGCATGTTTTACTTAAAGTTTTGTATAAAGTATATTACATTATAAATGTTTGTCGTTTTGGGAATTGGACAACGGATACTATGTGTCCGGATTTGTGTGAAAACCCTAGAGCTTGATTCCAGGTACCTTTTAGGATCGGCCTCGAGCCCCCGATCCCGTTTAGTTCTTGTAAGAGCCGGTTAGGTGATGACGATCACCCGTTTACCAGAATGTTAGATCAAGCCTACTTCTGGCGGTCACTAAATATTCCCTGTTTCCGTATTATTTTTGTATTATGTTTTAAAATATTGTCTTAAGTATTGTTTTGATGGTTGACAAACATTGTGTCTTTTGTGAGGAATTTTCCTCAAAATGTTAGCTTTGAACTTACGTAGTTCATAGCCGTATTTGGTTTATTAAAGAATGTGTTCTTTAACGTTAAATATTACATTGTGATGTAATATAGTTTTTATGTGTCGCCAAACAAAAGTTGATTGAAAGAATTTGATTTACAAAAAAAGGGATTTATCTATATAAGCAAAGGATTAGAATATTTACTTTCAAATGATTTTCTTATTATGTTGCATTGTTTGTTAGATTACTCAACAATTCAATTGTTGACAGTCGTTGATGGGGCCTATCCCTTACGGGGGGTAGATCCATTTTCAGGTTAGCTCTGCTGTGGAGACGATGCCTATAAGTATTATGTGTTACGTGCGCGGCAAGGATTTCCATTTTATCATCACTCCCTTTTGACTTCTGGTTATGTAAATGTTTTCTTATTTTGGTATTGTAAATTAAGACCTTAAAGTTTTAGATATATTTTATATATAATAAAATTGAAGTTAAGTTTGTAAAAAGTTTTCGTTAACTCTGATATTGATTTGCTATGATCATCGGATTATAGGTCAGATTCAGTCCAAACATCTGTAAGTCTTCCGTTGTGTTTAGTGGACAATATTATTATACTGTTTCGCTGGTTTGGGCTGTTTCACTAACTTTAGATAAGTAGACATTTTGTAAAGGAAGAATATGTAAGACATCATTTTGTAAAGGAAAGCATATGTAAAACAACTTTTTGTAAAGGAAAGCATATGTAAGACAACATTTTGTAGCTATCAACACACCTCTCCCTTTATGTAATGGCCCGGATAAAGTCAACCAGGACGAACTACACAAACCATAGTCTTCAAGTGACATCCGAACCATTAACGAAAGTTTAAACTCCAAAGGTCCAAGAAAACGTTCTGATGGTAGAGACTATGTCAAACAAATTAATACAGCGGAAAAGAAAAAGAATTTCCAAAGTGAAAACTTCATACAACTCGAGAACCCCCTCGGGCCTCTAAAACAAACTAACGTAATAAAATCTTTCGAAAGCAAAAGCTAAAGTTTAAACTAAAAAAAAAACCTAACAAGATAATTTGCAAAGTCTCAAAGTGATGTGCAAATTTATTTTAACCGCAAGCGCATGGTGTACGTGTAGTCGCGGGTCGAACACAAGGAAGCTAGGACAAGAGACTTGGTAATTTCGATTGATTATATTGCTTAGGGAGAAAAATATTGATTGGTTTTGAGCTAATTACTACAAATGCAATAAGAAATATGAGTTTAAACTATATGATGATGAAATCTATGGTGTCGGGAATCCCCTAAAGTCTTGCATGATCCAATTCTCATTAGTGTCTATGAAATGTCGGATTAATTGTGTAATTAAATATGATCTTGTTAATCTCAAACTCTTGCTCTGTTGATTAACTATTAGATTTAGACCCTATCAATTCAATTCTCACACGTTAATTTTATTGAACGAATTAATAAGAATTTAACTAAAATCTACCCTAAAGCAAAGTCGATCCCAATCTCACACGCTAGTTCTATTGAATGGTCCGACAAAGCATATTTAATTTAAGGTTAATTGGCACAATTTAATCACTTTAATCCATAGTTCATAGACACATCCAAGAATCAATTCATGCTCAACTAATAGGTTCAAACCCTAACCTTAGAAAATGGATCTACTCACTAATCATGGTGAAAACAATAAATAAAAACCCTAGAATGAAACTAAGCATGATTAAAGATGATAATAATGAAATTTGCAAGGAAAAACAATAATTCAACTATGAGACAAACAAGTAAAGATCCAAGAGCCAAAAAATATGAAGATGACAATTTCTAGTGAAAGCAATTAAAGTTTAACAAAGAAAGATTAAACTAATACAAAATTGATAAAGAAAGATTAAACTACTAATAAGAAAGACAAGAAATTAAAAGTTTACAAGGAATAAAAATGGTCTCTAATGGAGGAAGATTAAGGAGGAAGGAGGAAGAAGAAAAGGGTTTCAATCTCCCTCCCTCATGCTCCCTCTCAAGGAGGCTTAGGAGACTTTCCCTAATGCGTCTCTAATTACCTACTAATAAATCCTAAGTTTATTGAAATAAAGATAAAAGAAAATAAATCATAATTAAAGTAACTAAAACAGAATGCACGAAAAAAATCAGAAGAAAAAGCCGACTCGGCGGCCACTTCCACACCATGGAAGCCGAGTCGGCGTTTTGGCTGACAGCTTCAGCAAATTTCAAACGTTCGCCATTTCTTGCTCGGTTGTCGGAATCGGACATATAATATACCGTTGGAAAGCTCTTGAAGTCTAGTTTCGAATGCCGCAAACCTTGCATCAATGGAATGTTCCTAAAAAAAGTTATGGCCAAAAGAGTGGACATGTATCAAATTTCACCTCAAAACTTTTGCATTAACAACACTTTTCTACTCTTTTGCTCTTTTACTCTTCATGGCTTGACAAAATCAATAGCTTGATGCGTTCTTTGAGCAATGTATACATGAATAGCACCAAAAACCCACAAAAATGACTCAAAAGCGCATAATTCACCCATCTTCCCATACTTTGACCATGAAACACCGACATAGAGTGAAACCAAATGAAATGACCCTAAATCGCCTCTAAACACCTCAATGGAGCATAAAAAAAGTAAGCCATTAGTGCAAATAATTGCACTTATCAAACCACTCCATGTTTAACCTTTGCTCTTTCTCGAGCAAATCAAGGTTGAAAAGAATAAAAACAAGGTTAAAATGCGGTCTCCAAATTCAAGTACAAATGAGATAGGATATTACAATGAAATTTCTCTCTTTTTATCTCATTTTGCCTAGGAACTTATTTTGGGTTTTCGTCCTAGCCACTCTTTAATTTTTTCAAATCTCGCATTGCTCACCCACTCATGCCGCTCTCTTGCCTAGGTCGCCCTTTCGGGTTTTCAACCTAGCTGGGCTTATCTCTTATCAAGCATGTTTTCCCTTTTTCCAAAGAATAAAATGTACAAACTTAGCAAAACTAAAACAATGGGACAATATAAAACATAGAGCTAAGATTGTACTTAAATGAAGCACAAACAGAACATGGGTAGCAATAGGGTCTTCAGTAACCCTGGATAAAAACATATCAAAGCACAGAAGGTAGAATGCATAGCTAACTAACATACTCCAATGATGAACTAGGATAGCACCATCAGTTTCATCATTACCTCTTTAGACATGAACACCGGCTCTACTTATGGCTCCCCAAAAGAAAGAGGCTTCCTATCTTAGTCTCTTTAACTCTCAAAAAGAATGATCTCACTTTAGGCCCATAAAAATCCCAAACCCCTTGTCGACCTCATACCTAACCCGAAACAAACATCCACACAACATCAACACAACCACAATAAGATGAAACCAAATAAAACACCCAAACTCCAAACAGTATGGCTCATATAATGGAGCTCTTGGATCTCGCAATCCAAGAACTAATTTGGACAAAAGAGGATGGGGGCTTATGTTGGTTAAAAATTTGTAGCTCAAATAACATGTAATGGTTAGTATAAGATGGTATGCGAGAATCTCAGTGAGGATGGCTAGGCAGGTTAGTGTGGGATAATTTAGTGGAGCTAGAATTAAAGAGAAGACAGAGATAGGAAAAGAAGTATACCTGTGAACGTGTAACATCCGGTAGTTTAACTCGTATCGTTTTAAAAGAGAAATATATGTTTTGAAGAACCAAATACAGTCCGAGTCAAACCAGGGCGTTAAACGATTAGTTAAAACGGATTCAAGCGAAACAAAACTTGCGGACCGAGTTCTAATAGTGCTATTATAATCTACCAGACATAAAGACTAAGCAGCAGATAAGTTTGAAAAGGTAGTTCTAATTATTACAACTCGAGAGCGTTCACGCCTCATAAAACCAACATTTAAAAGGTACGAAAACTTAAGTTCATAATAAATTATGATTCTAAGCTTTTATTTCTCCCGAGTAATCCTCACTCCCCACCTACAATTAACTACTTGCTAGTCATTATCCAAGGAGGAAACGACATCATCGCAGGATCGTTAAGACCAAAAAGTACACGTCAGCAAGAAATCATAATTCAATTAATTCGAGTACGACAAATCAAAGATAATAACTTTAATAATTTCTTGTTTTACTTAGTC
>CM033457.1:12565873-12690287 GCA_019425755.1 Amaranthus cruentus | reverse complement strand
GGTCTTAACATCCCAAGAAGCACCAAAACAAACCCATTCCACGGAGACACACTAAAGAGAACTTTGTCGCCATCGCTACTCATCAGCCGACAAATGAAGATCAGAGTATGATTTCGGTCTATGTTGGGCTACCTTCATTTTCACGCGAATTAGCTTCACTTGTTCAGTCATCCGAACAAGCATATCTGGTCCTAAGGTGATAGACTCAGTGAAATCAACCCAAGACCCGTGCTCAGACTTGTGACCATATAGTGCCGCAAACGGAGCCATCTGAATTGTGGCCCGATAACTGTTATTATAAGAGAACTCCACTAGATACAAATGTTTATCTCATGAACCCTGTCATTCCATGGCTTTTGCTCTCAACATACTATGTGACAAGTATCGAGTATCCCGATCGGAGACAAAAGTACGAGGTATCCCATGATATCGAACCACGTATTTAATGTAAGCACAAGCAAGTTGTTCCATATCCTACTTACAGTTCATCGGAATAAACCTTGCAGACTTAGTAAGCCTATCCACAATAACCCAAAGAGTATTATTACACTCTAGTTCGTGTCAAACATAACACGAAATCCATAGAAATATCATTCGACTTCCATACCGGAACTTCTAGAGCTAAGAACCAACCGGTCTTAGATGTTCACTCTTAACCTGTTGACACGCTAAACACTTCGAAAAAAAATTCTACAATATTCTTCTTCATTTCCCACCACCAAAACATGCCCTTTAAATCTGATACATCTAGTCCCTCACCGTGTGGACGAGTACTTAGAGTATGCGCTCATTCAACAATCTCTCCTTTAAAGAATCATACCCATCCGTACACTCCATCATCCTTTGAAACAAGACTACCATCCTCATGAATTGTAAAATCTTCACTTCACCTTTACTAACCTCGCCAATAATCTTAACAAGCTTGGGGTCGCCCAATTGTTCAGCCATAATTTCCTCAAAGAACGTAGGTCGAATAGATGAGCCCCAACCGGCCTCTAACTCTCCTTCTTTATTATCTCCAAATTCACTCTCTCAAACTCCTTACTTAATTCCTTAGATGTTATCAAAGTCGCACCAAGCTTTGATTTCCTACTTAAAGCATCCGGGACTACATTTGCGCACCTTCGTGATAAGAAATCTCTGATCGTAATCACCGATTAATTCCAACCAACGCCGTTGTCGATTCATTGTAGTGAAATCAAGAATTGTAAACTTTGGTGATCTCGTGAAGATCGTACATTTCACTCCATACGATAATGACGCTAGATCTTCAACGCAAAACTACTCGCTAACTCTAAGTCATTTCGCCCAATCCCCCAAACCACCCAAAAGTATTACGTTAAACCCCACCCCAAAAAAACAATACAGAAATTTTACTTTTTTTTACTTTGACTTCCAAACAAACTACTAGGTTTCCAAAAGGAATAAAAACTCAAAAGATTTTTCTGGTTTTTTTCCCCAATCCTAATTTTTTAATTTACCCGAAAACGAAAGTCGATGACAAAAAAAGTGCAATGAATTTGATTAGCAAAATGTACGTGACCAATCCCCCTACGGGCTTCAGAGTTAATTAAAAAGTCCCTTTTTTGAGAAAAAAACCCCTTTTAACCAAAAAAAAATAAACCCGTTTTAAAGGTTTCCCGAGTTTTTTGGATGAAGGAATTTCTCTAAAAGGGTTTTTTGAGGCCCCCCTTTTTTTCCCCCCAAAAACCCCCAAGTGAAAATTTTAAAACCTGTTTTAAAAGCCCTAGATTTCCCCCAAACCCCCTTGTCCCCCAGAATAACACTCTTACTATCTATGGGTTCCAGTTTTAAACCCCAAAACCACCCTACAACCCTTCCCCGGGTTTTTTTTTTTGTTGGTATTTCCCGGGTTAATTATTTCCTTTCCTTTGGGATACAAAGTCTTCCAACCTCCTCCTTTCCCCCAATTTCCCCCGATCGGTTTAAACCCTTTTCGGGGAGACCCAAAAAATTTTGGGTTTTTAAATTGATTTTGAACATGATTACTCACACTCTATTTCCCGGGCTTCCTTCCTTTTTTTTTGCCCCTAAACCCTTCTTTTCCCCTTTTTTTCCAAAAAATATTTCCTTTTGAGGCCCTTTTAAGTTGATCAAATAGACTTGGCTAAAGTCTTTTTTCTCATACTTAAACCTTTAAAAACGATGTTTTTTTTTGCCTTGGGGGAAACATCCCGGGCAAAACTTAAGTCCCCCATAAATTTCCCGAATACTGGGGCCCACAATTAAACTTCCCTTTTAACCTAGCAAACTATTTGACTTGTCTTTCCTCCGGAGGGGGTAGAATTGATCCCAACGCCCCCCTTAACCCCTTCCCAAAAAATTTCCCCCCTCGTTTTACGAAAGCCCTGTTTACTAGGGCCCCAATACCAACCCCCTTAACGGGAAAACCCCGGGGGGGTAATTTAACTAACAGACATCTCACCACAAAAAAAAGTTATCAAATTCTCCCCGTTTTCCGTAAAGGCCCTTTTCCCCCATATAAGTCGGGTTTTTTTTTTTAAAAAACTTTTTTGTATTAACTTTTAAAAAAGGGGGGAGAATTAAAATAGTCATAAAAAACTCACACTTTTCCCAAAAAAAATACATACTTAATTAATTTTACCTACTAATACTCAAACTTTTTAAACACATTATGTAAATTTTCACTTTCCATCTCCGAGGCCAAAAACACGAAAAAACAAAAAAAAAAATAGTATAAAAAAGAAAAACAATTCAAATTAAAAAAAATGTCATATTTTCCCCAACAAAACTATTGGGTAAAAATCCCCATAACCATTGTTTGGCTACTACAAAAGTTAAAATAAAAAACGATAATTGTTCAACAACAAAATTGTTCACAATCTATTATTTGGGGGAAAATAGACTTTAAACTCCCTTAATAATCTAAGATTAAAACAATCATGCAAATGGGATCCAAAATGGCCCGATCTTCCTAATCAAGGGGTTAAAATTAGCATCCCCAGTCATCACTAGACGGGTTCTGGTTAAAAGGGTTCCTCGTGGAATCATCTGAAACCCTTTTCTTCCGAAGCCCCAAACCCGGGTTTGACCCCTTTTCCCCCCCCATAGGTTTTTTCTTTCTTCCTCCTCTGGGGTCTTCCCCCCAAGGAACCCCCCAAAATGACTATGTCACTATCACTTCGCCAAGTATCATTTCTATCAACTTTTCCCCCCCCTTTGGGGTCAAAACCGCCCCCCTTTTTACCTTTCAGGGGGGTTCAGGAAATCCTAAGGAATTTTTCCCCCTTTTATCCCCCTGTTCTCTTGGGTTTTTTCCTAAAATCCTCTTGGGGTTTCCCCCGATCCTCCCCCAATCCCCATCCGGGTCCTTTCAAAAAACTCATAAAATTTAAGAACACTTTTTGGCCATCACGGGGAAAAACCCCCTCAATTGGCTTCCCCCTGACCAAATGTCAATTCCATCCCCATAAATCTCACAAAACAAACCCCTTTTTATATTCTCAAACCGTATCTCTCATTTGTTAAATTTTCCCTCATCTATTAAAAACTCTTACATATTGTTTAAATTTTTGTAAATCTTTCCATCAAGGGGATAGCCAAAAAAAAATTTCATCCCTTTTAAACCCAAATTCCTGACATCAATCCTAAATTCCAAAACTCTGGGTTCTTCTGGGAAAACCCCCCTTTTTTAAAAATTCTTTCCTTTATCCATGGGAAAAACAAAAATAACCCTTTTCACTACGAAATCAAAAGAAAACATTTCTAAGATAAGACAAAGATAGATATAAAAGAATACACAAATTAAAAACAAAACTTCTACCCAACAAATTTTAAAAAATATGTATGAAAAAACTTAAAGAACTAAACAAAAGACATAATACCCCCCTTTAAAGTCTCCCATTCCTCGCATCATTTTTCCGTTAGTCTTTTTTTTGAAAATAACACTAAATAGAACCCCCGCCATCCAATAAAAATTTAGTTTAATCGACGTTTAAAAGAAAATATATGTTTTAAGAACCAAAACCCGGGCAAACGGCAAACATTATTAAAACGTTCCCCCAAACAAAATTTTGGGGCCAATTCAATAGTGCATATAATCTACCGAATAAAGACTAGGGGGAAATTTAAAATTTTTTAATTATTCCCCAGGCCCCCCTAAAACCAACTTTAAAAAAGGAAAATTTTAAGTTCATAAAAAATTTTATTCAACGTTTATTTCCCCGAAACCTCCTCCCCCCCTCAAATTTAATTTTGCTAGTCATTACCAAGGGGGGAAAAATCATGCAGGTCGTAAACCAAAAGTACCGTAAAAAAAAACAAAATTCAAATTAATTAAAATCAAAAAAAAGTTTAAAAATTTAATACTTTTTTATTTACCCTACGGGGGATTTTTTTTCCCCATTCGATCTACCTACCTAAGGGGCCCTTTCAAACCCCAGGAAAAACATTGGGGAGCAACCTAAGAAGTCTCACCATAGACACCGCCCCATTTTTGGGGCAGGTTAAAAATGCATACCCGGGCCCCAATGGCCCCAAAAGGCAAGTAATTCTTTTCCCCAAATTGCGCCCTACTACGCCCCTTTAATTTTTTGAGGCATACTACCGTATTGTTATAAATATAATAAATTTTTTAATAACAATTTCATATTACATGCCCTATTTTACCGCACCATATCATATGGAAAATGCATATACTACAATTCTATGCTTAAAAATGCACTTGATCAAGCAAAGTGGGCACAAGTTCTACCAATTTCGGCCCAAAACTTCCAAAAGGAAAAACCCCCAGGGAAATAAAAAAAATTTCCCCCATTACATCTTCCTAAAGGCAAACCACCCCCACATACATACAACTACCATCAAAAAACACACACAATTTTTAGAGACATACACCACAATCCTAAGTCATATTAAACACTTAGAAAACACAGCATATGAATCTCCCCAAAAACTTGTCATAACACTGTCAAACGGGAAAACCCCGACCACCGTTCCCCGGAAGGAAAAAAACCCGGGGACCAATTTTCATGATTTATAACATAGTATAGATATTTTAACAAATTTCAAAGCCAAAATGCTCCAAAAAAATTTTTTCATGATTTTCCAATCCTAGGGATTTTATCAATTCTTGTTCAAAATTCAAAAATTAATTTCTACTTTCCTTTAAATCTATAATACCCTATAAATTCCCCCCACATTTAAAAAAATAATTTTCATGATTCCAAATTTCATTTCTAAAAACCACCTCAAAATTCATTCCACTAATACATTAAAATTTCCATACTAAAAGTAATTTTTACCTATAACCATTTCCATGAATAATCACCTTATTTTTTATCATCCTTTAAATTCCCCTCATAACAAAAAATCCAATTAACATACAATATAAAAAAACCCTAAAAACATCCAACAAAAAAATTGAAAAAAACATATAAAAAATTCATAATCTTTTAAATCATTAAAAGAAATAACCGGGGATAAAAAACTCAAAACCCCAAAATCACATATTTTAAAAATTTTAAAAAAAAATAAAAAGAATTTCTTTTTTCAATGAAAAAACCCCAAAATAATGGGGGAAAGGAAGAAGTGGTGTATGGAAAGGGTGGTATATGATATGGTTTTCCAAGTTTTAGAAAGGGATGAATAAGGGAAAAATGAAGGAAATAATGAATTAAAAAGAAAAATTATGGGATCTTTCAAATTCTCAAAAAATTTTCCCCGAAGAGCCAAAAAGGTAATTTTCCCCCACTTTTCCCCTCTCATATTTTTTTTTTTTTTAATTTAATTTTGAAA
Source organism: Amaranthus cruentus (assembly GCA_019425755.1). Classification (NCBI taxonomy): domain Eukaryota; kingdom Viridiplantae; phylum Streptophyta; class Magnoliopsida; order Caryophyllales; family Amaranthaceae; genus Amaranthus; species Amaranthus cruentus. The sequence continues at coordinate 12,684,509 of CM033457.1, read as the reverse complement.
TAAAAAATGGGTTAAAATTTGGGGCCCCCCAAAAAAAAGGACTAAAAATTACCATGATAAACCCCCAAACTAAATAAAAAAAAATATTTTTCTTTAATATTACTAGAAAAATTAAATATATGAAAAATATCTCAGGGGGACTATCCCTTAAAAAGGTTTTTCCCCAAAAACAACAAACCAAAAACAAAAACAACCACACACACAAAAAAAAAAAAAAAAAACCATAAAAAAAGAAAACAGGTCAATACAACCAAAGCGGAAATCCTATAGCCCCCCCCCCTTAAAAATTCCCCCCGGAATTTTTTTGGAAAAAGGTCTTTTTTCTGCGGAAAGTTATGTTTCCCAATTATTTTTGGGCCATGAATACCATGAACTTTAACCAATTCAACATCCTTTGGTATTTCCTTCCCATCAAAAAAACAAGGGGTTTTTCCTCTGGTTTTTGGGCCCCCTCACACTCAAAAACCCCCCTTAAGACAGCGAAGCCCAAACCATGGAACGAGATATAAAACCCTTTTTTCCTTTTTAACAGGATTGGCACCATTTTTTAAAAAGCTTTCCACCTTTCCACAAATATCATGAACAAAGAAAGGGTTTAACACCCCCAAAACAAAAAAAACCCTGCCCCGGACCCCTAAAGAGAACTTGCCCCAAAATTATCAGGAAATGAAGAGTAGTATGTTTTTTGCTTATTTGGGGTACCTTCATTTTCGCAATTTTTCCTTTTGTTCACCCCCCAAACATATCTGGGGGCCTAAGGTGATTGGGAAATCCCCCAAAAAACCGGCCAAAAAAACCCTTACCATATATGCCGAAAAACCTTTAATTTGGGGCCCTAACAAAATAAGAGAACCCACTAGATACAAATGTTTATCCCTGAACCCCATTCCATGGCTTTTGCCCCAACATACTTGACAATATGAGTATCCCCCAGGGGGACAAAAGTCCCCCGGGGGTCCCTGATTAACCAATTTAATGTAAGAAGAATTGTTTTTATCCTCCCCGGGTTTTTAATAAACCTTTGGGACTTAGTGCCATCCCAAAAACCCAAAAAATATTTTACCAGCCCTGGGGCCCCCCAAAAAAAACCATGAAATATCATTCGGGATTCCATACCAACTTCTTTGCCGAACCAAGGGGGTTGGGGGGTTCCTCTAACCACACGTTAAAAATTTGGAAAAAAAAATTTCAATATTTTTTCATTTTCCCCCCAAAAATGCCCTTTTTTAAACTTATAACAGTCCCCCCGGGGGGGCCCCATACTTAGAGTTATGCGCCATTCCCCAAATTTTTCCTTTTAAAAAATTACCCCCTAAAATCCATCTCCTTTTTTAAAAAAGGGACTACCATCCTTTTGGGGGTTTTAAAATTTTCCCCACCTTTTTTTAACCCGCCCAATCTTAACAAGCTTGGGGGGCCCCCCAAATTTCTAGCCATAATTTTTTCCCCCGAAGAGGTCAATGAAGAGCCCCCCGTGCTCCCCCCTCTCCTTCTTTTTTTTTTCTCCAAATTCACTCTCTCAAAAACCTTACTTAATTCCTTGATGTTAAAAAGGCCACCAAAACGTTTTATTTCCACTTAAAGCATGGGGCCACATTTGGCTTCCTTGATAAGAAACTCGATCGAATCACGAAAATTCCACCAACTTGTCTTTTTTTGGGGGGGGAAATAAAATTTAAACTTTGGGACCGGAAACTACATTTCCCAAAAAGGATAATGCGAGATCCAACGAAAACCCCAAAAGGTAACCAAGTCAAGTTTGGTTTTTTACCTGGAGTCTTTTTTGGTAACATAATCCACCCCCTTTCGATAAGCCCCTAAACCATTTTTTAAAACTCTCTAAACCCGGTACCCAAAAAAAGGTGGGGATCCGGGCAAAAGGGCCCCCTTAACAATTAAAAGGCTCTCCGGCGCCCGGCCCCCCAAAACTTCCCTTCTTCTCAAAGGGGAAGGGGGCAAAAACGGGGAGAGGGGGATTCCTTTCAAAAAGCATACTCCCGGGTAAACCAAAAGAAAATAAAAACATTTGGGGGCCCGCTCGGGCATCCCCTTCGCTCATCGAAAAAACATCCTTAGAGAAGATGCCCTGGGGGGGGCCCCCGTCTAACCAAAACTCACACAAAAAAATTTTCATATAACATTTTCCCCCCTTGAATCGACAAACCCTTTGATTTCGGGGGTTTTTTTTGGGGGTGAGAGTAAAAAAAGTCATCATGAAACTACCACAATTTTCGAGATATGCTTTAAAACCCCCGACATAAACCCCCAAAATTGTTGGGGTTTTTCCCCCAAAAAGGATTCAAATTTAAAAAGGTGATTCCTCAAAAAAGGTTTACTAACATCCTTCCTTTCGTAACGAGGGTACTGCCCAGCGTTTTTTAAAAAAATTAAAAATTTAAAAAAGGGGCATCCCGGGACGGTACTTTTATTCCGCGCCCATTAATTTCCCCCATAAAAAGAGACGCATTTCCACCCTTTTTTTCCTTTCAAAAAAACCCGGCTCCCGAGCAAACACTGGGTCGATATAACCTCAAAATTTCCAACCCTTCCCCATTCCCCTTTCCCCCCACCCAAAAAGGGCCCCAAATTTTTTCCCCCCCCGGGGGAAAATTCAATCAAGAATCTACATCCCAGTCATCCCGGAACTCTTGAAACACCCCAAAATCACCGCCCAATCGGAATATCCTCGCCCCCCCCTTTACCTTACTTATTTTCAAGAAACCCCTGGTCCCTTTTTTTTGATTAATTTTAACTTCTAAAGGAAAAACCTTTCCCTTTGGCCTTTGGGGAAGGTTCCATGTTTAAGCCTCCCCCGGGCCCCCCCCAAAAATGATAACCCCTTTTTACAATCTTTGGTTCGATCCCCCAAACCCATCCCCAATATTACCCCGATCACTATTTCCAAAAAAAAAAAAAACACGGGAAAAATTTTCTTTTCTTATTTACCCCCCTTTCAAAAAAACCCCCAAATTTTAAAAAAACCCCCAAAAGGAAAAAGAACTCAAAAGATGTTTTTGGTTTTTAACCCAATTTTTAATTTAGCCTTGAAAACAGTACGAGCACGAAAACAAAAGTGTTTAAAACTTTGATTATGAAAAAAGTACATGTACACCGAAACCCGCTTCTAGGTTAAACGGAAATCCGCCTTATTTTGAGTAATAATAGCGCCTCCTTTGTTTCCAGGGCCAAAAAAAAAAAATTTTGTTCTAGCATTTCCCGGTTGTTGGATGCAAAAGTAATTTCTAAAAGGGTTTGAGGCACTCCCCAAGTTTTTTCAAAACCCCCCCGTTGGTTTTTTTTCCCCGTACCAAAACGTGTTTTTAAAAGCCCCCTTATTTCCCAAACTCTTGTTGTCCCAAGAAAAAAAACCTCTACTATCTATGGGGTTTTTTCCTAGTGTGAAACTTTAAACCACCCCTACAATCCCTTCCCCGGTGTTTTTGTTGGTATTTCCCCCGTTTTAATTTTTCCCTTTCCTTTCGCCCCACAAAGTCTTACCCCCCCCCCGGGGGTTTTTCCCCCTTTCCCCCCATTTTAAAAGCCCTTTTTTTGGGGACTCCAAACGATTTGTTCTTAAATTGATTTTGAACATGATTACCACACCATTATATTTCAAGCGGGGTTCCTTCCCTTTTTTCCCCTCAACCCTCTTTTCCTGTTTCCAATAATATTTCCAATTTTAGCCCTTTTAAGTTTATCTAATAATTACCTCTCCCCCAAATGCTTTTAAAAAATTATTAAAAAGCCAATTCAAGATATTTTTTTTTTTCCCTTTAAGAGGAACATCCTGGGGCAAAAAAGTACCCTAAATTTTTACTGGCCCCAAAATTTAAATTCCCTTTAACCTTTAAAACCTTTTGACTTGTCTTTTCCTAGGAGGGCGGAAAATTTATCCCTAACCCCCCTTAATCTTCCCACCAAATTACCCTCTCGAACCCGATACTATGTTCAAAAATACCAACGCCTTTAAACCCCGGGGAAAAGCAAGGCCCCCCCGAACTCACGGGGATCTTAAAAAACTAAAAGTTATCAAATTCTTTCCCCGTTTTCCAGTTTCCCTTAAAAGTGAGGTTTTTTTTTGAAAAAAGTAATTTAAAAAGGGGAATTAAAATTGGAAATAAACCTCACACTTTCCAAAAAAAATACTTAATTAATTTTACCTACAATACTCAAACTTTTAAAAAATTATGTAAATTTTCACTTCCATCCCCAGGACCAAAAACACGGAAATAAAAAAAAATAAAAAAAAAAAAACAAAAGAAAAACACATTCAAATTCAAATCGGAAGTCATATTTTAACCCCAAAATACTTGGGATAAAAACCCACATAACCATTGTTTGGCTACTACAAAAGTTCAAAAAAAAACAAACGATAATTGTTAAAAAAAATTTTTTAACTATTTTAATTGGGGGGAAATGAAATTTTAACTGAAAAAGCATACTAAGATAAAATAAAAAAATCATGAAATAAGGGAGCATCCAAAGGCCCGATCTTCCCCCTATCAATGGGGTTTAAAAACTCCCCAGTCATCACTAGCGTCCCGGGGTTAAAGGGTTCACGCGGGGGAATCACCTAAAACTGGTTTAAAAAGCTCCAAAAATTTTTCTTTCCCTTTCCCCCCCGGTTTTCCCTTTTCCCCTCACCAGGGGTTTTCCCTCCCCCCCAAACCCCTAAAGATTTGGGGCACTATACTTCGCCGGATCATTTCTATCAACTTTTCCCCTCCTTTCCCAAAAAAAGGGGGTCCCCTTTATCCCCGGGGGGCTGGGGAAACCTAAGGAATTTTTTCCTTATCATCCTCCCTTTTTTGGTCTTAAAAACCCTTTTGGGTTCCCCGGGGCCCCCATTTCCTTCCGGCCTTTTAAAAAAAAACCCATCAAAGTTTTTTTGAAACACAAGTTTGGTAAACTACGAAAACCTCCCCCCCCCCCTATTCCACGGTTTGTGTCAATTCCATCCCAACATATCCCCTACTAATCAAACCCCTTTTGAACCCTAACAAACTTAAATTCTCTATTTGTTAAACTCCCCTCTATTATATTTTTACATACTTTTTTTTAAATTTTTTAAATCATTTATACTTTATACCAAAACCCTTTCATCCTCTTTTAACCCCCAAATTCCGACATCAATCCTAAATTCCTAAACCCCCGGGTTCCCCCGGTCCCACCCCTCCCTACAGCCCTTTTTTCCTTTTCCATGAAAAACAATAATGAACTTTTCACTCACAAAGAAATCAAACGGAAATTCATTTCTAAAAAGAAAAAGATAGATATAAAGAATACTACAAATGTATAAACATAACTTCTACCATACAAATATTAAAACAATAAAAACATACTTAAAGACACTAAACAAAAAAGACATAATATCCCCAATGTCACCATTACCTCTCATTTTTTATTCCTTGTTGCTTTCTTTGAAATAACACTAAATAGAACTCCCAGCTCATACCAATTGTAACACCCCGGGAGTTTACCTGTATGTTTTAAAAAATATATGTTTTGAAGAACCAAATACTCCGAGTAAAAACCGACTTTAAACGATTGTTAAAACGGGGCCAAACAAAATTTTGGGGGCCAACAATGTGCTATTATAATCTACGCAATAAAGACTAAGGGCAGATAAGTTTGAAAAGGTAGTTCTATTTTCAACTCGGAGCCTGCAAAAAACCCCAAAATTTAAAATCAAAACTTAAGTTCAAAAAATTAGATTCTAACGTTTTATTTCTCCCAGTAATCCCACTCCCCACCTACAAAAACTTCGTAGTCATTTGGAGGAAACGCATCACCAGGGTCGTTAAGACCAAAAATACCGCCAAAAAAAATCATAATTAATTAATTGAAATGCAAAATAAAGATAATAACTTTTTAAAAATTTCTTGTTTTAGTTAGTCCTACACGATTTTTTCACCATACTGCCTCTAGAATTCATAATTCTACCACTTCAAACTCCATGGTGAGGACAATACATTGGGGGCAACCCAACCAAGCTCTACCATAGACACCCCCACTTCCGGTTCTAGGGTTAAGTATTATACCCGGTTAGGCTCCAGGTCAAAGGGAGAGAATTCAATTCCACCAATGGCCTAAAACTACGCCCACTTTCAAATTAGTGGGTATACTTACTCGCATTAAAAAATTATAATATAATAAATTATTGGGGTATCAATATTCATATTACATCCCTATTTTACCTTTCTACCATATCATATGGTAAAAAATACTCAAATTATCTTATTATGCACTTGATCAACAAAGTAAGCACAAGATTCTACTCAATTTCCCACGAATGACTTCCTACAAGGATAACCATTGGAAATAAGAACACATTCAGCGATTCACACTTCCTAAGAACCACATCACATACATACAACTACCATCACACTAGAACACATACACATTTTATGAGACATACACCACAATCCTAAGTCATATTAAACACTTAGAAAAAAACAGCATATGAATCTGTCCAGAAACTTGTCATAACACTTAAACGGAAACTGACCACCCTAGTCAGGGCATCAAAACCCCGGAATTCCCAAATTTTTTCATTTTAAATAGTATAGATATTTTTAACATAATTTCAAAGCCAAAATGCTCCAAAAAAACCATTTTTCATGATTTTCCAATCCTACGGGATTTTACAATTTTGTTCAAAATTCTATAAATTCCAATTTCTACATTTCCATTAAATCTATATCTCAATTTCATAAATTCATGCCCACATATTAAAATAATTTTCATGATTCCAAATACTTCATTTCTTACAATACCATTTTTTTTCCTCAAAATTCTTTCCCACTAATACATTAAAATTTCACATACTAAAAGTAATTTATTACACTACAACACAATTTTCCATGAATAATCACAACTTATATTTATACATCCTTTAAATTCCCCATCATAACAACAAATACTAACTTAACATACTAATATAAAATAAACCCCTAAAACATCCAAACACTAAAATTGATAAAGACATATATAAAAATTCATCCATCCATTTTAAATCTTTAAAAAAGAAATAACCATGGATTAAAAACTCACACATATTAAATCAAATATTTGAAATTGAAACAATAATAAAAATAATTAAAGAATTATACTTACATTTAAAAAGAAACCAAAAATGTGAAATGGAAGAAGGGTGTATGGAAAGGGTGGTATATGATATGGTTTTTCTTAAGTTTTAGAAAAAGGGTATAGAATAATGAGAAATGATTGGGAAATAATGAAGGAGGTAGTGCAAGAATAATTATGAGATTTTTTCAAATTCTCAAATGGAAGTTACACCCATGCCAAAAGAGACCACCTAAGGTCAATTCTCCACTTTTCCCTCCCATTTTATTTTTTTTTAAATTTTAAATTTTTTGAAAAAGAAAAGGGGTTAAAAGTTTGGGCAAAAAAAAAGGACAAAAAATACCAAAGATCAAGCCCAAACTAAATAAATAAAAATATTATTCATATAAAATAATATTACTAGTAAATAATTAAATATATGGAAAATATGAGGTGTTCGAGAGCTTGGAAAGGATGTAGTGAAGATCAATTCAAGCACACTCATTTTCTCCTTTTGCCTAGACCTCCTTCAGGGTGTTATGGCTAGACTCTCATGTTTTTTTTTTGAGCGAGAAAATAAAAGACAATAATAAAACTAATATATGAAAGCGATAAAAACTTCTGTAATAGGTGTAGACTCTACTCCATGTTTATCAGCTTTGTCCCCGATGTTTAAAGCGGGAAGCAAGGGAACAAACCATGAAAAAAAACACATGGAAAAAGGAAGTCTAAAAGGAAAAGAACTAAAACAGATTGAAGTTCTAGCTAAAAGTACGGGTTGCCTCCCGCAAAGCGCTTGTTTAATGTCTATAGCTCTAGTGGTGCTTGAGATTGGACATCGACAAAGCTCTTAGCATCTTATAAAACTCCTCACGAAAAATTTAAACCAACACAATAGGAGTAGTTCGAAAGAAAAACAACTACAAAAATAAAGGTGAGAGCCCTTTTAACTTGTCAAAGGTCTAGCGCACATTTGGGGAAAAACATGCACATTAATACAATTTAGCACATATGGATCATGGTCAAAGAAAACTATAATGGAGAGTTTGTCATAACATTATTGGGGAATAAAATCAAAATCAACAAAACTCTATAGTATTCTTATGAATTAAAGGTGGAGATGCAACTATAAAGGACTTTTCTTCCTCGCTAAAACAATTCAAGACATGAAGAAGTCTCAGATGAAGAAACTTCATGATAAAAAGAGTTAACCACTTGTTTCGAAGGTGGAGACTATAATGTTTCATCATCATAGACTCAGTAATTTCCTCTAACATTATCTCGAGTGCATCTAGTTCACTTTCCCAAATAGAATTGGGAAAGACATTCCTCATTAGGTGATTTGGGCAATGGTAGACTCATGCTCAATGGGTGGTGAATGAAATGAGGAGATGGGGATACACAATCATAAGAAGTATATCATAGAATCAATAGCATGCTACTAAAGACCTTACTTCCTCTCATCATCAATAAATGAGCTATCACAAGATAAATCATAAGGCAAGTAGGGGTTATTAAGGTTATCACCTTGTTCCATTTGGGAAAAAATAACTCACCCACATTACCCTTGAAGAAGGGAATCCCTCAAGCTTTAATTTTGCACCACTAGTTTTCTCATTGTCCATTACCATTTGTCGAGATACTTGATTACGAAGCAAATTGCTTTCGCCGACCAATTGTTGCTCCATATTGCTAATTCCTCGATCATTTTTTGATATTGTCTAGAAATAGACTCGGCTTTTTAATCCCGCAAACACGGGGCATATTGCAAAAAAAAACCCAGCGATAGCAGCGCCATGTAAGTACTAGACCATTACCAGTAAAATTAGCTAGACTCAAGACTCGGGTTAACCTTCTAATATCACACGCGCTAAAATCATGATGTAGTAAAAAGTGTAACCAACAGAGTATTCCACATAATCTTGAAATCTAGAAATAGCGTGTGGAATTTCTCACCTTCATATTGTGGAAAAGAAAATATTACCATGGATAAAGATGCGAACATAAAAAATCCGGGAAAAAAATATATGTAATAGAAATTAAAAATTAATTCTGTCACGAATGCTAAAAAACTTGATGTGCAAATTTATTTTAACTGGCCAAAGGTATGCGTGTAGTCAGCGGTCGAACCGAAGCTAGGACAAGAGACTTGGTAATTTCGATTGATTATATTGCTTAGGGAAAAAGATTGATTGGTTTTGAGCTAAATTTCTACAAATGCAATAAGAAATATGAGTTTAAACTATGATGATGAAATCTATGGTGTGGGAATCCCTAAAGTCTTTGCATGATCAATTCTCATTAGTGTCTATGAAGTGTCGGATTAATTGTGTGATTAAATATGATCTTGTTAATCTAAACCCCCGGGTAGATTTTAACTATTAGATTTGACTATCAATTCAATTCTCACACGTTAATTTTATTGAAGCAATTAAAAGAATTTAACTAAAATCTACCCTAAAACAAGTGATCCCAATCTCACCGCTAGTTCTATTGAATGGTCCGACAAAGCATATTTAATTTAAGGTTAATTGGGCATTTTAATCACTTTAATCCATAGTTTCATAGACACATCCAGAATCAATTCATGCTCAACTAATAGGTTCAAACCCTAACCCTAGAAAAAGGATCTACCTCACTAATCATGGTGAAAACAATAAATAAAAACTACTAATAAGAAAAAATTGATAAAGAAAGCTTAAACTACTAATAAGAAAGACAAGAAATTAAAAGCTTACAAGGAATAAAAATGGTCTCTAATGGAGGAAGATTAAAGAGGAAGGAGGAAGAAGAAGAGGGTTTCAATCTCCCTCCCTCATGCTCCCTCTCAAGGAGGCTTAAGAGACTTAACCTAATGTGTTTCTAATTACCTACTAATAAACCCTAAGTTAATTGAAAATAAAGATAAAAGAAAATGAATCATAATTAAAGTAACTAAAACAGAATGCACGAAAAAAAACAGAAGAAAAGGCCGACTCGGCGGCCACTTTCACGCCGAGTCGGCGTTTTGGTAACCTTACCAAATTTCAAACGTTGCTATTTCTTGCTCGTTTGTGAATCGGACGTATAATACCGTTGAAAGCTCTTGAAGTCTAGTTTCCAATGTTTGCAAACCTTGTATCAATACGATGTTCCTAACAAAGTTATGGCCAAAGATAGACATGTATCAAATTTCACCTCAAAACTTTTGCATTAACACCTTATCTACTTTTGCTCTTTACTCTTCATGGCTTGACAAAATCAAAGCTTGATGCGTTCTTTTGAGCAATGTATACATGAATAGCACCAAAAACCCACAAAATGACTAAAAAGCAATAATGCACCCATCTTCCATACTTTGACCATGAACTCAGGCTAGAGTGAAACAAACAAATGACCTAAATCCTTTCTAAACACCTCAATGGAGCATAAAAAGTAAGTCATTAGTGCAAATAATTGCACTTATCACAAAGTTTAGGTCAATCCCCTCGATGTCCCAACTCAAATCGCCTTAGTCCCAGGCAATACATCGCGTGTTTTCAAAACCACGATTCCCCGTGAGGGATATCCGATTAAAAAAACACACATTAATTTTCATCACAATCCACCTAGCATACCAAGGTTTAATACAATTTATCATCTTCCATTTAGAATCCATTGAGTATCATAATCCATCTCCAAACCACCAATCTTTATCCCAATAAATAAATTTCCTTTTTGGTAGAATACCCAGGAGAGCTAACCCCAAGGCAACTACCCCAAAGACATTGCCCGATATCTTAACGGTCGCCAAGGTGAAGAGTAATCATCCCCCCACATGGTGGCCCCTATTGAGGCCTTGATGGGGACCAAATTACCCTATGGGTACCTATGTTCAATCTCCTTATTAAAATATCCTTTTTATAACCCTATTGGGTATCCTACCAATTTCTCTTTAAAAATTACATTACTATTGATTTATTATTTAGGGTCTAAGTCCTTATGTGAATTTATTCATTAGCAACCAACATGATCCAACAATAAAAATCACATAAAGGTGATATCAAAGTAATATGATAATCAACCTCAGCGTAATGCATTACCTTTTCAAACAAGCACGCCAATCACAACCCGAATTAAGAAAGCACTTTAATGACCCCCCCAATTAAGGTCCCAACACAAACAACACCCATAGAAACAAAACGCATTAGAGGGATTCCAAATCAACATCCAAGTGGCTCTTTACTCAATCATTTTAATTCCCATTTAAACATTTACATACTAATATAAGTTGTCATCCCAATTAATTAATTATTTCCAAAAGTGGGCGGATATAAGGGCCCTTGAAGAACCGTGTGCAAAACAAAACCACTTCACCATTGGGTCGGAAGGTACCGGTTTCCTTGGCCAAAATTTCATAATTTATAAAAAAATGCGTTTACTATTTTTAATCATTTTTTTTAACACCTACGCGATTTTTTTTTTAATTCTACCGAACACCAAAATATCCCATAATCCACACAACGAATTCATGGAACCACGTCTACAAACAGAGCAAAAATTTCGTCCAAAACGATATACAACATAAAATTTTATCTCGTATTTATTTAAATTATTTTCCAACTAACTAAAATTATTACGACACAAAAAATCTCAATATTTTGAACTTCAATTTATCAAATAAAACAAATACTTGCAAGATCTAAGCTAATATCTTAACAAAGCAATTTTTTTTTTTATTCTTTGAAGCATCCTTTATTATTTATTTATTTATTATTTTTTTAATCACATATAAATTATTCCACAAACCTCAAAGGATAACTAATATATACACCTTTCTTTAACATCAATAATACACATAAAAGATAAAAATTTCAACATCAAACTTCTAGATCTGCATGTCACTTTACTTTTAACACCTTAATTATTCACAAGATATAATTATATACGTATATAGTCATATGTTTTTTTTATTATAGTATTATTATTATTATTATTTTTATAATAAAAGAAATGAAACAAAAAATATATTTTTTCCATAACTCAATAACACACCCCCTTTTTTTTTAAAGAACTAGCACACAAGATTGAACATAATATTAAGAACTAAGAAGAACGAAACTTACAAAATCTGCAACAAATAAATGACTACGAGCAAAAACCCGATGAACAATCAAGCTAAACTTGAAAATGTGATGGTTTCTAAATTAATGTGTGATGCTTTCTTTATAAAGATGTGCTATTAGAATTATCAAGCTTATGACAATTTTTTAGCGGCTTAGATCTTAATCAATCACTGTGAACTAACTCCTACCTATCATTTCTATTTTCCATCTCTTCATATTGGATGTCTCCACTATATATATATATATATATATTTATATATATATATATATATATATATATTATATATATATATATATATATATATATATAATATATATATATATATATATATATATATATATATATATATATATATATGTATATGATTTTTGTGGAGCTAATAGCAGTCATATAGTAGCAGTTAGCAATATGCATAGCTTAGTATGTTTAGCAGTAGCAGCAACTTAAGCATATGCCAACTGCTATTTGTATGTATATATATATAATAACAATGCATATATTATGTTATATTGGCTAGCTATATATATGTAATCATACTTATATATGTATGCTCTGTATATATATATATATAATATTATATATGCATCATATATACATATATATATATATAGTATATATATATATGCATGTATATATATATATATAACCTATATATGTCTCGCTTAAGCAGCAACATATATATATATATATAATAACTATGTATGTATATTAATATATTATAATATGTATATGTAGCAGTCATATACTATGATGCATATACATATATATATATAATATATATTTATATTATATATATAATATATATATTTATATATATAATATATATATATATAATATATATATATATATATATATATATATATATATATATATATATATAATATATAATATATACATTATACCAAATTAGTGGGTGTTACACTTTTAGTCATTGAGGTGGTTATATAAAACAAAATTCAAAGTATTAGTTAAACATCATTCATCAATCCATAATACACTTGTGTACTTTTATATATCTCGAATTGTTAAACATCATTTGAAATTGTACATATATAAGCAAGTATTTCTACTCATCTTACAACTTGACCTAAATGAGACAAAAACACATTAAGTAAAAACAAAATCAAGCATCAAAAGCAGCTTTCACATTCTACCAAGAAATTGGTGGCAATGAAACAAACATCATGTAAAGTTATTAATATGTTAATGTCTCATTCTCATGACAAGAAAACTAAGGTGGTAATGAAACACAATACATTATGCACATTTCATCGAGGATAAAATAATCACATTGAGAACGAAACTAAGTATGGGACTCAAAACATAGCATAGCCAACAAGACAACATTATTCATAAGCATAAACATAATCATAAATAATTAAGTAAAAGTTAGATTGCTCTATATGTTGAATACCTAATAGTCAGTCTTCAAGGTCAGCTTTGGTTTTGATTCCACCTTCCAAATAATGCATAATCTTCTCATCCGTAACCATAGTACCAAGGATGGGTTCTTGTTAAGGACTATCAAGAGCGAACTCCCCACAATTCGAAAAATAATGATCATACCACTGAACAAAAGATATTATCATATTTCATACATTCTATTTGAACATCAGCTTAATGTGTCAATCGATTTTCCCTTCGAGTCTATCTCCAAAGGAAACCATAACAGAAAATGAGGAAGTAGTATACAAAAAAAAAAAAATAAAAAAAAAGATCAAAATCTAAGTATTAAAAAAACGAAAGATCAAAGATCCAAACTAACATGCAACATTAAAACGAAATTAAAGATAAAAAAACCCAGATCAATATAAAAAAAACGAAAGTACTAACAAAAATCAAATTAAAAAAATTAAATAATAAAAACATAGCAAATAAAATGTTGGATAACAATAGATAATCAAACATCAAACTAAATCAGACCAAGTATTAAAAAAACGAAATAAAAACGAAAGATCAAAGATCCAAACTAACATGCAACAAAAAAAAGGAAATTAAAGATCAGAAAAACCATACAAGAAGTATAAAACCAGAGGAAATAGATCAAAGCAGAGTATATAAAACCATACCAGAAATATAAAACCCAAATCAATGATTTTTCGAAAAATATAAAAGCCGTATAAAACCCAGATCAATAATAAAGATCAAACCCAGAGAAGGAAATCATATCGCAATTAGAGAAGGAAATAATAAAGATCAAACCCAGAGAAGGAAATCATATCAATATCACCATTAGAGTACTCTAAAACATTTGAGAGAGAAAATGAAAGAGAGGAAATACCCGTTAGGGTTAGGGTTAGGAGGGATGGGTGGGTATTTATAATAACAATCAACGGCCAAGATTTTAAATAAAATGAATCCGACGGTTAGAAATGGGTATTTATTGGGTATTTATGGATGGGAAGGTGGGTTTTTAATGGGGTATTTATTGGGTATTGAAAATGACGGTTGGAATGGGTAATTGAGAGAGTTGGATAGGTAAGATTAGGTGAATTGTTTAATGAGAGATTAATGGTAGGATAAAAAATTAAATAATGGTAGATATAAAAAGTTAATGAGATATAGAGTAGGATAAAAATAGGAGTAGGTATAACTTTAAAAGATTGGTTTGTTACTTAATAAGGAAATGTAGCAATTAATAAGAAATTTCCCAAAATGGAATATGTAGCAAGTATTATGGAACGGAGGAAGTACAATTCAATTTACATTACATATACACATATATATTCAAATCTATACAATGTTATATACATAGTCTAAGAATCAGCATTGAGTGTATCACCCTCATGGGTGTCATGAATAGTGTCTAGACTAAGTTATTGACTATTAAACATGAAAATTATGATGAATATGTTAATGAGGAATTGCATAAGTTTCCGGTTTTGTTGAAAATGCCTTGAACAAGGTATTGATGGATTAATGATGTCTTGAACGAGCATTAATGAAGGAAGAAGCCAGTGTGCATCAGCTGAAGGGGTGCTCGAACGAGCTGAGTAGTTGTTTGAACGAGCACGCGATCCAGTAGCCTCAAAGTTCTGCCCCTACTACCCGCTCGAACGAGCAGCCTGGTGGCTCGAACAAGCGGTTCTACTACTGTGCTTTGGATGCTGTTTCCGACATTCTATTTTCATGAGGAGTAGTTTTTTGTGCCTTTAATCTATTATATTAATTAAGTATTACCATTAAATGCAATCAGCTCTAGAAATAGTGAGCTCATTAGCAAAACAAAACACATAAAAACACAACCCCAAGCCTAAACATAGTCTTTTGTTTTATCTCTTACATCATTGTTATTCTTCATTGTAAGGGTGCTTACTCATTTTGATATAATACAAACAAGCAACTACACACCATGGAGGACGTATCCATCATTGGGTGAACCTCCTTAAATCATTGTGTCAGTTTTGCATTTGTTTTATTTTGTTTAAACATTGTTAAGTCATTGAAACTATAATCGTTCATCAAGTTACTTCGCATCGTATCGATCATAGTAATTATTTCAGTAATTATACGATAAAAAATGATCATGATTAAACTAAAATTATTATTAATAATTAACGTTAAAAAATAGATATTAATTAAATAAAAACAGAAAAAAAATATTTTAAAAATCGAAAAATAGATCCAAAGGTACAAAATGACTCTGTACTTAAGCATTGATTTTGAACTTTTAATTGAATATTTGTTCGTAAATATTCTTGGAGAAATAAACCACATAAACTAAAAATAATACTCCCTCCGTTCCTTTTTGTTTTTCCACCTTACTAAAACGGGTAGTTCCATAAGTTTTTCCACTTTAGAATACTTTCCATTTTTGGAAAGTTTTCATCCCACTTTTACCCCTCAAAACCTCATTTTCCTTACTTTACACTACTATTTAATTATTTTCTCTCTCATACTTCCAATACAATCATTACATTACACTATTATTTAATTATTTTTTCTCTCATACTTCCAATACAATCATTACTTTTGTAACAGAAGTGGCAATCTCGATACATAATTAATGTTTAATAATAATGTTTATACAAAAAAATATTGCGGAAGTCTTAAAATGCTGAACTGTTAAAAACTTTAAATCATAAAAACTAAAACTATTTAAAATAAATCATAAAATATTACATCCGATAAGAAACATTGTTTGCTAAAAATTAAAAATGTAAAAGTAGATCAACATCAAGTCATCAATAAAGACACAAAAAGCAACTAAGTTCTCGATAAATAATAATTATTGTGGCCTGGATCGGAACCTGAAACTAAATCCTGCAAAATGCTGCCATCCATGATACGGATGACAGATTGAATCTGGTCGTAATAGCAGAAAGCATAACATCCTATCCAACTCAAAATATGAAAATTATACACTACATTTACAAAATAATAATTTAAGTACTAATTTCAAATTAATTGACACCATTGTATACTTTTATTATATTCTTTTCGTTTTCCATACTTTTAAGTCATTAAGATACCATTCTCAATCCGTGCAATACGCACGCCATTTATACAATTTGGTAATCTTAACACTCAAGTAAGTTCATTTGGTTAATACTCATACTAGTACCATGATTAGAGGATAACCACTAATCAAGTTCATCACTAATCAACAAACACAACAATATGACACTTTGATATATGTAAGGGTTCAAGTTAGGTGAGGACCAGTAGTCCTAAACCCTAAGCGTGGTGGAGTCGTCACCCCCAATACAATGTTTATGCTCGAAGCTCCACAGATAGTAGCTGAACCCCTCTTACACCGATTTTACGCTGCGGCCAACACGGACGCCGGATTTTACATGCCTGGTCCCATGGTTCGACATTACCTTACTATCAGGGTAATTACTTAATTTTCTTATATTCAAATTAGTATTTTCCACATGTAGCTATATAAAAAAATATATTTTTCTTAAAATAAGTTCCCAAAATCTACATTTCTAACTTTAAAACAAGTAAAACTTTATTCTCTTCACAAAATTCAATATTCTAACTATAATTCAAGTTAAAATTGCATCCTTTGGATGAGTTTCCAAAATTTAACAAGTTCTCCAAAAATCAATATTTCAAGTTTAGAAAAACAAGTGAAAGTTATTAAGTTCACAAAGTTAATAATCTAAATAAAAAAAACAAATAAAACTTATAATTTACAAAAATTAATATTTCTAGTAAAAAAAAAGTAATATAAAACAAGTAATACTTTATAAGTTCACCAAAATCAATACTTCTAGTTATAAAACAAGTAAAAACTTATATTTTCACAAAAATCAATATTTCTTGTTATAAATCAAACAAAACTTTTATCTTTAATATTTTACCTAAAATCAAATTTCACACATAATTTAAAAAGACAAGTTCATTAAAAACACTTTTTATATCTTTTTACATAAATTTTATTCAAACCGTCAACTAAAGAAATATTTTGTACAAACTAGTAACAAAGTATATTTTAATAATAAAATTTCAATCATTTAAGAAAACACTTTACTATTCAATAACTTAGAAATTTACTATAACTTTAAAGATAAACTCAAATCTAAAAAAATAAACTATAACAATATTCTTAATATAACCATACTTAATAAAAAAAATAAGTTCATAAAATAACTTACTACCTTATAAACTAATTTGAAGGCTAACATAAACATATCAATAAAGTTCTCACAAAAAAAATCCTTAAATATTATAACAATTCTAATGTAACACATAACTCATAAACATACTAGCACTAGTTTATAACATGAATCATACTTAATATCATTAGAATATAATTTTGCACCCAACTTCCTAAAATTGTTTAAAGATTATTAACATACTAAATATATTTTTAGCATACACATACTTAATATAATCTTGATCATAAATTCATTAGGCTAACTTTTCACTTAAACATACTCATCATATGTAATACTTTGTCTATTATAAAGTAAATATAATGTAAAATTATAATAAAGAGTAGGGTAAGAAGTTATACCATACTAACACCAAGGATTAGTACTAAGTACTAATTAGGAAGATAATAAGAAATAAGACCCTCCAAGATAGATAATAATGCTCCAAAGATAATTAGTCCAAAATCCCAAAATAATGATGATCTTCTAAACTCCCAAAATAAATAAATACAAAACCCAAAATGATGATTTAAGCTAAATAAAAAGTGTTCTAAGCTCCATTTTCTTGAATTCTTTCAACTAATAATAAAAGTATTAAGGTAGTAGTATTTTAATGTAGTGAAAATATAAGAAAGAATGTTAGAAAGATTTGATGAAGGTGGTGTAAGTGATCTTATGGCTAAGGGGGTATTTATAATGGGTTTTGGGCAATTTCTAATTCATAGTTGTATGAATAAGAATGTTAGGAGTATGGAAGAAGGTTTAACCATTGTAAGTGATTTAGAGTGTGTAAGTAATTGTGTAAGAGTTGGAGTGTGTAAGTGAATGTGTAAGAGTTTGGAGTATAGAAGAAGGTTAACTTGTGTAAGAAAATGGTGATAGCTTTGTAAGTGATGAACATCATGGGTTATTATAGAAAGGATTTTGGTTCATCAAATATTTGTTCTAATATGTACAATGAACATATTAAAATAATGGATAATTTTGATCATAGAAATATATGTAGTTTACTTAGAAAATTTTGCTTAAACTATACTTAAATTTAATAATAAAAAATCACTTTTATTTTATGTATAAAATAATTAAATCAAAGTTATAAGATTACAAATAATAAGTAGTAATGTTAGTTTAAAGAAGAAAGTTAAAACGTAACGTTTTACAAAACTGTAAATATAATAATAAAATTTTACTTTCGTACTATAAAATAATAAAATAATATTTTAGTGCTTATAAAAAGATTTTAAACAAAATAATATTCTTAAAGTTTAATATTCAAAAGAATTTACAAAATCAGAAAAAGGTTTAGGAATTAAAGATGGTTTGAAATGGATATTTAAAGGATTAGAAGTTTGAATGGAAATTTCGGAATAATTTATCGAAAGATTAAGTTTAAGATATTTGAGCCTGTTACAACTTTCCACTACTATATAATTAAAATAATATCCACTACCACCAAAGATTCTATTTTTCTTAATCTTAGTGAAAAATCCAAATAGGAACATCAAAAAGGAACGGAGGGAGTAATAAAACTAAAAATTATTATTATAAAAAAAATTATGAATAATAATTAAATTAAAATAAATAAATACTAATTTAATAAATAATTATTAACTTCCCTCTAAAAATAAATAATAATTAAATTAAAAAATAATTGAGTCGTACATAAACTATAGATATTAGTTAAATTTAAAAATAAATATTAATTAAATTAAAAAATTCATATTAATTAACTTAAAAATAAAACAAATAAAGAATAATTTTTGATAATTATATTAAAAAAATATTAATTAAATAAATAATATTTTTTTAAAAAATCAAAAAAAGATTTAGCCGCACGTTTTGTGCACTCGACCTAGGCCCAGTCGTACATTTTGTGTGCTCGACTTAGGCTTAATCGCACGTTTTATGTGACTCAACCTAGACCCAGTCACACGTTTTGTGTGACTCAGCCAAGACCAGGTCGCATGTGTATGACTCGACCTAGACTCAATCGCACATTTTGTGTGACTCGACCTAGGCCCAATCTCACATTTGTTGCGACCACGTCTATTTTCTAATTTTTTTATATTTTATGCCAATTTTATGTATTAATATTTTTTTATGAATTTATTTATTATTAAGAATTTTTGTATAATAATAACAATTTTTATTTTATAATTAAAAATAAAGTCAAGAATTTACATAGTTTCATTTTGAAAAAGATGGTGACACAATTAAAAAAATTAGGGAAATTTCACATGGTAGCATTGAACTTTCATGAAATGCTAGTGAGAATACCTTTGTAAGATTTTTACACATGATAGTATTCAGTTTATGCACTATTTAACTACCGTAGCATTTTCCATTAGAGGTTGGTTGTTGTCTTTATAATTTGCTCAAATACTCTCTCAAATGTTGTAACAATTTTAACGTTTGATTCACCTTTTGTCATTTTGAATGAAAACAAAATTGTTACAACATTTGAGAGCGATGATGAATCAAACGGTGAATTAAACATCGAAATGGTGAATTAAACATTGGGGAGCATAAAAATGGTTTAGGATAAATTATAAAGAAAACCAACACTTAATAAGGGTAGAAACGTCAAAATGGTGAATTAAATAGAAAATGCTATGACAGTTAGACTGTGTATAAATTAAATGCTACAATGTGAAAAAATCTAACAAAAGTGTTACCACTAACATTTCATGAAAGTTCGATTTTACCATGTAGAATTTTCAAAAAGCAACAAACATCAAAAAACACCGGCTAAATGCAACTAATGGAGGGGTATACTGTAAACTGTAAAATCTATACCCATCTTTATCTGTATTTCCAGTGAATTAATTTTCTTCTTCACTTTCCTCTTCCATCTCCATTGAAATCATTATCCTCATCTCTCTCTCTCTCTCTCCAATCAAATTAAACTCTCATTCACTCTCCTCATACAAAATATATTCCCTTAGCCATGTAATGGTGCTAAAATTTTCCAGCGTTGAAATTGAACTGAATTACTGTTAGTATTGGATATAGATCAGGGCACACTGATTTTCGTTGGTTTTGTATTATCCTATCATCAATTATGGGGGGTGTTTTGTCTTATAAACGACTGAAGTTAGTCCGTGATCAAACCCCATATTCATATAAACCTACTTTTCCTGGAAATGTAACTTGTTTTTCATACAAATCATTGAAAAGGGCAACAAACAATTTTCGCAATAGGGTAAGAGGTGATGGATATTCAATATCATCATCTTACAAGGGAAATCTAGATGATGGGTCTAATGTAATAGTTAAAGTATTTTATAGAGAGAGATACAGCGATGCTGATTTTACTTCAATGATCGAAATCATGTCTGAGGTGAGACATCAAAATTTGGTTCAACTTATAGGATATTGCATTGAGGGTGATCACAGACTACTTGTTCACGACTTTGTAGGAGACTATTCTTTGTATGATTTGTTGTTTTCTAACTCAATTGTTGAAGATATTAAGCTAGATTGGCGTAGGAGAGTGTTTATTTGTCGTAGGATTGCTCGTGGTCTTGAATATCTTCACTTTGGGGCTAATTCACCTGTTCTTCATCGTGATATCAAGCCTAGCAATATATTCGTGGATTCGAGTTTCAATCCTAAAATAGCTGAGTTTGAAATATCTTGTTATCTTCAGGATCAGGATGGTGAATTTATTATTCGTGGAACACTTGGCTACCTCGATCCTGAATCTTGGAAGAGACAAAATTATTTAGAGAAGACAGATGTTTATGCTTTTGGAATCACTCTTCTTGAAATCATTAGTGGGAAGAACATTATTCATAACGGGCGTGATTTGAAGAAATGGGCTTGGAAATTACGAGAAAGTGGTAAGATTCCGGAGATTGTTGATCCTAATTTGGCTGAATTTAGTGAGGAAGAGGTGATACGTTTCACCAATGTTGCACTTTCTTGTATCCAATTACAATCAGATCTCAGACCAACCATGTCTGAGGCAAGGGTAATGCTCTCAGACAACTATGACATCAGTAGCATTTCACTAACTAGACCATGTGAAACTGAGTCATCGGAAGATGAAATCTTTTAGTGTTCTTTCAACTATACATGTTGACATGCTATAACAAAAAAAATTTCCAACTATAATAATATTGTTACTGAGCTTTTTGGTGTTGGCTGCTGTAAGAAGTAGACGTAGAATCAGTGAGCTTTGAAGAGTGGAAATGTTGGAATCAGATTGTACACCCTGAAGCTTGTACAAGGTGAAGGAGCTTCAAATATCAATTTAATGTGGTGAGAATTGGAGCAGTCGAAATGATTTTGATAAATAATGTTCCAGTTCTGCTGATTTAATGGACACATCTCTAAGTGAATTGATGAGTGTGGTATAGTTTGTCATCTTGTTTACTCTTTGAATGTGTACAGTGTTATTTGCTGATCAACATTACCTGCAAATTCTGCATTTTTCTCCCGATCATTCTTATGTCTATTAGTGAATTTTACTTTATTGAATTGCTGTCATGCTTGTTAGCTTTGAGTTTGGGTCAAACATGGTGCTAACTTGACCACCAAAGAATCCCATTCCATGTAGGGGAGCACTGAAAATGATAAAAAATAATGTTTGATATTGTGAAATTCATTTAAAAGTCGAAAATTTATTTTTAATAAATAAAGTTATTAAATGTAATTAACTCTTATTTACTTGGAATTTTCAATTTTTGATATTGGCACATTTTACATTGTCAATTTGTCATCGTTATCATGGTATGAAGTTATTGATCCTATTCTATTGGTGTCTTGGTTTGCTAAAATTCTCTTGGTGAATGCGGTATGTTGCTACTGGTCTTATTGAGATGTATGCTCCATGTTTGGGACTGCTTGCTTTTTCGGTGCATTTGCGCTTATGTTGCTACTACTCTTGCTGATTGTTTATGTCGTTGACTATGTTCAGAGGGTTTTATCTGTTTTGTCTCAGTTTTTACTCTAGTTGTTTCTTCATTAACTTACGCCCTGTGTTTGTTGAGGCATTCATGAGGATTGGTCTCTTCTCTTGGCTTCCTTTCTAGTTGTCTCAGACTGAGTTTTTTGCGACCTGTGTTGGTGTTTGTTGATGCTGCTTTCATTTGTCTTCTTTTCTTGCTGTCTCAGACAAAAATATCGTTATCTTACTGCTGATTGTCGTTGATGATGCTAGGTAGTTGCCATTTTGGTCCTTCGCGAAGATTTGGTGGCTATTGCCTCCCTACGATGCTATGCCTCCTGGGTGGCCTAGTTCTTACATGATTTGTTCTACTGGCTGTCCTATACAATGCAGTCCTTAACTAATCTTTGGTTGTTGTGTTGTGCTACTGCTGATTTCAGTAGCCAAACTGTGTTGATTGCTACTTGCTAGTGGAGTTTACTCTTTTGTTCCTCTCTTGCTATGTTATCTTCTGAGTTGTACCTGAATTGAGTTCCTATTGGAGTCCTGATTTTGATGTTGAGCTTGTCATGTGCTGCTGGTTTGTGATGTGCAGTTGCTGCCATATGCTATAGTGTGTAAATCTTATGACTAGCTAATTTATTTGTAACTATCTTGCTTTCTCTAATCTTATTTATATTTAGGTCTTCTCTCATTGGCAGTCATATAATTCTCATTAATCGGGTTGTTTATTATTTATTACTCATGAGTAAAAGAATTATATAGTAAAAAAGTGAAGTTTGTTAAAAACTTGTTAACAAAATATACTCCATCCTATTTTTACTAAATGTAGTGACATTAACGGCCCGTTTAATTAGTGGTATTAAATGGTGGTAATGGGAATAATTTTTAGTGTAAGTTCCATATCATTTCCACGATAATGAAACTTTGATCACAAAAAATTTTTTTGTTTATAAATTTCATTTATCATCTAATACCACATTTTCCAATGGTAATGCATTGAAATGAATTTTATGAAGAAAATGAGATGATTGAAGTTGAACAAGCTTGACCATAAGTGCACCATGTTTGACATGATGCAAGTCTGATACAAATGTGGGTGTGTCAATTAAAGACAACTAAACAAGCCAAAGAAGTCAATCTTGATAAAAATGAGCTCAAAAACAGAAAAAAGAGCAACAACTCAAATATGGTGAGTAGTTGACCTTGAGAGCCGCCTTCAGAACAGATGCGTGCGTGTTTGAGGGCTCCAAGGGTGTTTTTGGAATCTTCACACATGGGACTTTCTTTGATGGTCCAATAGCACTTCTAACCATCATTAGAGGACCATTAGAAACAAGATGCAAGGTCCCTTGGTCAATTGAAGAAGCTGAAAGAACAAACAAATGCACACGTGAAAATCTTGTGACCAGCCTACCTTGTAGACATCACCCAAAGCACACCTGAGCATCTTTGGGGACGCCAATGGTAGAAATGAAATCTTGGAACTAGGATCTTTCCATCCAGCTATTGGGAGTCCATTTTCAAGCATGGGAAGACAGATAGAGAATGGGCACAAGGTCACCTGGTCGCACAAAAAGTCTGACAGCAACATTGTTTAATTTTGGTTCTATTTTGCTTTAATTAAAGTGCACATGACTTGGCACGTGCCTCTTAATGATGTAAGGGTTGTTAAACCCATTTATTTGTCATCTTAGATATGAGACTCTATATAAAGGGCTCATTAGCTTGTAATAAAGACATTTCAGATTTTTAATAAAAAAGTTCTTCATTTCATTAAGAAATGTTTTAGGGAATTAAAGGGGTTTAATTCCATCACTTTTAGTCTTGTGTGTGAGTGAAGCATTCAAGAATCAAAGCAAGATCCCACGGAGGTTTGGTAAGTGAAGCCAATCTAGAAGTGAGGGGTGTTGGGCCTAACTAGTGAGTGAAGCTAGAAGGGTTTTGCATCAAGATCAGGCATTGCACTGATCATATCTGGTTCATTGCATCCAAGATTGTATCAAGACTTCTTGGATTTGTTTCATCACTGTGTTAGGAGGATCCTTGACTCCAAATACGGTGCAATAAGGTAATTTAGATATTTTTCAACCAAAATTACACTAGTTTTTCATTCTCATTACCACTGGTTATTACCACCTACCAAACAGGCCGTCAATTTAAATGTCACTAATATCAATTTCTAATTGTATATAGGATCATTTACCAACAACAGCCTTAAAGTTTACTCAATTTCAAATAAACAACCACAAACTTTGTTTTTTACCAACAACAACCTTTAACTTGGGAAACACGACATCGATACAGCCACTTCACCGGATGACCTGCTAATTGACCATTGACCATGCTCAATGACCTTTGACTTTCACTTAATTTCGTTAATTAAACCTAATTACCCAAGTATCCCTAATTAAACCCTTCTTCCCAACTTCTCTCTAATTCACCTCAATCACCTCCATTCTCCCTCTTCATCAACACCACCACCACCACCACCACAACCACCACCACCATTAAAACCCCTCCTTTAATAACAACTCCATTAAAAGCGCCTTCCTTCTTCAATATTTGACTAAACCCTTCTGTTCTTCAACTCATCATTAAAAGGTACTCTTTCTCTCCCAACACTAGCACCACCATTAAAACCCCTCCTTTAATAACACCACAAACAACTTAGTACTCACAAAATTCCTCCTTTTTTATCTAAAAAATACCCATCAATAGACAAAACATCAAAATTCCTCCCTTTTTTTTATCTAAAAAATGCACAACACTAAACTTCTTGAAACTCTCAGCAGAATCGCCCCCTTGACACAAAAAAGCGTTTCCGATGGTCGCTTGACCAAGTCTTTCTTCAAGGCTCCGAGCCTCACCCGCGAAAACAATTGGTGGGAAAGATTCAAGGGTCTTAAGAACCAAATCCAGCTCATTTGGGTCAAGGTATTCGGGTTGTTGAAAAGCTTTCTTTGCTTTCCAACTGTCCAAAGACCATTTTGGATTCGAATTGTGGGTAGTTGTGGATGTTGATGGACATTTTGAGGCTCTAATTGGGAGAAAACAAAAACTGGGTTGATGAGGTTTCGGCGAATTGAATCCATTAGAGTTATGGAAAATTGATTTTGATGTAAAAGATGAAGTGCTTGTTGTCAAAGCCATATTTTTCTGTGTGTTTTTTGTTGGGTTATTGTTGTTCAAAGGATAGAGATTGTTTGAGAGGAAGAGATGGCTATGGAATTCATGATTATTGGCCTTTAAGTTTGTGATTGGATTTGAGGGGTTGCCATTTTTAATGTTGAATTTGGGTGTATAAATTAGAAAATATTGGTTGCAAGAACAATTTGGCTAGAGGTTGATTGGGGAATGATGGTGGTGGTGGTGGTGGTGTTGGGGTGGGGGAATGCTGTTGATTAGGGAGGAGTGTATAGAGATTAGAGAAGAAAGGGTTTAATTGGGGATAATTAGGTAATTAGGTTAGATTAGTAGGTTTATTGAAAGTCAAAGGTCTTTGAGTATGGTCAATGGTTCATTAGCAGGTCATCCGGTGAAGTGGTTGTATCGATGTTATGTTTCCCAAGTTGAAGGCTGTTGTTGGTAAAAAATAAAGTTTGAGGCTGTTTATTTGAAATTGAGTAAACTTTGAGGCTGTTGTTGGTAAATGATCTTTGTATATATAGTATATTGAATGACATTTATTAAACTCTTTTACTAAGTTTTTCGCGACATAGAATCTAGTTACATTTCTCATAAATGCCACTGTAGTAACAATTGCATATATCACTAAGGGGGTGTTTGGTAGGAGAGATTTGAGGAAGGGAATGAGACTTTGCCTCAAAAATATATCCAAGTCTTTGTTTGGTTAGGGGGAATGAGAATGGGGAATGGGGTTAACATGGGGGAAAGTCCCCAAGAAAAATGTCTTGGGGGAGGAGTGGTATTTGGGTTGAGACTTTGATTTTATATCTTTCTTTCAAGTCCCTACCATACCAAACAAGGGATGAGACTTTTTTATTTTCAAAGTCTCAACTTAAAAGTCTTATCTTAAAGTCTCACAAGTCCCATTTCCTTATGCCAAACACCCTAAGTTCCTTCTCCGTGTTAGATTTGGGGAAACTAAGTTCTGAAAACGCACGTGATGTTTCTAATTTCTGATATAATATTATTTTTTTGTTAAAATTTGAAATTCTAACAGAAATATTCACGGTTTTGTTAGTAGGTAAAAAAAAAGGTATGTTTTGACAAAAAAATTAAATTTTATAAATAGTTTTTGAAAACACTTACCTCCCCAGAAAATTCAACTATTTGTAGCACTTTAATGTATATATGTGCAGTACTAAAATTTTCCTTTGTTGAAAATCAAATTGAATCAATCCGATTGGTATAAAATATAGATGAGTGGACACTGACTTGGGTTGGTTTTGTATTATCCTATCATCAATTATGGGGGGTGTTTTGTCTTCTAGACTGAAGTTAGTCCGTGACCAAACCCCAAATAAACCTACTTTTCCTGGAAATATAACTTGTTTTTCCTACAAATCATTGAAAAGGGCAACAAACAATTTTCGCAATAGGGTAAGAGATGATGGATTTTCATCATCTTACAAGGGAAATCTAGATGATGGGTCTAATGTAATAGTTAAAGTTTATAGAGAGAGATACAGCGATGCTGAATTTACTTCAATGATCGAAATCATGTCTGAGGTGAGACATCAAAATTTGGTTCAACTTATAGGATATTGCAGGATGATCACAGACTGCTTGTTCACGACTTTGTAGGAGACTATACCCTGTTTGACTTGTTTTCTAACTCAATTGTTGAAGATATTGAGCTGGATTGGCATAGGAGAGTGTTTATATGCCGTAGGATTGCTCGTGGTCTTGAATATCTGCACTTTGGGGCTAATCCACCTGTTGTCCATCGTGATGTCAAGCCTAACAATATATTCGTGGATTCGAGTTTCAATCCTAAAATAGCTGGCTTTGAAATATCATGTTATCAGGATGATGAATTTAGTGCTGTTATTGGAACATATTGCTATATCGATCCTGAAGTTTTTGAGACAACCCATTATTCAGAGAAGACAGATGTTTATGCTTTTGGAATCACTCTTCTTGAAATCATTAGTGGGAAGAAAATTTCTCATGACAAGCATAATTTGAAGGAATGGGCTTGGGAATTACGAGAAAGTGGTAGGATTCCGGAGATTGTTGATCCTAATTTGGCTGAATTTAGTGAGGAAGAGGTCATACGTTTCACCAATGTTGCACTTTCTTGTGTCCAATCACCATCTGATCTCAGACCAACCATGTCTGATGTAAGGCTAATGCTATCAGACAACTACGACATCAGTAGACTTTCACTAACTAGACCAGGCAGGCCTTATGAACTTGAATTATGGGTTAGTTCATAAATTCTTAAGTGTTCTTTCAACTATTTATGTTGTTATGTTATGATCAACAGATCAATTTTTTTCAGACTATAACAATACTGATACTGATGTTTTTGGTGTTGGCTGCTGTAGGATGTAGACGTAGAATCAGTGGCGAGCAGCTTTTGAAGAGTGAGGATGTTGGTACTAGATTGTACACATTGAAGCTTGCACATTTTCCAATAATTTCAAGCGCTCGAAATGAATTTGATAAATAATGTTCCAAGTCTGCTGATTTAATGGACACATTTGTAAGTGAATTGATGAGTGTGGTATAGTTTGTCATCTTTTATACTCTTTGAACATGTACAGTATTATTTTCTGATCAACATTCCCTGCAAATTCTGCATTTTTCTTCTGATCATTCTTATGTCTATTAGTGAATTTTACTTTATTGAATTGCTGTCATGCTTGCTAGCTTTGAGCTTGAGTCAAACATGGTGCTAACTTGACCACCAAAGAATCCCATCCGTTTAGGGGAGCACTGAAAACGATAAAAATAGTGTTTGACATTGTGAAATTCATTTAAAATTCGAAAATTTATTTTAAATATATAAAGTTTTAAATGTAATTAACTCTGATTTACTTGGAATTTTCAATTTTTGACTGACACATTTTACATTGTCAATTTGTCATTGTTATCATGGTATGAAGTTATTGATCCTATTCTATTGGTGTCTTGGTTTGCTAATATTCTCTTGGTGAATGCGGTATGTTGCTACTGGTCTTATTGTGTTGTATACTCCAGGTTTGGGACTGCTTGCTTTTTCGGTGCATTTGCGCTTATGTTGCTACTACTCTTGCTGATTGTTTATGCCGTTGACTATGTTCATGGGGGTTTTCTGTTTTGCCTCAGTTTTTACTCTAGTTGTTTCTTCTCTAACTTACGCCATTTGGTCTTTTGGCTTCCTTTCTGGTTGTCTTCGACTGAGTTTTTTGCGCCCTGTGGTGGTGTTTGTTGATGCTGCTTTTGTTTTTCTTCTCTTCTTAGTATCTCGGACAAAGATATCGTTATCTTACAGCTGATTGGCGTTGATGATGTTGTATGTTTCATTTGGATAAAACTTAAAGAGATTACAAGCACCACGACGAGATTACAAGTCTTTGCATCCTAATACAAATTTTTAGAAATTGAAATTACAACGAATTTAATTAACTTATTATAAATAATAACCTTAACCCGAAGATACTTTAAGACAATAATGTCTACGGAAACTTGATACTAAACCGAGGCACTATCTAGTTTTCCTAAAAGTGTTATTCCGCCTACTTGGTGCTTAGGCTTAAACCTAGAATACACTTTTGAGATACAACGGTTTGCAATTAATTATAAGCACTATATTATTAATCTTTGTGAAGTATTAGAGATTATATTGAACAATCCTAGAAATAGAATGAAAAGAAGTGATCAATTTCCTCCACACTTAATAACTTGTAGAGAATTGACTTGGGGAGTTTAGAGAGAATATATTTTTGCAATTACTTAAAGAAATTAAGAAAATTGCATTTGTAAATAATAGCTTATCTTACGTAAGAAAATTGAAGCTATATTTATAATAATAGAACTAACTACCCTTTATTCCATGATTTCCTTACTTTTTTATTTTTGGAAAATGAAAAATAGAAAATTAATATTAGATCATAATTAGTAAAATAACCGTTTAATATTAAATGCCCAAGAAAATAGCTAAATCTGGAAACTAAATAAAATCAGCCACAAATTGGGCTTATGGCTTGCACCATGCATGTGCACGGCCCATGTGAGTTCCAGCTTCAAACCAGAAGCTGTTTTGGGCTTAACTTATGGCCCAAACTTTTCCTTTTTCCAATTTAGCTTTATTTTCTTATTCTTTTTGGACACGGGTTTTTATTCTCTTGTCCTAAATTATAAAACTAATATTTTATAATCTCCTTGGCTCTACTATTTTCATAGTACTTGCCAATAATTTTCATGGAATTTTATACTTTAGTATAATTAGACCTTATAATTATACTTAGACTTTTACACCTTTTATACTCTAAATTATCCAATAATCCTCCCCCATTTAGAGTATATACTTATTTCTTTACATAATCCAAGATTGCTCCATCTTATACATCAATGCTCAATGTCCAAAATGATTGAATTGGCACCTAGTACATTCTCAACCACAAGTGAAAATAAATCGATGATGTCCAAAAAGATTGAATCAAAGATATATATCCATCCACCTAGAGAGAAGTACGTACAAGATAATTTCTCTTTATACATTCAGCTTGACACTTTAGAGCCTGTGTCCGTATCTTTTCATAAGCTCATAGAAGTCTATATGTCCATCCTGACTTCCTGAAGTGGCTAACTTCGAACTTACATAGATAGGTTCTTCCATATGTTACTTTCGTGTCCTTGTGATACGACACATCCATCTAGAGCTCTTCAACTCTAGAACTAGATAACTTTTTATTGACGCTATCTTATTAACATCGCAAGTACCAAGTAACTCCCTTTGGGTCTTATACTTTGAGTTAGTTAATAACATCAAACAAAGGATTTAACCACATTGAATCGTAAGACTCGGCGTTAACCGAGCGTTAGATTGGGTTCCCGCATTAGTGTTAATTGGACATAACCCAATTCCAATTGAAGCGTAATCAATGGAATTCTTTAGCAAAGCTTTTGTAAAATTATCCGCCAAGTTAAACTTTGTATTGACATAGTCAAACGTTACGACCCCTTTTGTGATAAGTCTTTTCACAAGGTCATGCCTTAGTGAAATATGCCTTGACTTACCATTATAAACTTTGCTATATGCTCTTACCAAAGCCGAATCACTATCATAATGGATAGCCACCGGTGAAACAGGCTTAGGTAATAATGGTATCTCAAATAAGAGATTCCGAAGCCATTCCACTTCCTAACTAGCCGATGCTAGGGCAATAAATTCTGACGTCATAGTAGAATCCGA
This sequence comes from Amaranthus cruentus, assembly GCA_019425755.1. Taxonomy (NCBI): domain Eukaryota; kingdom Viridiplantae; phylum Streptophyta; class Magnoliopsida; order Caryophyllales; family Amaranthaceae; genus Amaranthus; species Amaranthus cruentus. Next base: position 12,653,494 of record CM033457.1, on the reverse strand, counting down.
TATGCATGTCTGTTTCTTGGAAGACCATGAAATGGTACCTTCCCCATACATGAATACCCAACCACTAGTAGAAGATGAATCTTCCTTGTTAGTGATCCAACTTGCATCCGAATACCCTTCGAGTACCGGAGGTTCTCCACTATAACATATCCCATGACTCGTTGTTCCTTTTAAGTATCTAAGTACTCTCCGAATAGCTATCCAATGCGAAGGTCCTGGATTGCTAGTATACCTACTTAGCTTTCCAACCGCATAAGCTATATCGGGCCTTGTTGAAGTCATAGCATACATCAAAGATCCAATTATCTTTGAGTACGAAAGTTGAGAAATTGGATTACCCTGATGATGTAACAATTTCATACTTCCATCCATTGGGGTAGACACTGGGCAACACTCAAGCATATTAAAACGCTTAAGTATTTTCTCAATGTAGTGAGATTGACTTAAGATTATTCGATCGTTAGATCTTATAATCTTTATGCCTAAAATGACATCCGCCTCCCCCATATCCTTCATTTTGAAAACTGAAGATAAATAATCCTTTACCTGTTCACGACTTTGTAGGAGTTTATTCTTTGTATGAGTTGTTGTTTTCTAACTCAATTGTTAAGCTAGATTGGCGTAGGAGAGTGTTTATTTGTCGTAGGATTGCTTGAGGTCTTGAATATCTTCACTTTGGGGCTAATCCACCTGTTGTCCATCGTGATGTCAAGCCTAGCAATATATTCGTGGATTCGAGTTTCAATCCTAAAATAGCTGGCGTTGAAATATCATGTTATCTTCAGGATCAAGATGGTGAATCTAATATTTTTGGAACATTGGGCTATATGGATCCTGAATTTTTTTGCACAAACCATTATTCAGAGAAGACAGATATTTATGCTTTTGGAATCACTCTTCTTGAAATTATTAGTGGGAAGAAAAATATTCGTGACGGATATTTGAAGCAATGGGCTTGGGAATTACGAGAAAGTGGTAGGATTTCGGAGATTGTTGACCATAGGTTTCCTGAATTTAGTGAGGAAGAGGTGAAATGTTTCACCAATGCCGCACTTTCTTGTGTCCAATCACGATTAGATCTTAGATTAACCATGTCTTAGGTAAGGCTACTAATGCTATTAGCCAACTATGACCTCAGTAGCATTTCACTAACTAGACCATGGAGGTCTAATGAACTTGAATTATGGGTTAGTTCATAAAATCTTTTAGTTTTCCTTTAACTATTTATGTTGATATCAAGGTTATTAGGATCGGGGTTCTACCTAGGATCGTTGAGGGAGTAGGATCAAAATCGGAAGAATCGGATCGTAGGATAGTGTGATTCTACAAATATGTATTAATGTGCTTTGGAATAATAATTATCAATTATATTTGTTCTTTTTTTAATTTTTAATGTGTAAGTAAAAACGTATTTGACTTCATACATTAAGTTTTGTATAAAGATACTTGTAAATGTAATAATGATTTTAAAACTGCAAATCAAGAAAAATTTGAATTTGAATTTGAATTTATAACGATATTGATATAAATATTTAAAATATTTATTTATACGTAAGTGATATCTGCATTATATAAAATGTTTGACAATAGAAATATCCCTGTAGGATCGGACCGTTGGATCGTAAGATCGTAGAATCATGTTAGGATTCTACCACCTAAATTCTTGAGCTAAGTAGGATCATACGATTCTACCACATTAAGATCCTACCAACGATTCGGATCGGTCACCTGTTTTTAGATCGTAAGATCGTAAAATCGTAGATCAGAATCAGGATTCTGATAACTATGGTTGATATATTATGATCAATTTTGTTCCGACTACAATAATATTGTTACTGATCTTTCAACTATACCACACTAGAGTTTTAGATTGATGAAATGAACGGCACAAGAGAGGTTCAACAATGAAAAATTAAGCAAAAGATGAACACAAGTGTTTATGTGGTATCTTTGATACCTCCCCCTCAAATGATGTTTATTATATTGAACTCAAAAATTACAAGTATAATAAACCCTCCCTATCTTGAGAACAATATCCCAAGATCACAAAATACTAATACAAGGATGAACACTCTCAAGTTTCAAGCAAAGTATTAGCCCTCACAAGTATGTGTGTTTGTGGTGATCCTTTCTCTATGAATGATACTCCCTTTTATAGTAGAAGGTGAGTGTCATTCATAGAGTCACACATTTATCACCATAAATCACAATAAACATCACAAAAAACCTAGCAATAAACATAGAAATAATGCCCACAATTATTCCTAAATTAATTGCCCCATAATACACCCTTTCAATGCCTTAAACCGTGCATAAAACAGTCCAAAAAAGCACCCTTAGGCAAAGTGCTCGTTCAAGGCATCAAAGTGCTCGAACAAGGCACCTTGTCAGAAAGCCACTGGAAGCTGCTGAACAATTTGCTCGAACGAGTACTTGATGTGCTCGAACAAGCACTCCCCTCTGTGTAACACCCCCATAACTAGGCCAAATTTTAAAAACACTTTTAAAGAAAAACCCGAGCTAAAACCTACTCATGGGAGGGTTACCGCCACATCTATTTCTAAGAAAATAAATGTAAGGCTTAACGACTAGGAAAATAACTAAATAAAACTGGAATCCTACAAAGGGTCTTACAAATTTGGAAAAGACTTAAACGTAAACTGTGTCTATATAAAAATTTTGAACAACTGAAAATAAACTGACATAAGACTCTAATAACAGTTATAACTCTAAGTGATTCTCACTCCACAATCCCCACGTGATCAACAACCTGCAAAATAAGAATACAAGAGAAACAAGGGAAAGCTCCCAAAAATCAGAAAAACTGAGTAATCCCAACTCCATCCCGTGAAACAATTTTTGTTGAAATAATTTAAGAAAACAAATTATAATTGCGTTGAAAATAGTCGTAGAAATTAAAGTAATATAAAGTTGAGTTAAAGATCGGTTTTATGAATATAAGTATAATAACACATAAGCCAATTAATCAATTTAGTACTTAATGATGACAACCCACATATCCAATTTTTAATTTGAGGGAACGAGAACGCCAGTAGGCCGAGGCTTTACCCCTATACCTACTTCATCAAGAGGTCGTCACCCCAAATAATTCATCAAGGCCAGCAGAGTAGTCTCAGGTAACCCTAGTGTGCACACCCCTTCTACTTGGATCACAACAAATAGAAGGAAGACCAAAAATCGTATCAAGTATCAAAATAATAATAATAACCTGTCGGCAGCTATACTAACCCAACAGGGCAACCTGTTCATCACTCTTATACTTGGATCACAACAAATATAAGAGCTTCATTTCCCATCGTTACACTTTACGTGATTTAATATATTTGAATAATTAGTCATGAGCACAACATCATATAGTCAAACATACATTATTTATTTTATTTATGAACACAATTTCTCCAAGAAAATATATCTCAAGAGTATCCATTTGAACCCTCGTTTATCAAATCACCCTTTTTATCAATTGGTGATAACAACAATTAATATCATGAGTTATTTCTCTTTCGACTCAAATCGAATTTTAAAACCATTATAAAAATAATAACATGACTTCCATAAAATAATAAAATCATAAATATTTTTCATTCAAATTTAAACTGTATCAAACTTTGCTATTAAGATAATAATACAAGTTTTGTCAAAAACAATAATCATAACTTCAGTTTGACCGAAATAATATTCACTATAAATTGAGAATTAAATATGTAAAACATAATATCATACAAAATCATGCAACACATTAAATAAGTTAATATCACTTAGCACATAATACTAACGGGATAATCCTAAATAGATGGACATCGAGAATTACCTTGTCACGCGATCCTAGAAACGTACGCTCCTAATAATCTCGATCTACGAATCCGCAGTCTACACGATAAAATAAGATGTCTCGAATTAATACCCGAAATTAACCCAAACGAAATAAGTAATTTAAAAGACTTTCGGTTAAAACATACTTTATTTAAAAAGACAAGTTTTAAAATGATAGTTTAGACTTTAAAAGAATTTAAAGATAGAAGGATAGCTTTTGGAAACATGACAAATTTTAAAGAATAAAACTAAAAGATTAAATAAAATAATGAAAAGGAGTAGAAAAATGAAATGTCATGAAATGGGTTAAAACCCAAGGAAAAAAAAAACAGAAAAAGTTTAAATAATAATAAATTAAAAAGGATAAATAAAAAGAAAAGGGAAAATAAAGAAAAGAATTAATAATTTAAAAGGATTTAAAAAAAAGAAAAGGAGAAATAAATAATAAGAAGGAAAGTTGAAGTTACTGGGTTTCAATACCCACGAAACCAGAAAGGAAAAAGGAAGGAGAGAGAGGGAGAAAAGGAGAGAGAGAAAGGAAGAAGAAGAACTCCGGCTTGCCGCCGTCTGTGGCTCCGGCGTCGGTGTCGGCGTCACTTGCCGGCGACATCCCGACGGCCCTCACCTCACCGGAAACGGTCAGAAACATATTTTTTTGTGTATTTTTCTTAAATTTTTCAGATTAAAAATGGGATAAAACACCTTACAGTTAGTGAGATTCATACTTTTGCTCTCAAACTTCTGTCTTCTTTTGATTGAAAGTATTTTTCTTTCTCTTTGAACAAAAGAAGAATAGAGAGTAATTTGTAGAGGAAGAGCTTTATGAGGAATGATAGATGAATAATCTCTGAGTAAATGTTTAATTTATAGTATAGAATGAGGTAGTTATTTATGGTAAGTTAAAGAGTAATGGGAGATAATGGGAGGGAAGTTGAGATGGAGATATCAGTTTTCTAAAATGGAAAACTGATTTTCAGTTTCCTTTTCAAAAAAAAAAAATAATTTTCAGTAAAAAGGAAATATCGGTTTTAAACTTTCTGAAATTAAAATTTCTGAAATGAATATTTATAAAAAAAAAACGTGGTATTACACTCTGACACCTACTGTTTGCTATCTTTGAGTTGCCTTGTTTGAGCAACCCACTTCCCATGCCTTGCCTCGTTCAAGGCATGATTCCTACACACTTAGTGAAGCCTCAAACGACCCACATCGAGTACCTCATGTATCGTTCCAAACCTTAATCCAACAACACTCGACACATCTTCACCATCTTCCTCCAATGTACATGATAAAGCATATAAACTTATCCTATCATCAATTATGGGGAATGGTTTGTCTTTTAGGCTGAAGTTGGTCCGTGATCAAACCCCATATTCATATAAACCTACTTTTCCTGTAAATGTAACTTGTTTTTCCTACTAATCATTGAAAAGGTCAACAAGCAATTTTTGCAATAGTGTAAGAGAAAGAGATGATTGATATTCATGGTCTTACAAGGGAAATCTAGAAGACGGATCTAATGTAATAGTTAAAGTTTATAAAACCGGATACAGGCATACTGAATTTACCTCAATGATCAAAATCATGTCTGAGGTGAGACATCAAAATTTGGTTCAACTTATAGGATATTGCATTGAGGATGATCACAGACTGCTTGTTCATGACTTTGTAGAAGACTATACCCTGTTTGACTTGTTGTTTTCTAACTCAATTGTTAAAGATATTGAGCTAGATTGGCGTAGGAGAGTGTTTATATGTCGTAGGATTGTTCGTGGTCTTGAATATCTTCACTTTGGGGCTAATCCACCTGTTGTTCATCGTGATGTCAAGCCTAGCTGTATATTCGTGGATTCGAGTTTCAATCCTAAAATAGCTGAGTTTGAAATATCATGTTATGGTGAATCTGTTGTTGAAACACCTAACTACTTCGATTCCGAATATTTTAGAACAAGACATTATTCAGAGAAGACAGATGTTTTTTCTTTTGGAATCACTCTTCTTGAAATCATTAGTGGGAAGAAAATATTTGATGACGGGCTTGATTTGAAGAAATGGGCTTGGGAATTACGAGAAAGTGGTAGGATTCCGGAGATTGTTGATCCTAATTTGGCTGAATTTAGTAAGGAAGAGGTCATACGTTTCACCAATGTTGCATTATCTTGTGTCCAATCACAATTAGATCTCAGACCAACCATGTCTGAGGCAAGGGTAATGCTCTCAGACAACTATGACATCAGTAGCATTTCAATAACTAGGCCTTCCAGTTGCATGCAGTGAATGAATCATCGGTTAGTTCATGAAATCTTTTGGTGTGCTTTCAATTACACAAATCTAATAATTATAAAAAGTTAAAATTATACTCTCTCCGTTTCAAGTTAGTTGTCACATTTAACACACTATTCATCAATCCCGTTTAATTTGTATTTTATTCTTAATCCATAAGTTAAAACATAGTCATATTAGATCTTGTTTGATTCGTCTCAATGCAAGGATTATTCTTATCAACATTTCATAATTTTTATTTAAGTATAATTAGATATATTAAGATTTAATATATTACCTCGACAAGTGTGCCCAAGCAAATGTGACAACTAAATAGACTTGGAGGGTGTATGTGAGGTTTATGAGTGATGCTGCACCATTGTCAGAGAAAGTAATGAGAGAGAAAGAAATATTTTCATTATGTTGGAATTACATGAAAAAGAGCAAGGACAAGAGTACATGCTTTTATACTACATTAGCTACAACTGGCTTATATATAGTAAGAGTATTTCATGCGCATTATACAAAGCTATACTATATTATTCTTATCATCCCCCCGCAAACTAGGCTGGGGTATGCACACCAAGTTTGATCAGCAAATTGCGAAATTGAGCAGAAGGGAGAATTTTGGTAAAGATATCAGCTAGTTGAGAGGTAGTGGGAAAGTAAGTTAACTGTAACAGCCCTTCCATAACCTTGTCACGAGTAAAGTGACAATCACTTTCCAAGTGTTTCGTGCGCTCGTGAAATACTAGATTGCGAGCGATGTGAAGAGCGGACATATTGTCACAATGTAAAGTAACAGGCTTGAGTGAGGTTAAGCCAAGCTCTTCAAGTAAACGGACTACCCAAACGACTTCGGAGGAAGCACTAGCCATGGAGCGATACTCGGCTTCGGAGGAAGATTTGGAAACCGTAGCTTGTTTCTTGGATTTCCAACTAATGGGAGAACGACCTAGAAGGAGTATGAACCCAGAAATGGAACGCCGAAAATCCGGACACGCGCCTCAATCCGAATCAGAATATGCTTGGAGTACCAAATTATCAGAATCAGAGAGCAGAATACCTTGACCCATTGTATGAGATAAGTAACCAAGTGTATGTTTGAGGGCCTCAAAATGATTAATAGTGGGTTGCTGCATATGTTGACTAAGAGCTTGAACTGAATAAGAAAGATCCGGTCGAGTATGCGTAAGAAAATTTAGTTTGCCAACAATGCTTCGATAGAGAGCGGGATCGGGAAACAACGGAGAGTCGTGAGCAGCGAGTTTGTGATTTAAAGGCAGAGGCGTGACATAAGATGGAAGATCATCAAGACCAGAATCCCGTAAAATCTTCTTACTGAATTTGCTTTGAGTCACAATGATACCCTTATATGAATGGGTAATTTCCAAGCCAAGAAAAAAATTGAGTGGGCCAAGGTCTTTAATACTAAAAACTTCATGAAGATGGGACTTTAATTGAGAGATAACAACAGCATTGTTTCCGGTAACCACAGTGTCATCCACATAAACCGCAACAATAGTAATAAGATCATGAGATGGATGAGTAAACAGAGAATAATCGAGCTTAGACTGAATAAAATCTTGAGAGAGAAGAGCCGTGATAAGCTTCGCAAACCATTGGCGGGAGGCCTGTTTGAGGCCATATAGAGACTTGCGAAGCTTACATACCATATGAGAAGGAGCACTAAAACCATCCGGTAAAGCCATGTAAACATCCTCATGTAAATCCCCGTGTAAAAACGCGTTATTAACATCCAATTAGTGAAGAGGCCATTTTTTAGAAGCCACAAGAGCCAAAATACATCTAATAGTAGTCATGCGCACCACAGGGGAAAACGTATCATGAAAATCAACCCCGAATTCTTGAGTATACCCTTTAGCTACAAGACGCGCCTTATAGCGCTCAATTGACCCATCGACTTTAAGTTTAATTTTGTATACCCATTGACATCCAACCGGTTTCTTTCCAGGCGGGAGTGAGACAAGTTCCCATGTATTATTGTTTTGAAGAGCAGTAATTTCGGACTCCATTGCTTGGACCCATAAAGGATCCTGGACAGCTTGCTTATAAGTTTTAGGCTCATGTAAATAGGATTGGGAAGCAAGAAAGGATTGATGAAGAGAAGGGAGAGAATCAAATCGAACCAGGTTACACCAATGGGCTGTGGAACATACAAAATTTTGCAAGTGGGAAGGTAATTTGGGAATGCGAGAGGATTTTCTAACAGGTAAGACAGGAGGTTGGGATAAATATATAGTGAGAGAAATTTCAGGTATAGAGGAGGATAAGGGAGAAGGACTTGGGTCAGGAGAAGATAAAGAAGTAGTAGAAGAGGAATCATGAGATAAAGTGGAAAGGGTGTCATGTGGTGAAGGCTGTGGGTGGGGTATAGGAAATAAAGTGGGAGGTAGGAAAGAATCATCATATGGTGGAAATGGGGTGTGTGCTGGGAGATAAAAGGTAGATAAAGGGGAAGTAAGAGGGGTATTTGAGTGAAAAGGAAAATGGTGTTCTTGGAAATGAACATCCCTGGAAAAGACAAAAGAGTTGGTAGCTAGATGGTAGGTTTTGTAGGCTTTTTGAGTGAGAGAATAACCTATAAAGATGGACATGTCGGCCCTAGGATGGAATTTGGGTCGGTTATGTTTATGTGTTGAAACGAAGCATAAGCAACCAAAAGCCCGCAGATGAGAAAGATTGGGAGGTTCACCAAACAACTTTTCATAAGGGGAAATGTTACCAAGAACGGATAAGGGAAAGCGATTGATGAGATAAGTCGCGGTTTAAACGCAATCGCCCCAAAAACGGATAGGTAGGTTAGGTTGGAAGGAAAGGGCACAAACCACTTCTAGGAGGTGACGATGTTTACGTTCCACCACCCCGTTTTGTTGGGGAGTATCACGACAAGAGGTGTGGTGAATTATACCATGGCGAAGGTAAAAAAGTTTAGCATCACCATCACATAGGTCTTTAGCATTGTCGGTCCGAATAATCTGAATTTTGGAATGGAACTGTGTCTCAACATATGCATAAAATTGGCTCAAAAAGGTAATGTACTGTTTCTTGGATTTCATTAAGTACAACCAAGTGGCTCTCGTAAAATCATCAACTATGGTTAAAAAGAAAGTACAACCATCATAAGTAGCATGCCGATAAAAACCCCAAATATCTATGTGTATCAATTCAAAGCTCTTAGTAGTTTTGATAGAACTAAGCGAAAATGGGCGTCAAGTTTGCTTGGCAGCCGGACAGATTGTACAAAAAACAGTATTATGAAATTCATTTACATCAACATCGGGGAACAACACTTTGAGTTGAGAAATAGGTAAATGGCTTAGTCTAAGGTGCCACAACTTAGCTAGGTCAATAGTACATTTATTGGTATTAGAAGCAGCAGCAATAGTCTCTGTGGAAGATGGGATAGCAGCATAATAAAGCCCATTGTAGAATTTACCAAGAACTCTTTTCTTTGAATGGTCCTGAAGAACACATTCATCAGTAGTAAAGAAAATATTAGTGCACGTATCAAGGCTAAGTTTAGAGACGGAAAGCAAATTGAACTGAATTGTGAGAGTGAGAAAGGAAGCAGAATTTACCTGCTAAATTGACGGCACCGGGTATAGGCTCAAGATCCATGGGAATAGAATCAGTAGTGGTCTCCTTGTGTTTGTTCAACAGATTCATAAGGCTATCCAATTGTGTGGCAGTCAATCCAAGATTCTCAAGATCCGTTTTAGTATCATTTTTGTGCGCACAACCAGCAAATCTCCTTTGTTTAAAACCAGGATGATAACCATTGAGCTTAAAACATCACTCAATTGAATGTCCACTCACTTTACAATTATCACAGAAGTAGGTAGGGCGTTTGAAGCCAGTAGTTGACTTAACACGAGAAGACATACCAGAATCAGAATTATAATGCTTTGAAAAACGTGCAGAATTAGAACCTCTATCATGAATAGGTTTCTTAGAAGCATGAAAGGCCAAAGCATCAGAACTTAATACAGAATTGTGAAGGCGTGCAAGTTCTTTATGTTTCTGTTCTTGATATAGTATACGGTACGCTGTGGAGACATTAGGGAGCTCAGGTAACATGAGAATATTGGTTTTCACCAGACCGTATTGGTCATCGACCTTCATGAGGAAACTCATGAGGCGTTGATCTTGCTGTAACTTCAAGACCTTCTTAGTGAGAGTACAAGTACAACCATTACAAACACAAGTAGGAAGAGGATTGAGACTATCAATTTCATCCCATACTGATTTCACTTTAGTATTATATTTAGTAATAGTCATATTTGATTCTTGTGAGATGTTAGACAATTCTTCATGTAGAGAATATATTTTAGCAGATGTAGAAACACCAAATCGTTCCTCCAAATCATTCCAAATATCATATGCAAATTTATTGCACATTACACTTTTAGCGACCATTCGATCTAGAGAAGAAATTAACCAACTTATAATCATGTTGTTGCACCTATCCCAGGCTTTGATGTGAGAATCATTTGTGGAAGGCTGAGGTAACGTTCCATCAACAAAACATAGCTTGTTCTTCGCAATGAGTCCGATCATAACCGAACACTTCCAATCTCCATATTCATTGCCATCGAATGGAGTATTGACGAGTTTTGTACTCGCGTGATCCGAAGGATGAAGATAGTAAACAGATGAAGGATCTTGAGTCAAATCATTATGAGTCATCTGAGTTGTGCGATGAAGAGGAGTAATATGATTTGTGGTTTCCGCCATTGATGAAGATCAAGAATCAAGAAATGAAAAGGAACGAAGGTGAAGAAAAAAAATTGGTGCAGTAGATTCAGACTAGACAATGAAAAGAAGAGAGAATCAAAAAATTGCAGACCTATTTCGTGTTTTCAGGAGTAATTCTGCTCTGATACCATGTGAGGTTTATGAGTGATGTTGCACCATTGTCAGAGAAAGTAATGAGAGAGAAAGAAATATTTTCATTATGTTGGAATTACATGAAAAGAGCAAGGACATGAGTACATGCTTTTATAGTACATTAGCTACAGCTGGCTTGTATATAGTAAGAGTATTTCATGCGTATTATACAAAGCTATACTATATTATTCTTATCAGTGTAGAAGCTTGCGATTAAAGTTAAACGATTCAGACATGATCTCACTCGACTATTATTTTTCTTACATATTAGCCGCAATATATAAAATAAACTTTAACGATGTATAGTGCCAATTAAACTTTAACTTGATATCATAAAAGATGATTTCATCTCTTGACTTCTTCCTAATCCTTTAACCGTTGACATTGATGGGAAAAGAATTTTGTTGTTGTTGATGCTTAACTGTCCCAAATTCCTGATATTGTGGCGCCATTATGCTTTAGGTGTGCTGAATTTTTGGTTGTTTGTTGTTGCTGAATTGTTCTAGCGCAATTTTGAATTTGGGTACCTGTTTATATGTTCTGACTTGGGAGCTGAGTTCCGTGTATAATGATGGTTTAATTATGAAATAAAAATGTTGATATTTTTTGTAGCTAATTAATCATCCTAAACGCTAACATTATGTTTGGATAGTAAATTAGGAGAGAAAAGAAAGGAAAGGAAGGGGAAGGAAAGGAAAAGAAATACTTCATTGTTTGTATAGGAAGGAAGGGAAGGGGAAAGAAAAGAATTTCATTTTCCTTCCAAATATTTCCTCTTATGGAGAGATTTGGATGTTAACAAGATGAAGGGACTTAATCCCTCCAAATCTCTTCCCTTCAAATCCTCTTCCTCCCTTTTTGCTATCCAAACAAGAGATTCTCCATCCCTCCAAATCATTTCTTTTTTTTTCCCTCTATTTCCCTCAATCCAAACAAGGCCTAAGGGTGTGTTTGGATTGAAGAAAATGGAGGGAAAGGAAGAAAGGGATTTGGAGGGAGGAGGTATCCCTTGTTTGGATAACAAATTTGGAGGGAAGGAATTTGGAAGGGAGGGATTTAGGAGGAAAATTTGAACAAATTATTTTGTTAAGAAGATAATCTCTCCTAAGGGGTCGCTTGGATTGAGAGTAAATATTTAAGGGGTAATAAAAGTCAAAGTAGGAATTTAAGGTTAGTTAGGTAGGTGATTAAAGGAATTTGATTGTTGGAGAAATGAAAGAATGAATTAGAACGTAATGAAAAAATAGAGAAAATAACAATAAGTTCCCTTATTTTGGGGTATAAATTTACCCTAGGGGGAGGTGGGGGAATTCTTTACCTCCAAATTAGTGAAATCAAACTCTTTTTCTATTAATCATTTTTTATCTACTTCTATTCTACCTCTATCACAATTATTTCAATAACTTCATTTGCATATCTAATTACCTTTATTACATTAGTTTGACTTTTTTTACTACCTTAAAGAGGAAAGATTTGGAAGAAAAACACTTTTCTTCCTTTTCCCTTCCCTCCCTTCCCTTCCCTTCTAAACAAACAATATACACTTTCCCTTCTTATCCCTCCCTTTCCTTTCCCTTCCTTTCCTTCCCCTTTCCCTTCCTTTCTTTTCTCTCCTAATTTGCTATCCAAACATAGTGTAAATGTATATTGTCTTTGTTTTTAAAATATGAAGTCAATGAAATTTTTAATATCCACATGCACATGTGGCACGAGTGTTGTTCGTCTGAAGAAATCAAAGAATAATTGAAGACTTAGAATAGTTTAAATATAGAATGTGTAATTTAAATTATGTAAGTTTTGTAAATTAATTTATGAACATTTGTAGTGTGTTAATCAAAAAATTACGAAATGTAATTTTGTAAATTTTAATAACTGTGAATGTGATGTTTAATTTTCTCTCCAAATTTAATTCATAGCTACTTTAACTATACAAAAGGAGGGAAATGTCACTAATAATTAATCCACCATATTAATATACACCAACTACCACTATTTATGTGGTTCCTCGTGCCTAATTCAAATGGGACAAGTAAAGAGAATAGAAGGTTGTACAATTTAACGTGCTGAAGAAGATTTGATAAACAGTATTATTTCCAAATTATTAATTTACATTGGTAAAAAATAATAACTTCTTGATATAGCAAAATGGAACACACTAAATTTTGTAAACCATTATTATTTTCCAATATTATTTCCAAAATAAAAGAGAATAATATCTTGATATAGAAAAATTATTTTTCCAGATTATTTACCAGCTGTGGAATGATTACATCTTTATAATTATACTCACATCCAACTTAATGTCATTGTTATTTATTTACGTCATATTCCTATTTGTAATATTTTTTTACTCTTTATAATTATAGAAAAATAGTTTAGTATTGAAAAAATTGTACGAAGGCTAATTATTTTTCAAGATCTTTAAAATGAAATCAAATTTGTAATATTTTTTTACTCTTTTCAACAATTCAAAAACTCATTCAATTATGAAAAAAAACTTTATCATAACACAAATACTTGGGTGCAACCGCCGCTTGTATGCGGCCATTTATATTGGGCTTAATATTGCATTGGACATTTAAGATTTGGAGTAGTTATTAAACTTAAGCTTTGAAATAGGTTATTTAAGACTTAGAATAGACGTTTTAAATCTAGGAGTTGTGTTTTTAAGGCTTGGAAATGTCATGTATCATTTGAGTAAGTATAGTATTAAAGTTTGATTGTCTTAAAATTGCCTTTTTTAGGCTTAAAATTGACCATTTAAGACTAGGATGGCATTGTGATTTGTGATGTATGTAGTAGATATAAACTCAAACTCTTAATCAATAAGTCTTTTAAGTCCTAAATTGGTTTATTAAGCCTTGAAATTGTCATTTTAAGGCTTATAATTGATCATTTAAGACTTAGAATTTGATATTTTAAATTATAGAGTACATGTTAAACTTGAGTTCTCGAATATACCTTTTAAGGCTTGAAATAAGCCCTTTGAGTCTTGAATAAGCCATTTGAGTCTAGAAATAGGACTTGTATATTATATAATCACTTGAAAGTTAAAACTATCATATTATACCAGTTATAGTCTTCAAACAACTCTTCACCATTTTTTGATCATCATCATCATCAAATACCTTCATTTCCACACAATTATCTTCACCATTATAATCTCTTGTGTTTGCGTAAGATCAAAAAAATTTCTGTATTTGCATATCTATCATATTATCAATTGTTATCTTTGTCGTCATCCTCATCCTCATCCTCATCATCATCATCCTCATCCTCATCATTATCATCATCATCATCATCATCACTCTCTGTAATGAAGCTTAAGATCATCCATTAACGTTAGTGTAACGGTCCGGTTCGCGTGAGCCGGATAATCATATGAAAATATGAATCCGGGTCTCAACTGGACACTTAGAGGGAAAATTCCCATCCAAGATCGTTAACGTTCCAACGATAAGGAAACATAACTAGGCGAAAATTAAAAGATATGATAGTGACAGGTTTGTAAAGTTCATAATACAACTTGAGAACCCAGCGGCCTCTACCAACAAAACGACAAAACGAACTAGTCTAAAATCCATTACACAAGAGTAAATTATTTCTATTATATTTATTATTACATAAATGCGGTCTTGGGTGACGTGATCCTAACTTCAACCTCACTCCAATTCCCACCTGCAATCAACCTGCTAGTCGTCGGTTGACAACGGGAGCAAGTTCAAAAAGAACAATCCAATACACGTCAGAGACAACATACAAAATATCAACAAGTGGAAGACAAGCAACACGTTCATCCTAGCATGCAAAGGCTCTAATATATTTATTCAAAATCCCCAACTTGAAACGTTTCCCGTCCTATTCGGGTCGTCCAAGTAATAATCCAATTCATTTGGAGGAATACACTTAGGAGAGCTAATCCCAAGGCAACCACCGACCTAAGACGTTGCCCGTCCTATTCGGGTCGTCAAAGGTTAAAGTATGCATACCCCCATGGTGACCGTAATGATCCAAAACTGCCATGGGAACAAAATTTATATAATCCATTCCAAAATTTAACCCATTGGGTTACCCAACACATCCATCCTCAATTTCCAAGTTTAGCTTCTTTCAAATTATTTGAGGTGTCTAATCCTTATGTGAGTCACAATGCAATAATCAAGAATGAAACAATATTACTTGCACAACCACATATAAAGTATGGTCTAAGCGTGTACCTTTAAGCAACAGCAAATATCGATAATTCAAACGCTACAGGAATTTCACCCTCTTATGAATCGAGGTCCTAAACAAACAAACACACAAAACGAACACGTATTAGAGCGTGTTTTCACCTCTAGCTCATTCCATACCACTAATATATCAATAAAATTTAATAATTTTAATTGATTTCATCAAATTACAAATAACTCAAAAATTCCATTTTAACCAGAAACTTAAACTGTCAATTCGGGCAGTATAGAAAATCCAAATGAAAAATCCGACTTCACCACTGCGTCCGGAACGCATTAATTACCTTGGACACCAATTTTCAGAATTTCTAAAATTCGTTTACTAATTTTAATTATTTTAAGCGTTTAAACAACTTTTTAATATACCGATTAATCAAAACATCACGAAAAACATATCCTACTTAAAGGAATGTGGGGCGTCACTTCCGGGACAGCTATGGCTGCCCGGAAATTCGTGCCATGTAACATAACATCGGATTTCGTTCATTTCTCTTATATGAAAAGGAAGATCCACTTTATAATTCATAACTAAGAAAATAACAAAAACCGAATCTTAAAACAACACAAATTCAAATTCTTAATACACAATCTCATAACAATTCCAATCACATATAATTACTATCTCACACGTAAATTTATCCACCATCAAACACGAAACCATTCAAACACATATTAAAACGCTAAATTCAAATAATAGAATTAAATACTTGATCTTTGCACCAATCGACTAATATAATTTTTTTTTTGTAGAAATCATAAGCCAAACGCCCATACGATTCTAATCACACATATAATTAAATTCAACCCCTTAAACAAATCAAGTTTTGTTAAGGAATTTATACACAAAAATACAAAACATGAATGTTTATTTCATTTAATTCACACAACTAAACTCCTTCTAGCAAATTGGAATTTTACTAGGGATTTTAAGATCATAACATAAATTTAAATATTAAAAGGTTTTATTCTTATAACGAAATTTGAATTTGTTAAACAAAATGAAAACATTACACAAATTGTATTAACCCTTTTAACAAATTAATTTTGTTAAAGGATTATATAAATAAAAATTACATAAAAATACTCAATCCTCCTAAAAGTCATAGGATATCACCATATTTTATAAAGAAAGCATAAATCTAATATTATCAATTGAATTTTCACCTACCCTTTGAATTAAAAGATTGAATGAAGACAAAAATCTTTCTTTTTCTTCTAATGGGGCCGAAAACAAGAGGAATAGAAGGGAGGGTTTCTATGTTTGATTTGTGAAGTAAGGCAAAAAGGAAGATCATCTTACAAACAACCCAATTTATACACAAGCCACAACTCTTAAGCTACCCATAACCCCCCTCATAATTTGCCATAAACTATACTTAAGAAGGGAGTTACAAAAACCCCTCCAAAACCCCATCACAACCGGCCACCCCATTAAATATATTTTTTTTTTTATTTATTTATTTATTTATTTATCTAATTAATTCAAATGAAATTAATTGCTTAAGTTTAATTTTTTTTACCACTCATGAAAACATTAAATCAGATAGATAACGATAAGTCATTACGTGACAAATATTAATTCGTTCGAACTTGATTATTATTTGATTTAAATCGCGAATATTAATTTATTAAAATTCACGGGGTGTTACAGACTACCCCCCTTAAAAGAAGTTACGCCCTCGTAACTTACATGAAACCGAACAGCACACAACCCAACACGGCACAAATAAAACTCAAGTCAAAGAAATATATCCATACGCGCGCGAAATTCCTATCGCCCTCTACCCCCCTTAAAGAAGTTACGTCCCCGTAACGCGACTAACCTGAAAGAGCTGAGGGTACTTTTCCCGCATAGAGTCCTCGGTTTCCCAGGTAGCCGCCTCGCACTCGTGATTTGACCATAGAACTTTGACCATGGAAATATCCTTTCGTCGTGTACTACGAACTTTCTTGTCTAAGATGCGGACCGATCGCTCTGTATAGGTCCAAGATGGGTCTAATTCTAAAGGTTCGGGATCTAAGATATGAGAGGCAGCAGCATGATACCGTTTTAACTGGGACACATGAAACACATCATGGACCTTTTCTAAGGTGTTTGGAAGAGCCAACCGATACGCCACTTTGCCTACACGTTCCAAAATCTCATAGGGACCGATGTAGCGAGGGCTTAACTTTCCACGAGCACCAAAGCGCACCACTCCGCGCATAGGCGAAACGCGAAGCAACACTTGATCGCCCACGAGAAACTCCTCAGGTCGTCGTTTTAAATCGGCATAGGACTTTTGTCGATCTTGAGCCGCTTTCAAACGATCCCGAATCATCTTAACGTTCTCGGTCATCTGGAGAAGCAAATCGGGTCCCAAAGTAACAGATTCGGTAAAATCATCCCAGTAAACTGGACTACGACAGCGGCGTCCATACAAAGCCTCAAAGGGGGCCATCTGAATCGAAGACTGATAGCTGTTATTGTAAGAAAATTCGACCAAATCCAAATGTTCATCCCATGACCCTTGCCACTCCATGGCAACAGCTCTTAACATATCCTCTAAAATCTGATTCGTGCGCTCTGTTTGCCCATCTGTCTGAGGATGAAACGATGTACTATACAGTAACGTAGTGCCCATTGCTTGTTGCAGGGTCTGCCAAAATTTTGACAAGTACCGAGTATCTCTATCGGACACAATAGTGCGGGGCACACCGTGATACCGCACAACATACTTAATATAAGCGCGGGCTAATTGCTCCATCTCCCAACGACAGTTCATAGGGATGAAGCATGCTGATTTAGTCAAACGATCGACTATCACCCATAAAGTATCATTCCCTGCCTTTGTTCGAGGCAAACCCACGACAAAATCCATAGAAATATCATCCCACTTCCACACCGGAATTTCTAAAGGTTGCAGTAAACCTCCAGGTCTTTTATGTTCGCTCTTAACCTTTTGACAGGTCAAGCAACGCGATACATATTCAGCAACATCCTTTTTCATTCCCGACCACCAGAACATCATCTTAAGATCTTGATACATTTTATCTCCACCCGGATGAACGGAAAATTTTGTACAATGGGCTTCATCCAATATGCGTTCCTTCAAGGATGTTTCCCCCGACGGTAGGCACCATCGACCTTTAAACCTCAAACTCCCATCTTCATGAACCAAAAATCCCTCCGCTTTACCTTCTCGAGCCTGTTCTTTTAATTTCAACAACTTCGGATCTTTATCCTGAGAAGTCAAAATCTCCTCGAAAAACGAAGGCCGAATAACTAAGGCGCTCAGACTTTCCTTTAATTCACCCGATCGTACCACTTCCAAATTTAACCGAGCAAAGTCCGATGCAACTCCTCTATTCCATTCAACGCAGATAAAGAATGTTTCGACTTTCGCTTAATGCATCGGCTACCAAGTTCAGCTGCCTCGTGATACACAAACTCCAAGTCATAGTCCGCCATGAGCTTTTAACCACCGACGTTGTCGATGTTCAAATCCGGTGAGTATAAAGATACTTTAAACTCTCATGATCTGTATAGATTCTGCATTTAACCCCATACAAATAATGTCTCCATATCTTAAGAGCAAACACAATCGAGCCAATTCGGATCATGAGTAGGATAATTAACCTCATGAATTTTTAGTTGTCGGGATGCATAAGCAATTACTTTCCGCTCTTGCATCAAAACACATCCCAACCCCTTCTTCGATGCATCGAACACGTATAATCCAGCTTAGGATCGGTAGAGTAAGACGGGGCCGAAGTTAATCTTTCCTTCAAAGTCGTGAAAGCACGTTTACACTCATCAGGTCCATTCAAACTTCTTATCCTTTTTCATCAAAGAAGTCATGGTCGCAAGCTCGGAAAATCTTTGACAAAACGACGGTAATACCCCCAAACCTAAGAAGCTTCGAACCTCGGTGACATTCTTCGGTGAGGACCAATTTCGGACCGCTTCCACTTTTACCGGATCCACCGAAATACCCTCCTTTGAAACGAAATGACCCAAAAATGACACTTTTTCCAACCAAAATTCACATTTCGAAAACTTAGCGTACAACTTATTTTCACGCAAAGTTTGCAAAACCAAACGCAAATGTCCCTCATGCTCATCTCGGTCCTTCGAATAGACTAGTATATCATCAATAAAGACAACCACAAATTTATCCAAGTACGCACTAAATACCTGATTCATCAAACACATAAATGCGGCTGGAGCATTTGTCAACCCAAAGGGCATCACGGTAAACTCAAAATGTCCGTAACGTGTCCTAAAGGCCGTCTTATGAATATCCCCTTCAGCAATCCTCAATTGGTGATAACCCGACCTTAAATCGATTTTCGAAAATATCCCAGCTCCCCTCAACTGATCAAACAAGTCATCTATACGAGGTAACGGGTATTTGTTCTTAACGGTCACTTTATTTAGCTCCCTATAATCAATACACAATCTTAAACTGCCGTCTTTCTTCCGCACAAACAAAACCGGAGCGCCCCAAGGTGATACACTTGGTCGGATATAACCCTTATCCAACAATTCCTCGAGTTGAGACTTCAATTCCTCCATCTCCTTTGGGGCCATACGGTACGGAGCCTTTGAAATTGGTCCCGTACCAGGCACCAAGTCTATCGTAAAATCGATTCCTCTTTGCGGCGGCATACCAGGAATCTCCTCAGGGAAAACATCCACGAATTCCTTTACCACCGCGACATCATTAGGATCCACCTCCTTCTTCCCTCCCTGCATGATGTGGCACAAGTACAAGGGATGTCCTTGTCTCACCAGCTTTTGTAATTCAAGGATGACACTAAGTTTGTTTTAGGCCCCTTAGAAAACTTTCTATATCTAATGTTTTCCCCAGGTGGTCCCACCAGTAACACTCTTTGCTCTCTACATTCAAGAGTTGCTTTGTACCTTCCTAACCAATCCATTCCCAAAATCACTTCCAATCCCTCCATGTGCAACACATATAGATTACTAGGAAAAACAACTTTCCCTATCTTCAAAGGCACATCTCTATATAATCTATCGCAAGTATATAATCTCCCCGAAGGGACTGCCACGGTATAAGATACATTCTCAAAAGCTCCTAGATTCAGTTCGTCTATTTTACTCCTCGCCAGAAAAGAACAAGTTGCACCCGAATCAAACAATACATTAACAGCTACAGAATGGACGGTGAACGTACCTGTAACCACCTCTGTTGTCTGGTCAGCCTCCCTGGAACTGACCGCAGATACCCGTCCACTAGCCGACTGAGCGTTCATTCCTCCCCCTTGATTCCCCATTCGTGGGGTTCCCGAACCCTCAGCCCGATTGCCATCTGAACGAACTTGTCCCCCATTAAACTGCCGTTGAAACCTCTGACCGTTGTTACCCTGATTATCTACCCCAGTTGATCGATTTCCTTGCCTCCCAAAGCCAAACTGGTGTTGAGGTCGCTGTTGTTCCCCTATCAGTCGACTTTCACTCCCTTTCTTTGTGTAGCACTCATACTCCCTATGCCCTTTCTTATGACAGAAATTACATTCAACTAAATTTCCCTCGCAATCCTTTCCGGGGTGGTTTTTCTTACACCTCCTGCAGAAGTACTTCCTTTCCTTTCCATCCCGATCTAGCAAGGGTTTTGTCGGTCTTGCTTCCCCCCTGAATCCAGAATTCACACCAGAACTGCTCCCTTGAAAGCCACCAAAAGTTTTTGGTTTCTTCAAGTGGAAGCTTACAGGTGCCCCGGAGGCCTGTCCTACCAAATCCTTTCTCTTCTCGGTAAAGCTATTCTTCTCCTTTTCTTTCTCCTTCCTTAAAATATTCCCTACCTGAGCGGCACGCTTATACATCTGCTCTAATGTGCTGTAACGATCACTTTCGATATGCTTTTGAATATCGAATGATAACCCCAGCTCAAAGCGTTGCATTTTCTTTTCCTCAGTGGGTACATCATCCGGACAGTATTTGATGTACTCCATGAATTTGTGGTAGTATTCATCAACAGTCAAACTACCCATTTCAAAACGGGCAAACTCATTCGATTTATCCTTCCTCACGTGTAAAGGATAAAACTTCTCCCGCATAGCCTTTTTAAACATATCCCAATCGAAAAGTCCTTCAGCCTGTTCCATTAACCCCGCCTTACTATTTGCCCACCAATAGTCAGCTTCCCCGGTCAAATAAAAAGCTGCCTGATTAACTTTCAGTTCTTCTGGACATTCTACTACATCAAAAAGTTTGTCAAACTCTCTTAGCCAAAGCTCCAGTTCGGATGGTTCTCCTTTACCATCAAAAGGAGATGGTTTGCTCTGGCTAATCCTCTTACTCATCTCGGAAGCCTGTTCGGACAAAGACCTTACTTGTGGCGCACTAGCCCCAGTTAACGCCTTCACTAAGTCCCTTAAGGCTCGGTTAGTTCCGTTCTTGGCTAGTCTTTTCCTGGAGAGAGGAGGCATCTTCTGCAACTAAAAGAACAGTACTAATTACTAACGTGCCCTAAGGTCTCGCAGATTCTTAAGAAAAGAGGTGCTTGAAATAAAATAAACACAAGTAATTACACACAATTAAAAGAGAGCACTGAAAACAACTCAATATACTATTTTATTGATAATTTTTATTAATTTATAACAACTTACGCCAAGCGTTTTACATTATTAGGAAAAGAGAATAACTAAAAAGATAACAAAACAACAAGAAAGATAAAATAAGAAAATTTAACGCCAGGCATCTATAACGTCAACAGACTCATCGTAGTTAGTTATGTCGAAATCTTCATCATCCCCGTCGTCTCCGGAGTCGGTACTAGCGCTCATGTATCCTCCTTCTGATTCCCAGTCGCTATCCATTGGACTGTTTATTAGCAACTCTTCTTCTTCTTCCTCAGGATCCTCCTCATTTGAAAATTCCCCTCCAGATTCAACCCTAAATCCGTACAGATCGTAATGGGATCCCCAGCCTTCTCTCTCATCTTCGCTAGTATTCTCCATAGGACTTGTTGATTCCTGTTTAGGACCTCGCATCTCAAAAGCATTCCCAGACTGTGACCTGAGGTCTACTAGTGGAGGGTCAGATAGGTACCCATCTCCTACATGCTCCATGATCGTATCAGATTCTTCCTTTACATGGAGTTCTTCCTCTTCCATAGGTTCCACCTTATTACTACGTTCCTCCTCTTCTACTTCCTCCTCCTCCTCGGGGTCTTCCTCTTTATCTCCATCATACCCCTCTCCTCCTAAGGGTTCGTTTTGGAAGTTAACTCCATTGGGCTCCCTCGGGTTTTCTTCTACCACCTTCCTTGATTCAGACAATTGGGTTATCCTATCTAGATCCATTTGTAGGTCGAAACACACCCTATTAACCTTTGTTCTTATCATAATCATTCTTTCCCTATAATCCCGAATGCTCTCTCCATCTCTTATCTTCCAAATCTCATTATTCACAACTTCCCTCCACGCAGTTTCCGGGTCAAAGCTTGCTACAACGTTAGTTGGGCTAGGGGTTATCGGGGCCTTTCCTTTGTCCATGATCCTGAACATACATGAAACGGAAGGTAATTAAAAGATTGTTGATAAACTAAGTCACTTATACTATAATAAGGTTTTAACGGTCCCCTCCCAAATATACCCCGAAACATATCACAAAGCATCCAATTTTTTTAATACATCGGTTCTACCCAAATTCTCTCTACTAAGGTCAAGTATTCCTTCATCACTAAGGGAACGTTGGCTCTGATACCAATTGTAACGGTCCGGTTCGCGTGAGCCGGATAATCATATGAAAATATGAATCCGGGTCTCAACTGGATACTTAGAGGGAAAATTCCCATCCAAGATCGTTAACGTTCCAACGATAAGGAAACATAACTAGGCGAAAATTAAAAGATATGATAGTGACAGGTTTGTAAAGTTCATAATACAACTTGAGAACCCAGCGGCCTCTACCAACAAAACGACAAAACGAACTAGTCTAAAATCCATTACACAAGAGTAAATTATTTCTATTATATTTATTATTACATAAATGCGGTCTTGGGTGACGTGATCCTAACTTCAACCTCACTCCAATTCCCACCTGCAATCAACCTGCTAGTCGTCGGTTGACAACGGGAGCAAGTTCAAAAGAACAATCCAATACACGTCAGAGACAACATACAAAATATCAACAAGTGGAAGACAAGCAACACGTTCATCCTAGCATGCAAAGGCTCTAATATATTTATTCAAAATCCCCAACTTGAAACGTTTCCCGTCCTATTCGGGTCGTCCAAGTAATAATCCAATTCATTTGGAGGAATACACTTAGGAGAGCTAATCCCAAGGCAACCACCGACCTAAGACGTTGCCCGTCCTATTCGGGTCGTCAAAGGTTAAAGTATGCATACCCCCATGGTGACCGTAATGATCCAAAACTGCCATGGGAACAAAATTTATATAATCCATTCCAAAATTTAACCCATTGGGTTACCCAACACATCCATCCTCAATTTCCAAGTTTAGCTTCTTTCAAATTATTTGAGGTGTCTAATCCTTATGTGAGTCACAATGCAATAATCAAGAATGAAACAATATTACTTGCACAACCACATATAAAGTATGGTCTAAGCGTGTACCTTTAAGCAACAGCAAATATCGATAATTCAAACGCTACAGGAATTTCACCCTCTTATGAATCGAGGTCCTAAACAAACAAACACACAAAACGAACACGTATTAGAGCGTGTTTTCACCTCTAGCTCATTCCATACCACTAATATATCAATAAAATTTAATAATTTTAATTGATTTCATCAAATTACAAATAACTCAAAAATTCCATTTTAACCAGAAACTTAAACTGTCAATTCGGGCAGTATAGAAAATCCAAATGAAAAATCCGACTTCACCACTGCGTCCGGAACGCATTAATTACCTTGGACACCAATTTTCAGAATTTCTAAAATTCGTTTACTAATTTTAATTATTTTAAGCGTTTAAACAACTTTTTAATATACCGATTAATCAAAACATCACGAAAAACATATCCTACTTAAAGGAATGTGGGGCGTCACTTCCGGGACAGCTATGGCTGCCCGGAAATTCGTGCCATGTAACATAACATCGGATTTCGTTCATTTCTCTTATATGAAAAGGAAGATCCACTTTATAATTCATAACTAAGAAAATAACAAAACCGAATCTTAAAACAACACAAATTCAAATTCTTAATACACAATCTCATAACAATTCCAATCACATATAATTACTATCTCACACGTAAATTTATCCACCATCAAAGACGAAACCATTCAAACACATATTAAAACGCTAAATTCAAATAATAGAATTAAATACTTGATCTTTGCACCAATCGACTAATATAATTTTTTTTTTGTAGAAATCATAAGCCAAACGCCCATACGATTCTAATCACACATATAATTAAATTCAACCCCTTAAACAAATCAAGTTTTGTTAAGGAATTTATACACAAAAATACAAAACATGAATGTTTATTTCATTTAATTCACACAACTAAACTCCTAGCAAATTGGAATTTTGCTAGGGATTTTAAGATCATAACATAAATTTAAATATTAAAAGGTTTTATTCTTATAATGAAATTTGAATTTGTTAAACAAAATGAAAACATTACACAAATTGTATTAACCCTTTTAACAAATTAATTTTGTTAAAGGATTATATAAATAAAAATTACATAAAAATACTCAATCCTCCTAAAAGTCATAGGATATCACCATATTTTATAAAGAAAGCATAAATCTAATATTATCAATTGAATTTTCACCTACCCTTTGAATTAAAAGATTGAATGAAGACAAAAATCTTTCTTTTTCTTCTAATGGGGCCGAAAACAAGAGGAATAGAAGGGAGGGTTTCTATGTTTGATTTGTGAAGTAAGGCAAAAAGGAAGATCATCTTACAAACAACCCAATTTATACACAAGCCACAACTCTTAAGCTACCCATAACCCCCCTCATAATTTGCCATAAACTATACTTAAGAAGGGAGTTACAAAAACCCCTCCAAAACCCCATCACAACCGGCCACCCCATTAAATATATTTTTTTTTTTTTATTTATTTATTTATTTATTTATCTAATTAATTCAAATGAAATTAATTGCTTAAGTTTAATTTTTTTTACCACTCATGAAAACATTAAATCAGATAGATAACGATAAGTCATTACGTGACAAATATTAATTCGTTCGAACTTGATTATTATTTGATTTAAATCGCGAATATTAATTTATTAAAATTCACGGGGTGTTACAGTTAGTAATGGTCTTGTCAAAGCTTAGAGATCAGACGACGAAGACGACCGGGATCAATTTTAGCAATACTCTCTTTCCGCATATTGACTCTATGATTATTTTACTCGACCTCCATTAATGGCGGTGAGTTTGAGTGATTTTCGATGATCATGTTGCTAAGTGGAAAAAGATAGTGTTTTGTTCAATTGATTTTTCTGTTAAAAGGGAAAAATAAAACATATGAGCTTTAGCATCTAACACACGCAGTCGCTTCAAGACAAAACCACCTAATTTTTATTGGAGGTTCACAACAATTAAACTCACGAATAATAAATTTTATCAGTCGTTTGGTTATTAAAGCGATTAAACATTAATATCCTAAAATAATTTCAAAACTTCCATTTTTGTTTCTGAAAAATAGAAATGGTCATAAAACTTAGATAAATATACTAAAGCTCATATGTTTTATGTTTTTCATATTGCTATATATTCTAAAATTCAAAATTAAAATTTATTAAGTAAATATAGCACTATGAATGTAACTGTGTAGAGAACAAAAAGTTATGAATTTTAATTTATTATTTGATTTTTATCAGTTGAATATTGAAAGTTTTTTTGGCATTAAGATATTTTTATCATTTAAAAAGGTATATTAATTTATTTTTACATTCTAGCCATTAATCAAAGATCAAGCGGTTAGTACGTAAAAATTGTAAAATTCCACGTGGTATTATTGATCATAGAGATTTGTCATATGAAATAATTCTTACCAAAATTAAAATCAACTTATTCCTTAAAATATGAGTAGTATATATCACAATTAAATATGCTATTTTAAAACTTTCTAGGAATATATATTTGCTATTTTATGTTGAGGTATATGTGAATTAACAAAGTTTCTTCATTAAATTCAAATTTCTAAAATATTTCAGTATGAAATAAAAGATACATGATAATCAAAATTTATTTTGAGAATGATAAAGATTCATTATGATAATGTTGAAAGATTACCCAAATTTGTATTAAAAAGTACTCCTATAAAAACTTTAACCATACTTCACTATACTAACAAGTAATAACCATTAACAGCTATATATTTTAAAATTCTCTATTAATTTTATAATAATTATTATAATTTTATACTGATAATATTTATTGCTTCTCTATTTAAAATTTATAATTTCTATACCAATATATTATAAGGGTGTTTCTCATTATAAGTAGAGTTCTCATAGGAATATTCCTTACATCCTAATTCCCAACCATTAATTAAAGATCTAGGCATTTATTTCATTTATCTCAAGTCTTCTTCCAGTCTCCTTCCAGATCGACCATCGCTCATTACGTCTCAATTTTTATAGTTTTATTTTCTGTCCACCATCTTGTCGCTTGCCCTAATTTCTAGTTAATCTTTTTCATCATTCGTTGGTGAAGTTGCACATTATTACAATGAAACCACTTTTTATTTTTTTAAGAAATTGATGAAGCTATCGTTTGAATTTATATCAAA
Source organism: Amaranthus cruentus (assembly GCA_019425755.1). NCBI lineage: Eukaryota > Viridiplantae > Streptophyta > Magnoliopsida > Caryophyllales > Amaranthaceae > Amaranthus > Amaranthus cruentus. Next base: position 12,626,515 of record CM033457.1, on the reverse strand, counting down.
TTGTCGTTTGCTAAGTGAATTTCTTTTTCCTAAGGTTTGAATTGAAAACTTTTAAAATTTTTAGTGATTTTTTGAGAGTATAATACTTCCTCCGTTCTAAACTACTAGCTACATTTTTATTATTGACACTATTTATTATTCAAGTTCATTATATATATTAGATAGATTCACGTGCCAAGCACGGTTTATGAATTATTTAAATAAAAGATTAGTAATCTTATATGTGTAATTAAGTTATTATATGACTCTTAACTTCTTACGTACATTGTAACTATAAATTAATTTCTTTTAAAAACTGTAAAAGTATCATACAATCTACTAATTGAGAAACATCTATGCTATTTGTCACTTCATGAATTCATTGTGCCAAATGTCATCACTTTAGAAATCAATTGCAATTGTTTTGTCATACATTTATGTTATTTGTCAATTCATTTGTTTTAGGATTGAAAGAGGAGGTCTTGGACCCTCTAAGGTAAAACTATGGAGGAAGAAGAGAAGGAAAAACAAAGTATAAACAACAATCACACAAGTGTTTATGAGGTATCAAAGGATACCTCCCCCTCAAATAAAGTATCTTATCATTAATATAATCACAATTACACTAATGACTCAACTTACACACTTGAGAACAATCTCTCAAGTTAGTGAATCCATTCAACAATGGAGTTCATCCTTAAACTAATACAATGAAGAAGAAAGTTCTTATGGTTCTAAACCCTAACTCTCTCTAGTGTATTAGTTCCCACATAAACCCTAATGGTCTGTCAAACCCCCTTATACAACCCCCAAAGCATATGGGAAGTAATAAGGCACGTGGCTTATAAGACCACTAAAAAACCCACGCAAAACAAAAAATCGCAAAGTGCTTCGCTGACAGCCGCTCGACCGAGCAGCTCGAGCTCGACCAGTCGAGCGAGCCTACTGCTGCTTCTGTGAGCCTTCTGTTCTGATGCTCGAGCTGTGGCTCGACTCCCTCTTCATGGCTCGTCTGGTCGAGCACTCTCCAATGCATCTTGCTGCCTTCACATGAGCATACATCTTTAATTCATCATCATCATTGATCATCACATGATCAATGTACTTGTTCTTCGTCGCACCCTCATCACGACACTTCGAAGACCCTCCACATGACAGAGATTCGGGTCTTGCTCTAACAATCTCCCCCTCAAGCCCTAATCTCCCTCCATTAACTTATGACACCACTCTTGGTGTCCCAATCAACACATCAACATAGGATTTGGGTCTTGGCTCCCCCTCAAGACCAAACCGATCATCAACCAACTTTGTGCACCACTTATCATTGTGGGCACCATCATCAAAAGTCACTCTCCTTAGTGACTTGAGTCTTGCACCCCTCTCAATATGATGCAATCCTCCACTCATTAACAACACATGGCCATTGTTGCCCATCACACCCTTCAAGTGCACCAAGCACCCCTTTGCCACCTTCAAGACTCCATCACTTTGAGTCTTCATGGTGTACCCAGTATTCTCTAAACTCCTACATGAGATTAGATTCCTCATCATCTTAGGAATGTATCTCACACCCCTAAGCTTTCTCACAATGCCATTGTGCATTCTCAAATGCACCTCACCAATGGCTTCTATCACAACTTCCTCACCACTAGGCAAGGTCACCCTCTCATGCTCACAAGCCATCACCCTTGTAAACAAGCTCTTATCCCTACAAATATGATATGGGTGTACGGAGTAAAACACCCAATCACCATCATCATCACACTTGGCCAATAGCACATGACCAACCACATCATCACTCTTGGTCTTCTTCACAAGACCCTCATCAATGTTTGGGAGCTCACTCTTCTTTACAACACTTTTCACCAAAGTTGTTGCCTTCTTCACCTTCTCAAATGGAAGAACCCTCTTCTTCCCATTGAACTTCTCACCATCACCAACCTCCATAGTTGGCTTCTTCATCTCCCTTAAAAGCGTCAAGCTTTTAAGGTACTTCTTCAACCTATTGCAAGTGTATTGAATATGGCCTCTCTTGTGGCAAAGGAAGCACACTCTATCCCCATACTCAATCCTTGCCTTCTTGACACCGATTTTCCCCTTCTTTGATGGATTTCTATCAATGACCCTTCCATCTCCCAAAGATGAAGTATCATCAACCTTCATACCAACTCCCTTGGATGGTACTTCAACAACAATGCTACTACACCTAGTAGCCTTCTCAAGTTTTTCAACTCTCAATAGCAAAGGGTCTATCACCAACCTTTGCTCTACCACCATTGTTAATAAGCTCTCCTTCTCTCTTGAGAACTCCATTAACAATCTATCCATCTCTTGATTACCCACTGATTTTCTCTCACCCAAAGTTTCAATAAACCATTCAAACACTTCTCAACCTCCACCATCTTTCTTCTACCTATCTCCAAACCTTCCCTCCCTCAATACCCCTAGGAATAACACACCAAGCTCTGATACCAATTGAAAGAGGACGTCTTGGATCCTCTAAGGTAAAACTATGGAGGATGAAGAGAAGGAAAAACAAAGTATAAACAAGAGATGCAACAAACAACAATTACACAAGTGTTTATGAGGTATCAAAGGTTACACACTTGAGAACAATCTTTCAAGTTAGTGAATCCATTCAACAATGAAGTTCACCCTTAAACTAATACAATGAAGAAGAAAGCTTTTATGGTTCTAAACCTTAACTCTCTCTAGTGTATTAGTTCCCACATAAACCCTAATGTTCTCTCAAAGCCCCTTATATAACCCCCAAAGCATATGGGAAGTAATAAGGCGCGTGGCTTATAGGCCCACTAAAAAACCCACGCAAAACGAAAAACCGCAAAGTGCTTCACTGCGTTCGCCATGAAGCACTCGAGCTCGACCGGTCGGCGAGCTTCTTATACGTGAGCCTTACGTTACGGCCTCGAGTTGTGGCTCGACTCCCTCTTCATGGCTCATCTGGTCGAGCACTCTCCAATGCATCCTGTTGCCTTCACATGAGCATACATCTTTAATTCATCATCATCATTGATCATCACATAATCAATGTACTTGTTCTTCGTCGCACCCTCATCACGGCACTTCGAAGACCCACCACATGAGGGAGATTCGGGTCTTACTCTAACAAGAAAGATGGAGAATTATGTGGTTGATGCAATATATAAAATAAACTCTTCATTTTTTTGTTACATACATGCGATGATAAAAGGCAAGCAATAATCATCATCATGATTCATAAACCATTTTGTAAAAGTGTCAATTTACAATGCTTTTTTAGTTATTTACAAACATGTGTCATGTCATCATATGTCACACTAACAATGTAATTTTTAAGTCATTCCTTCATCTTTCATAATAATGCAATGCAAATTATCAATTAACTAATTTGAAGTGGTTGTAAATGTAATTGTAATAAATAATTAGTGGTGAAATAAATTCCACAAATTCACATTAACGTTAATATGAATTATTAATATTGATAATGAGTAATCTAACCCATAAATAATGTAAGACTTATAAATGTTAAATAATTATTTTTTAACCCCTCTCTTTATATGTAATGCAATGTACTATAAAGTGAGATTTTATAAGAGAAGGTGAATAGTTTGAGAAATAAGTTAGAGTAATACATTGAGAGTAACTCATGCAATCTTATTTTATATTATAAATTCACAGTAGAAGAGTCATCAAATATACTTTTTTAGTATGTATTACACAAAAAAATATAATTTTAGGTATATAACAACATTATATGGTACTATTAAAGATTTTTCAACTACTACTACTTTCAATGGTCATCTAGAACATTCGAGTTTACTAATTTTAGTATTTCTTTCTAAAATTTAAATTTAGCATTGAGCTATGAGGAAATATTTAATCAAAATATCTATTCAAGTGTATCACTATGATGACCTCATTAGCACTTTGAATTTTATTATATATTATGATTATGACTATGATTACATTTAGTACAAATTTGCTAATGCTGAATTAATAACTATCAATCATATCCAAGAAGTGGTAAAAGGTTTTCTTATGATGACTTTGCTAAATTTTGGTCAAAGATCCTACATATTATGAACACCTACAATCTATAATAAACAAAAATATGAACCTTGCATAACACGGGTATAATCTTAGTTACTATATAAAACATAATCATAAAATTATGCACTAAATAATATAGATGATAAGTACTTGCATAAAATAATAGAGAATTTCAAAACATAAAAAATAATTTAAATGTTTAATGTCTTTGAAAAACCTTAAAATAAGTTTTAAACCTAAATAACATATTTTTTACTATAATAATTAACATATAACTTAATTTAAGTATTAATGTATTATAAACTTGTAAAACATATGTGATAAAATTATCATTTGAAATTCATTTCACTGATATATTGTCCTAATATTACCTTTTTTTTAATAATACCTGATTTATTAATAAAGAGTCATACGACATCTACATCAGAGATAAAAATTAACAAATACATAGCAACTAAAACCAAATATAATTCAAAAATAACAAAACTACGATCGTTGTGTATTAGATCTAACAATTCTGAATATCCTTTTCCACATCGCTGTTTGATACAACCTTCTACGAGGGGGTCTTTCGATCTGTTGTAGTCTTGAGATAGAATTGAATTTGATGTAGTTGATAAAAATTGCATTTTTGGTGTCTGCTGCATCATCGCATTAATCTCTACCAATAAATCAACTAAAGACCACAATTCATAACTCCAAACTCTCACAAGGAGAGACTTCAAAACCCAATATATGGGTAGAATCAACTCAGTGAATGGTTAGAACAACTCTCTTACGGGGAGAGGACAAAAATTTATTCTAATCATATTAAAAAAACTTAAAAGAGAGAAATTAGGGGCTTACCATCAATCTTTAAAGATTGATGATAGCCCCAAACTAACAATAGATATTAGGGTTGTTTTAGAGAGAGAAGAGAGAAAAAAATTAGGGCGGCTAGGGTTTTCCTCGGGCATTGGTGTTAATAGGAGTTCTTGTCCTAATATTACCTACTTAAATAATTAATGTGTAATCTATTTAATTTGTGCAGTTTTTTTAAGTTAGCAAATCTCCTAAGAGACCGTCTTTTTGAGAGACGTCTCTCATGTCCAGCCCATTAAAGCATAATTAAACGAAACTAATACAAAAACTTGCTTAAGACCGTCTTATTCTAAGACCATAATTGGGCCGGCCCATTTTCAGGCGCGTGCACCACACGCGCTCCATATTTCAATTTTTGGTTTTTGTCATTTTCTGGATATTTTTCAATTTTGACCTTAAATATATCAATATTGACCTTAAAGATATCAATTTCAACGTAAAGTACTTAAACATATCAATTAAAGTAAAAATTCAAATAACAACATACAATTCATTACTTATCACCGTCAATTATTACCAAACATGCATCAATTATGACCTTATCTTTTTTTTATGATGTTAACTATATCAATTATAAACAAAATAAATGAACTACATAACAACATAAAACTCATTACTTATCATTGTCAATTATTTCCAAACATACATCAATTATGAACTTATCTTGTTTTTGTTATGATGTTAACTATATCAATTATCAACAAAATAAATGAACTACTTCCTCCGTTCCATAACACTTGCTACATTTTCCATTTTGGGAAATTTCATATTACTTGCTACATTTCCTTTTTAGTAAAAGATCAATCATTTAAAGTTATACCTACTCCTACTTTTATCCTACTTTATATCTAATTTACTCCTATTTTTCTTTTTCATTTTTCAATAAGTAATATTAAAAAATTCCAAAAAAGCAACTTTTCACCTACTACTCATCATTGTACAGTAGCTTCTTAATATTTGTGTCCATACAATGGTAGCAAATAAATCAGAACGGAGGAAGTACATAACAACATACAATTTCATACCTATCACTGTCAATTATATTAGGTAGAAATTGATCACTTTAACGTTAAAGTTGATCACTTATAGGTTCAAATTGAAATTTTTTACTTTAATTGACATATTTAAGTACCACTTTATGTTGAAATTGATATCTTTAAGGTCAAAATTGATACCTTTAAGAGTCAAATTGAAAAATGCCCAGAGCAATGGAAAAATCTTATGGGCTCCATTGGGCCGTGTCTTATTCTAAAACGGTCTTACCCAAGATCAGTTGTTAAACTAAAAGATGATGATGGGCTCATCAATTTAGGGATGGTCTTTCAAAGAGACCGTCTCTCACAAGGATTTGTGTTTTTAATATAGCCATGTAAGTAATATTTAGGATTATTTTTGAAAAACTTTTAAAATTATTTTCTTTTCTTAATTTATTACAAATTTATTTTAATGAAAATTAATATTCATATAAATAATTAATATGTTGTTCAATAATTATCTATTGTAATCAAAAGATATTACATATTGTAGATGATTGTATATACAAAAAAATTAGTAAATAAAGTAAAGTTTTAAAATCTTTTGTAACTAATCAATTAAACAAATATAATCAGAAAGATATTACATGATGCGCTAAAAAATTTTTCCTAATAAATAAATGAAATGAGCGGTAAAATTTTTATTGTAAAGTCGACATGTGTCCTAGTCGTTTCATCATTAGTATTTTATTACAAATTTAATTTAATGAAAATTAATATTCATATAAATGATTAATATGTTGTAATAATTATCTATTGTAATCAAAAGATATTACATATTGTAGATGATTGTATATAGAAAAAATGGGAAATTCCACGTGGTAACCCTGAGGTTTTGGGTTTTCCACGTGGTAATCAAAACTTTTAAAAAATCCACGTGGTAACCCTGAGGTTTACAAAATTGTTTCATCACGACCTTTTTGCACATAAAAATGTTAACAAACAGTTAATATCGAAGCTTTAAGACTGAATGTACACCTATTTATGTGACTCACCATTTCAAATGCCATCAATTTCAACCTTTTCCCCAAAACATAAACTCTAACTCTATCATCTTTGATCCAAATTATATTTTTTCCCTTAAAGCCAAAAAGGGTAATATTAGGGTTTATATTTTGGGGAAAAAGGTTAGAACTAATGGCATATGAAATGGTGAGTCGCATAAATAGCCGTACAACAGCTATAAAGCTTTGGGATTAACGTTTGCTAACGTTTTACTAACATTTAGAGATGTTCAAAAGTGACCCGACTCGAAAATCCGACCTGAAACCGAAAGCAAATCGACCCGAAAATGTGTTCCTTTTTAAGGTTTATCGAACCGACAATACCCGAATCGAATCTGTACCCGAACCGATTGACAACCGAAAATGAGAAAGCTGAACCCTAACTGTAACCGATTTTTGTAACCGACACATAACCGTTAACCGAGATTACCCGAACCAAAAATGACCGACCCGAGTCATATCCGGCCAGAATCATGCTCGAAACCGAACTCGATCCAGCAAAAACCGACTAAACCCGAATAAATTTTAGATCGAATTGCTTTAAACCTGAACCAATTTTTAACATAGAAATATGATAGGCTCATATTCAATCATCTTATTATTTAATCTAATAAAGTGATAGATATTTTAATAAATTAAATTTTATAAATACATGGTTTCACATATTTAGAGTTAATAATCAATGGTCAATGTATATAACCGTATTAGATGAAAATTGATAGAACTTTATAATTCTAATTTCCGGTTAAACAAGTAAAAATAACAAAGTAATAATGATCACTAGTTGATTTACATTTTAACTATTTTTGCTTTAAGTAAAGGAAATCTTGTCATTAATTAAAAAATGACTAACAACTTAATTTAATATATTGACTCGATCGATAGTAATTAGTAGCCGATACTAATTAAAACCCGAACCCGATCTGTACTCGACAAAACCGGACCAATTATTAACCGATGACAACCCGACACCGATTAACACTCGACACGAACTTCAACAGACACCGAACCGATGTTAACCCGACAGCTCGAATAACCGATCTTCAACCGAACCGCGACTAACCGATCCGACCCGAGTGCGACCCGTCGTAACACGTAACCGAAAAATAGCCGATCCGGAATACAATCGAAGCGAAAGACACTCGTCTGAAACCGACCCGATCACCCGAATGAACACCTCTACTAACATTTTATGTGCAAAAAGATCATGATGGAACAATTTGGTAAACCTCAGGGTTACCGCGTGGATTTTTAAAAAGTTTTAAAGTCTTTTGTAACTAATCAATTAAACAAATATAATCAGAAGGATATTATATGATACACTAAAAAATATTTCCTAAAAAACAGAATGAAAAGAGCGAAATTTTTTTTTATTGTAAAGTCGACATGTATCCCAGTCGTTTCTTCATTAGTATATTGAATAAATTACGACTAATGTGTAAGAAAAAATATAGTCAAGTGGGATCTTGTTTGGATCGTCTTATCGCTTTTTCATAAAATTATTTTTTTATAATTTTCAGATGTGTATAATTTAATATGTAATTAATCAAAATAACTGTTAGATTGCGTAAAAAGTCAAATATAGCAAGTATAGTGTAACAAAATAATAGCAAAGTAAATGAGAATACAAGAAGTATTATACTAGTATGAGGGTATTTAATTTAAAGATAACGGATTTGATGAGCGGGTTTAATTATCGGGTACCGGTAGTCCCGTTTAAACAAAATTAGTATACAACTGTTCACTAGACACCAGTCACCGGTCACCGGTCACCGGTCATGTCTCGAGCCTCCTTCCTCATCGGCCATCGCTCATTAAGTAGTCAATCATCATCGGCTTTTCTGTCCACGATCTTGCCGCTTGCCGTAGTTTATGGTGGATCCTTTTCTTCATTCCTTTTCTTCCATGTCCATATAACTTCAGGTACTTCCTTATCAATACTGAAATCCTTTTATTGCATAAACTTGTGTTTCACAATTGATTTGTCATGTTTATTTGCTTATTTATCCTCTTGAAATCCCTCTTCAGATCTGTTATTTAGATGAAAACTATCTAAATTTGGGACAGCCTATCATCATTGAACTCCTTAAATAGTCTCAATTAGATCTGGACAGTGGTTACACCGAAGTGATAATCAGCTATGACTCGTAATTGCTTTGATGATTTGAAGAGTGCTACTAGTTGTTGGGGTTATAAATTGAAGTTGGTGCGTGATAAAAAAGAAATTAAAAACACACTTGTGAAGAATGCAAGAATATTTTCATTGAAAGAGTTGCAAAAGGCAACAAATAACTTCAGCACAAAGTTAGGCATGGGTGGGTTTCCATCCTCATACAGGGGCACGTTAGAAAATGGGTTTGAGGTGACAATTAAAGCTTTAAGACATAGGGAAAAGGGTCAAAATCAGAAGCATGATTTGAATTTTACATCATTGGTTGATGTGATGTCCATAATTAGGCATCGGAATATAGTTCAATATATTGGATGTTGTCTTGAGGATGATCAATGGTTCATCGTTTACGAGTTTGTTGGAGGTAATAGGCTTGAACAGTTTTTGTTCACTGGAGATAGTGAGACAAAACAATTTCAGTTAAGCTGGCCTACAAGAGCCTCCATATGCATTGGCATTGCTCGTGGTCTTGAATATCTTCATGAGGGTATTAGTCCCTCTGTTGTTCATGGTAACATCAATCCTAGTAACATAATTATTGACAATAACTTCAATCCAAAAATTGTAGATTTTGAGATAGCAAAGTTGTTTGACGAGGATGTACCATGTTACTATGATAATATCACTGGAACATTAGGCTACTTAGATCCCGAATATGCAACAACAGGAAGATACTCAGAGAAGGTAGATGTTTATGGTTTTGGGCTTCTTCTCCTTGAAGTCATCACTGGCAGAAAACTTCATGAGGTTGTGAGAGATGACAATGGAGTAACAGTGATGAAGTGGGTTTGGGAACGTCGAGTGGCTGACAGGGTTCTAGAGATTGTTGACCATACTTTATCTGACTTTCCAGAAGATGAAGTGAAGCGATTCGTTGATGTTGCTATGGCTTGCACCCAATTTTCTTCTATCAATCGACCAAGTATGTCTGAAGTTTTGGGTATGCTCTTGGGGCCATATGAGTTCGATAATAAGGTACTGAGGAATCCAGAGCATCCTTTTTGGTCCAGCAATCATAATGAAGTAGATTTTCCTAGTGAAGGTGAGTTATTAAGCAGTTTTTGGCTGAGCCTCTTTTATCAGATTTTAATTATAAACTTTCTTCTGTTTTAGCGTGTTATGTCGTAAAGTTGTATATTATTTGACCACCAACCATGTTGTTTTATATCTATTGCAGTTCAAATATGCTTATTGCCTACTAGTAATTTTTTTATGAGGTTTTGGAAGTATGGCTTCATTGAAACCCGTTGGGTTGACAAGCAACACTAACCAAGAAATCAATAATATAATGGTTGCAAGTCAAGGAAAATTGCCTGTAAGAAACTCTAATGATAATTGGTCAAGGAAAGTTATCGGTTAGGAATTAGTGATGAAAATAGGTTAAGAAACTAGTATTGGACCGATTTCAAGGGAAGTAGAATACTTATAATTAGCCACCAAAGGGCTTGTATATTTAGTTTTAAAAATATATGTAAACTTACCCTGACCATAAGTGCTGCATATCCACCTATAATATGGGTGCTATTAACAAGTTTCTCCAAAACTCTTTATTGCTTCAATCTATGTTACTTGGACTCTTCATTTTGCTTCACGTACTTGTGTCGGATCCGTTGTGCTCGGACATTGGTATGGCACTTAGACACTTCAAATTAGGTGTAAAACTGAACATTTAGACGTATGCGACACTTGGACATGTTCTAGTATCCGACATCAGTACCCGAGTCCAAGTAACATAGACTTGAATATAGATAGAGGTGCAAAATGGGAATGTGTACATATTGAGAAGAAAGCGATTGAGAGAGGTTGAAAAGGGCGACCGTGTTAAGCATATAGAGGATGGTTTAAGCTATAAGGTAAATTTTTTCAGGGGCAAAACATATGATAATTTTTCTTGTTCTTGAAAAGACTAATTAAACTAGGTTGTTTTTAAATTTGTGTTTTTATGCAATAAATCCAACTTCCTGGGAACTTTTGTCAACTTTCTAGCATTGAAGTAAAAAACATAGAGACTTTACCAAGATTTGTCCAAGATCTTTTGTTTCAATGTTATGCTTCAACATTGAGGAGATGATTAATGAGTCAAGTAATGGTCTTTGTCATATTCCAAATTGTTGACTAATGAGCATTGGCAGTAAAGAAAGTCCCAGTACGATTCGACTCTCACAATCTATTAACTTAAGCATTCCTTTTCCTCCTAAAATTGGACGCCAACAGTAAACAATCACCACAATTGGCTACCCAAATCTTACACATGCTACATCATCTGCCCAACTAATGTGTGTTGAAGAAAACAAGTGTCATGATTTCTATTCTTGGACATTTGCAAATCAGAATAGGCTGAGCATAACGTATCTCTGATCATTACTTTTTACTATAAATTCTGCTCAATATTTCCGGAATAAGTTAAATTGTAGTTTGGCATATTAATAATGACAAGAATCTACAAGGAGCATTCATAAGTATGTAGGGAGTGTTGTTCTTGAAGAGTAGATGATGCTTTATGCTGTCTTGCATGTGCGCATTTGCGAAAGACCATATAACGTTGAGTTTCTTTTTTTATGCTGTATATGTTAAATGTTTGGACTTATTAATGAAATTGCTATTAACTTTATTTTTTGGCTATTTCCACTGATGAAAAAAACAGGCAAAGCGGAGATAAGTTTGGCTAGCAGTGATGCAATCCCTCAAATCCCTGTATCAAGTAGGAACAAGGAACTATTGGAAGAAAGTAATGAATTACCGAATAAGGCTACACATGGTTTTCAAACCGAAATTGAGAGTGATTTGGGTAGATGTTTGAGTGCATCAGAATCAATGGAGATTTCACATGTTCTAGAAACAGAACCATACCATTCGATTGAGGAACACATCTCTAAACCTTCTGTATCAAGACCAAGACTAACTGGTAAACGTGTAGTACAACCTGAACTTGTTAGCCGCTCATCTCTAAGTACTAGTATTGACATCCCTTCATCTCTCTGTACTGATATTTATGTCCCTGAAGAAAGGGTGGAGGCTGTAAAATTAACACAGATGTCACATGATGTAGAAGCTGAACTTCAAATGAGTGAACCTTCGCAATCGGGGTGTTTGTTTAATCGGACTGCAGTGGATCCTGATGAGCAAACTACATCTGTAGCTTTTGAAATAGTTGACACAGAATTCTTAACACAGGCATCACATGATGTAGAAGTTGAACTACAAATTACTGAAACTTCTCAATCGGAGATTTTGTTTGATCAGATTGCAGTGAATCCTGATGTGCAAACTACATCAACAGCTTTCGGCACTTTTAACCAGAATGAAGATGTCCACAAAATTTCATGTCAGGCAGGAAGTGGTAAAATGAACGAGGTTCTTGCAAGACCTGTCCAATGTACCGTCGAGAATATTTTGAAAGCTTTCAAGGATCCTTATCGCAGAAGAATTGGTCTCTACGGAAGCGGGGGTAGTGGCAAGACCACTGTCCTGAAAAACTTGTCCCAACATGCTGCAGCCAAGGAGTTCTTTGACCAGGTTGTTTTTGTGACTGTCCCTAAATTAGCATATCAGAAACATGTGAGAGATGAGATTGCACAACAGTTGTCATTGAATGTACAAGTTGGGTCCTGCACAGAAGATGAAATTTGCAGTCTTATACATCAGGCCCTGATAGACAGAAAACTTCTGTTACTTTTGGATGATGTTCAAGAATCAATTAACCTGAATGAAATTGGATTTCCAAATCCTGGACCAGAAGGCAATTATTGGGTGGTGTTGGCTACTAGGTGTTTAGATGTTTGCCATAGCTTGGCTGATAGGGAGATTGAAATGGAGGTTCTCTCTGATGCGGAGGCTTGGACATTATTCAGCAATCAAGCAGAACATATAATTCATTCTCCAGATATTGAACCATATGCTCGAGCAATTATCCAAGAATGCTATGGTTCACCAGTGATACTTATGGCCGTTGGAAGTGCCTTAAGAGCAGAAAGTAGTGTTGAAGAGTGGAAGCTTGCACTAAGAAATATTCAGTTTGATGATACAGCCAATAAGAATGAACGAAATCTTTTTAGCCAACATGTAAATTATTGTTATGATAGATTGAAAGATCGTGATCTGAAGACTTGCTTCCTGTACGCTGCATTGTTTCAACAGGACAAAGAAATTGAGAGCTCTATGCTGGTGGAGTGCTTTGTTGGTGAAGGCTTAGTTGGTGGGACGACAGTAGCTGCTTATGATAGGGGATATGATATTATTCGACATCTTGCAAATGCGTCTTTGTTAGAGATTAATGACAATGGTCTTGTGGTTAAAATGCATAACGTAGTGAAGGATTCAGCATTAGAAATTCTTTTGTCAGACATTGAAGGTTATCGAGTTTTGGCAAGATTACCAGAATCAGAACTAGATGAAGAGCAATCCTTTCAAGAAAGTATCAAGTTTCCATGCATTCACAAATACTTGACTAGAGCTGGTGCTCATTTGAAGGAACCCCCATCCGCAGAAGAATGGGCGCAAGCCACTATGATCTTCTTAATGGATAATAAATTGTCAAGTCTCCCAAGTGAGCTAAGCTGTTCCAATTTAGTAACTCTGCTCCTTCAAAGAAATGGCAGCTTAAGGACGATACCATCATCATTTTTTGACGGCATGTCCACTCTAAGAGTTCTGAATCTCTCCAGAACCAGAATCAAGTCTTTGCCTGATTCATTTTCTAAGCTCAAAAGCCTCCAAATTTTGCTTCTGCGTGATTGTGAGCGCTTGTTTGTTCTTCCTCCTTCTATTGGACTTCTCAAACTTCTTGAAGTGCTTGATCTTCAAGGTACTGAGGTTACCCATTTGCCCGACAATTTTGACGGATTAGCAAGCCTGAAGAGGTTGAGAATATCATTTTACGGATCCATGAATCACTCTGAATACAAGAAGCTACCATCAAAGCTGGTGACAGATGGAATATTTTTGAGCCTTAAACTTAGAGAACTTGGCATGTTTGTATATCCTGGAGATCGTCGTTGGACACTGAGTGCTTCAGGTATCACTAAAGAGATCAGTAGCTTAAAGCTGTCTGTGCTCTATTTTTGCTTTCCTAATGTAGATGATCTCGAGTATTTTGTGCATGCAAGCCAATCCTGGAAAGACAGAAGATTGAGTAGATTCAAGTTTATTGTCGGGCATGACTTCAAGCGCATTGTACCTTTGGTTTCAAATGATGCGGAACTCTTCCATAACGAAAGTCTGCGATGTTTGAGATTCGTTAATGGGGAAAGCATACCTCATTCTTTGGTAGAGGTACTAACACGAACTACTTCTTTTAACTTAGACCATCATCTCAGCATCTGCTATCTATCTCAATTTGGGATTGAATGCTTTAATGGCTTGAAGATCTGCATAATACAAGATTGTCCAAAGCTCGAAAGAATTTTAGACTGTCGGGAACAAGGAAGAGAATTCCTTCCTCAGCTCGAGTATCTGAGCTTCAGTCACTTGTGGAATTTGGAGGGTATTTGGGGTTCTTGTGCTAAAACAGGAAGTTTTGCGAGGCTAAAATGTTTATCAGTGCATGCATGTCCAAAGTTGAGGTACGTTCTTACATGTTCTATGATTGAGGTTCTATCTAGTTTGAATGAGTTGGTAATTGAAGATTGTGTATCCTTAAAACATGTTGTTATTAAAGATGAGGATGTTAGGGAGATTATAGGCGATACACGAAATGAAGTTATAGACGAGAGAAAGCCAGATAAGTTGATTGTGTGTGGGCATCCTGTACTACGTAACTTAAAACAATTGAAACTTCATTATCTACCAGAAATGTGCGACATATGGCGAGTTCGGTGGCCTCCATTGGAATACATGAGTTTTTATGATTGTCCTAAACTCAGAAACCTTCATATGGAAGGAGATGATGGTATGAATATCAAAGAAATAGAAGCTGACATTACTTGGTGGGATTCTTTGGAGTGGGACGAACCTGTCTTGTCAAGCAGACTTAAGAAGTGTGTCACTCAAATTCAAAATAATGATCTGTAATTTCTGCAAATGTAAAATAATTACAATGGTTTTGTTGATTCAACATTTTCAACAATCCAAGATATTCACAGCATTTTTATATATCTATTACATATAAAAAACAAGCATTTTTATTTATTATTTATTTTTTCATCTAATGAATAGTTGTGTGTGAGCTTCTGCCACGTGTACATGGAGAAAATCAGATTGCTCCACGTTTTCGATTTTCTCTGTTCATCACCTCCACCTTAGTTTATTCATCTTCCCTCTCTAAGTCTTCCTCAACTTCTTCACTTTCCCTCACGTTTCCTTTCTGAAAGCTCTTTTTTTCATCTACCTTGATCTCCAAACTGTTAGCAGAACACTGGAAACCGAAGGAGCATCAGAAATTGATATGCATAGCATAGGGATCAAATGCACAGCGGAAAACCTCAAGCGCGGCCCAATATGAAGGCGGTTTTGTCACTTTCGTCGGGATTAGGGTTTGATCAGTTCTACGATGATGATTGTGTATGTTAATCACAGTAAAATCCTTTATGATGGCTTTGAGGGTTTAGTTCATCTATTCATCTTAACCTAATTTTTTTTTTTGGTTTCATTCCTCATTTTTTTATAGTTGTGTAGTTGATTTCTTTCATTAGGAGTTATTGTATTTGATATTTTTGGGCCTAATTCTCAATCTTTTATAAAACGGGTGGGTGGGATTGATTTAAGAGGAATAGAATGGAAGGTCTAGAAGGTTATCAGGTAAGTCATAATGAGGTATAATGCTCAGATTGGTACCATATCACCTAAACAGTGTATACCAGATACTATCTTGAAGCAAGCAAGAGGCCTTGCCATTCTCACCATCGCTAAAGTTGGTACTGTTATGACCTACAAAGTAGATGGTCTGCTGCTTTTGCCATTGCTTCATTTGGCTTGGGTTGGAGAGTTCAGGTTCTACTACTTACTTTTTTCTTGGAAGTAGCTCATAGAAGCGATTATATTGCATTGTTTTGCTTGAAAGTTTATGTCCACTATTTTCCCCAAATTTCCTTTTCGTTTGAAGTATGCAACTCATTTAGTTATGTCTGAAGCTAATATTCACATGTTTTCTGTCTATCTTGTGACTTTAATGCTTATGAAACATTTATGTATCTATAATTACCTTTACGACAATCTTTCGCTTCTTATATTGGTAAGGAGATGTGAATCTTTGAATAGTGCAGCCGTAGGTATATAAGTATATAATGTCTATAGTGTAGGTATACAAATATTTTGAGGTTAAACTTGCTTTTTTGCTTTTTTGCTTCTTATAAATCCAAACTTCAAGGTGCTATGGTATCTCACTATTTTCTATTGTATGAAAAGTTACTCTATCAAAAGATCATATTGACAAGTTTTATCATGTGTGTTTGGATCTTCCACTTGTAGTCTAAGAGATATAAGAAACTTGTTTAGGTGGATAATGTGCTTCAACTATTATTTGTTAGTATATGATATGGTAGCAACACTTCATTTCAAGAGTTTAGGTGGATAATGTCTTCCTTTAATGTCTAAATTTGTGATCTTTTTCCAAATGTTTGTGACCAGGGAATCTACCCCTATGTGAGATACCAATTCAGTTGTTTACTCTTTCACATTTGTTGCAATGTTTATACATTTCTAAATTAGGCATCTTGAGACTTCATATAAGTTTTAGCGCAATGGCATTAACAGGATGTCAACATAATCCTCAATATGTAATTGCACCGCGTTTCTCGACCTTTTCTTTAATTTTTACCTTTTTTTTTTTAACTTTTTCGTCATTGCTTTCAATATTAACTAATTCTATTGTTTTGTGATGATTTCAGGTAATGAAACATATGGCTTAAATAAGTTGTGCCAACTAATGGTTTTGAGTGTTTCTTTCTCTCATGTAGGAAATTCCTTCATTTTTAAAAAAAAAATTCTTTAGATTGTTAGTTTCATACGCTTAAAAGTATATTATTTTTTTGAATATAACAGTTGTCTTTCTTTTGTCTTCGTTCTTTTTCTTGTTGATCTTATTCTCATTGCTATTATTTTTTTGTTCATTTGGTTTTGTCAATTTGTGTGGGAGTTCACATTTGATGTTACTGTTGAGATTGTAACTCTTGGCATGGTTGTTGTATCCTTCGATATTACTATGGTAATTATCAAAAAAGACAAATGTGTGTATCCTATCCAAAATCAGTGTCGTTTCTGACAATTTTTGGGCCCTAGGCGAAAAATAAGAAAATGGCCTTTATATATAAATAAAGTTTCGGTTAATTTTTTCTCCAACTATGTAGTTCAGTAGTCATGCGCTTAACTGAAAAACCTAATGCTGCAAGTTCGATCAATGTTAGAAGCTACTTATGCAGATAATAATTTTTAATTATAAGGATTAACTCAAAATTTGAGCCCCTTCATGAACTGGGCTCTAAGCGGTTGCACCTGAAAACTACCCTCAAGAATGGTCTTGTCCAAAACTCAACAAATTTCATTGGATAACCTTAAATTTAAGATTTAGCAACTCTTTTCCTTAAGATATTTCAATACAATAGTCTGGTATTGAAATATCACTAAGATGGACCCTAGGAACCAAAGTTTTGTTGTGATATAAATAATAACAATTGGGGTATAACTTTCTCTTTTTATTTAAATTGATTGAAATGTGGCATTTTGAAATCTTATTTTAACTGGTTATTATTTTGTTTGGATTTTTACTAGAAATGAGTTCTTGAGTGAAAAATTAGGATGCTATAAATTTGAGAGCATTCAAAATGCTCGAAAACAGTGGATAATCAAATGCTTATAATTATTTGAGTGTTGATTCGATTTCATTAAATCCATGTTGAGGACTTTTCTAGATTGTTTTACCCAAATAGGACTTAGGTTTTATTTGTGTTGAATGTTGATCCAATTTGAAAAAGAGGATAGCTTTAGTAATGTGTTTTTCCTAACTAATTATTAGTCAACATCAGTTGGTTCGTTCTTTTTTCCTTTTTATGCTACTAAATCTTGTTGTATGATAGTCGCATCGTCAACGCGTAGATCCGCACACACAAGCTTGCACAAGCATCCTTGAGGTCTGCTACAGTAGGTAATCTTGATGAGTGTAGATGATTTTAGTTATTGAATGAATGATGTTATTTATGCTCTAATATGTATCAATTTTTTGAAGTGATCTCCTAATGTGAGGAAGTATTACCTTTATCTTCCATGGAATGTGTTTGCGTTGTGCTTGAAAATAAATAGTAATTTGAGTAAATATTGAATTTTTTAAAAAAACATGAATTTTATAGGATGCCTCTTGCCCATATGCTTGAATAGATTTGTTATTGTTTTTAAAGTCATTTTGTTTTCAATTTCAATGAAATTGGTTGTTAGGGATACATAATCTGATAAGTAATGTCCTCTCAATTTGGATGACTCATTAGTTTGTTTGTCATTAGAGTTTGGTTGTTCATCCGAAGTTTGGATAATAAAATTCCCTACTTCACTAATATGCATTAATATACTAGTTAGATTAGGTTTGTTCTGAAATGTCCTTGAGATTACATTAATTTGATTCTTTAGATATAAAATGAAGTTCTGCATTTTATTCTTGAGTTTAGTTTTTCCAATTTAAATTTGGTTGGTGATTAGATAAGATCAATAAGTGTGTAATTCAAGTTATGAAAATTCATTGCTCTATGATGAGCTTATGTTGCTTCATTATATTTTAGCATTGTATAAAAGAAAATTATTCAGTTGGCAATGTGCTTGCACAACACAAATACAAGAATTCGGTTGATAATGTGAGTTAACTTCAGTTGTTATATATACTTATATAGGGTTCCTCAGGCATCATTTGCGTGTTTACTTTCTAACTCCCATTAACAGACAATTTGTAAACAATTAAATTGGCTTTGCTGATAATTTTTTTTTGTGACATCTCAATATGTGTAGGCTATTTGTACTCCCAATTACATGTTTCCTAAGCTCCTTATTGATATTCCTCATGGCGACAAATCAAATATAAGGTCAGTTTGCAAATTTATTATCTAAGTATTATTTTCTTGAGATTGTTAGATTTACTTTGGTATTTTGTTTTATCGAGTTAATTCATCTTAACTGTGAGATTTGTACTAATAATGTACACGAATGCCTCGTTATTAAAGCAATGTGTTCTAATCGTTGCTTATTTTTGTACACAGCATTATTTGGTACATATTATTGTGTTGAAGTGGTTAAAATCGAAAATAATTGTCATATGCTTGAAATTACGTGTTAACTTGCGTTTTTAAGTGTTTTGAAGTATTTTTGTCACTTTTGTGCGTAAAATGGCTTAAACTTGGTTTGTTATGCACGAAACTTGGCACACAACACTATTTTGTACATATTATTGTGTTGAAGTGGTTAAAATCGAAAATAATTGTCATATGCTTGAAATTACGAGTTAACTTGTGTTTTTTAGTGTTTTGAAGCATTTTTGTCGCTTTCGCGCGTAAAATGGCTTAAAATTGGTTTGTTATGCACGAAACTTAGCACACAACACTATTTGGTACATATTATTGTGTTGAAGTGGTTTGAATCGAAAATAATTGTCAAATGCTTAAAATTATGTGTTAAGTTGCGTTTTTAAGTGTTTTCAAGCATTTTTGTCACTTTCATGCGTAAAATGGCTTAAACTTGGTTTGTTATGCATGAAACTTGGCACACAAGACTATTTGGTACATATTATTGTGTTGAAGTGTTTAGAATCGAAAATAGTTGTTATATGCTTGAAATTACGTGTTAAGTTTCGGTTTTAAGTGTTTTGAACTATTTTTGTCACTTTCGTGCGTAAAATGGTTTAAACTATGTTTGTTATGCACGAAACTTGACACACAACACTCTTTGGTACATATTATTGTGTTGAAGTGGTTAGAATCAAAAATAATTGTCATATGCTTGAAGTTACGTGTTAAGTTGCGTTTTTAAGTGTTTTGAACTATTTTTGTCACTTCCGCATGTAAAATGGCTTAAACGTGGTTTGTTATGCACGAAACTTGGCACACAACACTATTTGGTACATATTATTGTGTTGAAGTGGTTAGAATCGAACATATTTATCAAATGCTTGAAATTACGTGTTAAGTTGCGATTTTAACGGTTTTGAATCGTTTTTGGCACTTTCGTGCGTAAAGTAGCTTAAACTTGGTTTGTTATGCACGAAACTTGGCACACAACACTATTTGGTACATATTATTGTGTTGAAGTGGTTAAAATCGAAAATAATTGTCATATGCTTGAAATTACGTGTTAACTTGCGTTTTTAAGTGTTTTGAACTATTTTTATCACTTTCGCGCGTAAAATGACTTAAACTTGGTTTGTTATGCACGAAACTTAACACACAACACTATTTGGTACATATTATTGTGTTGAAGTGGTTAGAATCGAACATATTCATCAAATGTTTGAAATTACATGTTAAGTTGCGATTTTAACTATTTTGATTCGTTTTTGGCACTAACATATATAATATATTTTTTCATAGTGTTTTCACCAAAATAATACCATTGACTGCGGCTACTACGTTATTAAGTTTATGGATACTATCTTACAAGCCGTGAAGAACGTAGGGGTGGAAAATATTGATCTCGTAAGTATTTATTATGTTTTGAAATTATAATATTTTATATTAATTTATTAGAAAATGTAATTATATATGTATTAGCACCTTTAATTATT
This sequence comes from Amaranthus cruentus, assembly GCA_019425755.1. NCBI lineage: Eukaryota > Viridiplantae > Streptophyta > Magnoliopsida > Caryophyllales > Amaranthaceae > Amaranthus > Amaranthus cruentus. The sequence goes on along the minus strand of CM033457.1, from coordinate 12,605,728 downwards.
TCATATAATTTTATGTAGATTTTATACGACAATCCATGGGAAACACGCAAATTGACGGACACGGAAATGCGCGAAGTGAAAGACAAAGTTACCGTGTATCCTACTTATTTATATTGGTAGCTAGTTATGTTTTGTAATTATTTTCGAACATTAATTAGAACTTATGTATATATATTATATATTATATATTTTATTTGTATATGCACAATTAAATAGTTGCTGCATTATTGTTAATTATTTTATTAATTTAGAATGGTGATAATATATACAATTATTATTAAAAGAAAAAAAAATTAAAAAAAATCCCTACAGGCTGCGGACATAGGGCAAACCGCAGCCTATAAGGTGCCCAAAATTGCAAAAAAAAAATACATAATAGGTTGCGGTTTTAGCCTATGTCCGCAGCCTATAATGGTTTTCCTTGCTGCGTTTTTAAACCGCAGCCTTTCTTTAATGCTATTAGCTTTTAAAGTAACCATTTTTTGCCTAATAGTATCATAAAATACAGTAACACCTTTTTGCCCAGAAGTAACACTTTTTTAGTAAACAGCCAGTCTTCTGAGAGACATCTCTCAGGCCCAATCCATTAAAGCTTATTTCCTACATTTAATGTATATTTTCCCTAATGCGTCAACCCAATTAGAGATGGTCTGAGACCGTCTCTCACAAGAATTTGTGTTTAGTAAAATGTAACACTTTTTTATAAGGTTGATTGGCTCTCATATAAGGATGGTTCTTACTGAAACCTCTCTCTATCTATCTATCTATCTATCTATCTATATACATATATATATATATATATATATATATATATATATATATATATATATATATATATATATATCAATCAACGGTAGTTAAATAAATCATGTGTCGCTTGAAAGTGTGATGTTTTCTAAATTATGGTGTGATGCTTTCTTCATAAACATGTGTTGTTAGATATTCTGCTATGACAAATTTTTTTAGACCGTTAGATCTTAATCAATCAACGGTAGCTACTCCTTCCTATCCTTCCTATTTTCACACCCTTTCTTATTGGATCTCTACCCTATATATATTTATGATCTAATAGAAAGGGGTTTGAAAATAAGAAGAATATGAAGGAATATTATCAATTAGATCTTAGATCAATGGTCTATCTTGCACGCGTTTGAGAATAGAAAAAAAATTATGATGCTTTCTTAATTAATATGTGATACGTTCTGTATAATCATGTGTCGCTTGAAAGTGTGATGTTTTCTAAATTAATGTGTGATACTTTTTTCATAAACATGTGTTATTAGATATTCTGCTATGACAAATTTGTTTAGACCGTTAGATCTTAATCAATCAACGATAGCTACTCCTTCCTATCCTTCCTATTTTCACACCCCTTCTTATTGGATCTCTATCCTATATATATATATATATATATATATATATATATATATAGTAGAGATCCAATAAGAAAAAATTTGTCAAAGCAGTAGATCTAGTAGCACATCTTTATAAAGAAAGCATCACATATTAATTTAAAAACCATCACACTTTCAAGTGACACGTGTTTATACAGAAAGTATCACATATTAATTAAGAAAGCATCACAATTTTTTTTCTGTTTTTTAAACGCGTGCAAAATGGACCATTAATCTAAAATATAATAGATGAAATTTCTTCTTATCCTTCTTATTTTCAAATCCCTTCCTATTAGATCCTAAATCTATATATATATATATATATATATATATATATATATATATATATATATATAAAGAAAAGAATGTAAAAATCTTGTAACTGACTGACCCAGCAACCTACTGAACTAAACAGAAAACAAACGAAAAAACTCACTAGAAGAAAACACAGAAAATAGCATGTCAAGAAGCTGAAAAGAAATGAATTTGAAGCTGAAAATGGAGCTAACTATATGCTATAATTATGGTCAATGAAGAAACAGAAGGCCTGAAGATGTGCTCTGACTTGATCATCCAATGTGAGTGATCCCCACCAAGCTTCACTGCATTTAATACTCCGTAACTTTGTAGCATTCGTTTTGTTCAAGCAAAAACTGGTAAGCTTCTCACATTCCATAATTACTACTTGTTGCAGTGCAAGCCATTCAAAACAATCTTCAGCATGAATAATTTCTACTTCATCAAGGTTCACAAGTTCTAGTGTTTGCAACTTCGGTAATAAATCACTTTCAGTAGACTGACTCCCTGTTTCAATTACTTCCTTTACTTGGCGGCATTTTTCTATTCTCAAATGTTGTAGCTTTCTCAGATTTTTCGCCATCTCCGTGGTAATAACTTTCTCGATACTTAGACACTCACACAAACTCAAAGTTGTTAATTGCGCAAAAGTACCCGATGCGACAGGGCCTTGGCAAATACGGTTACATTGTTGCAACTCGAACAAATACAGTTCCCTTAACATTCGGAATGCATGAGTACCTGCCACATTATCCCCCACAATAGCTCTTACTGCATTGCACTCTTTCACCTCGCACACTTCCAGAAACTCCATGTTATGAATACCAAAGTCCGTGAAACATGTGACGTCCTGATGACCTATGAGTCTGAAGGCATTAGCAGTTTGAAGCACATCATTGATTCCATCTGGGATGCCTTTTCCATTGGAATATACAAGATACCTTCGACCTGAACAATTGAAAACATCAAATGGAGGCAAGTTATGTGATTCATGATTAGATCCTACAAAGATGTTGAATGATCTAAAGTCGCCTGCATTGCGAGAAGTGCCATTCTTCCTAGATTTACGAGTTCTAGTAAACTCTTGAAGAGATTCAATGGTCGGAAAGTAAAAAGAAAGAGCGCTTAAATTCCTGAACTGGGCTACTTGCACGGCAATTTCTGGGGCTATTTCGTTCCACCTTGGGTGCAGAGGATCTGCTTCAATGGTCAACTCTTCCAAAAAGAGAAGTTGTTTGAAGACTTCGGATGGGGATACATCTGCACCGTTGCACTGGACGTGGTTTTGGATGCTCGAATCATTAGTGAATGAGACTCGAAGACAACGGAGACTAGTTAGTTTCCCCATCACTTCTTGTAAACCATGAATCCCAGTGTTGCGGATGTCAAGTATTTCAAGATTATTAAGCTTCTCAACTTCATCGGGAAGATGCAACAAATGACAACAACCATTAAGATAAAGCCCTCTAAGGCTGGTCAACTCACAAATAGAGGATGGAATAACCTTGATGCCTGTTTCACACAAGTCCATAACTTTAAGGGTGGGCATACTTTTGAAGAATAATTCTGGTATAGTTAATAAATTTTCATTCTTCTGGAGAAATATAGATGAAACACTTGGGCATTCAGGATTCTCAGGCAACTCGTGTAAACCAGATTTCATCAGAGAGATCACTCTAGCATCCCTCCATTTATCCACAGAAGGATATATTTCTTCATCATTTTTGACCAATATCCCAAAGTTTTGGTGACTGTTAGCCACTCTAAGAGCAGAATTTCTAAATATGATCGGCATCTTGACATATTTTGCGTTTTTACATCGATCAAATAGGCATTTATCAATCAAATTTTCCATATTCGAAGTTCCTTCTTCACATGCTTCCCTCAATGTATGATCTAAGCCAATCAATTGTTCTGCCTTCCAGCATTCAACCAAATAGTCTTGATAGATGTCATAGTCTTCGGGAAAAGAAGCTCCGTAGAGTAAGCAATTTTTTAGATTTTCCTCCAACTCTTCATAAATGAGTCGAAAGGCAGTAAAAACCTCTTCCATATACTTGAGCTGACCCATATTAGGAGATTGCAATTTTGATAGTGTATTCCTCCAAAAATCTTCTGTACGTCTTCCTTTCAAATGAATTCCTACCGCCTTAATGACATGTGGTAAATCTCCACACTGTTTCAGCACTTTTTCGGCTACTGGCCTAATTCCTGGATGCTCTAATGAGTCCCCTACAACATCACGGAAAAGCTTTCGTGCATCTTCTCTCGACAATCTTTCTACTTGAAAATCATCATTCAAATCCATTGAATTACAAATGTTCCTCTCTCTCGTTGCTACTACCACTTTCCCTTGCATATGACTGCTTGAAATCCCTATGTCACAAAAATTAATTTCAGATGTAACGTCATCCAAAAGGAGCAAATATTTTCTATTTTCCAGTGCTTTTGATATCAAAGTTGCTGCATGATGTTGATCATCAATTCCATCAACTTTCACATTCAACTGCTTCAGGATCTTTTGTTGTATCAGAAAAAGATCCCCCTGCTTTGGCACAGTTACCCATATTACAATATCAAACATCTGATTCTTTACTACCTCGACGTTTAAAGTCTCCAGAATTGTTGTTTTCCCGACTCCAGGCATCCCCCATATTCCAAATTTTGTCATCGAATTGTCTTTAAGAAACTCTATGAGCTTCTCCACATTCTTTTGAAGTGTTGGAACATCGATTTTCATCGGGGAGCTCTTATGAACCCTTTCTACTGGTCGTTCTCTTAGAAACTTATGATCAAGGCTCATTCGGTCTTTGAGATCAATGACGGAATTGGTTAATTTTACAAAATTTTTGCTCAAGTTCAGACGAGTGAGCAACTCACAGGGTCCACACGATCCCTTGTGAATCTCGTATCTACTATTCAGATCTTTGAAATGCTCTGACTTCATTTCCACTTCTTCCAGCCAAGTAAGACATTCCTGTGTCGGTTCCATCATTACCCTGTTGAGTTCAATCTCGTTCTTCACATCGTTCTCACGGCTAAATAAATAATTTGCTTCGTTTTCGAGTCTCTTGAAATTATGTTCCCAGTGTTTGATATAATCATATTTACGCTTCAGAAAACTGTATATTCCTTTCCCAGCATCAGCTGCTGGCCCAACTAGTGATCCGGCTGCTTGTCCGGCTCCTCCAGTTAATATTGCTAACCCAACAGATCCATTCGACATCCTTTGCGGATGCTGCATTTCAAAACACGAACAACATGAATATAGATTGTAAGCTATTAATGATGATATCATGAATTTAAAAGTATAAGTTAAACTGTCACATTCCTATCCCTGAGACACATAAATTACTCACAGAAAGCAAGAGACCAAATATAAGGAACATAAGTGTTGGAGTTTGGTGTGACTTTGAGTGCACCAGAGTTTGATGATGTTTGATCATGTGTGATGATGTGTAGATGGTGTATGTGTGAGTATGAGGGTGGTAGGTGATGTATGGTGTGCTGGAGACTGCTGCTCGACTGTCTGCAAAGTGGCTCGACCCGAGCCCAAGTGCTCGACCAGGACCTAATCTGCTTGACCAGGTCGAGCCATGTTCAGCGAAGATTCTGTTGTCTTTGCGGGTTGCGCTGCGGCATTGTATTAGGGCTGAGCCCTTTCCCTTTTATTCATTCATGTTCCCATATATATATATATATATGTATATATATATATATATGTATATATATATATATATATATATATATACATGTATATGTATATATACATGTATATGTATATATATATATATATATATATATATATATATATATATATATATATATATATATATATATATATATAGTGAATGCAACTCACCTAACTAAGAGTATTCTAAACCCTAGCCTAAACACAAACCCTCTCTTTCTCTTTTCTTCTTCTCCAAGTGTAATAAATCCATTGTAAGAGTTCTTGAGAATTCCATTGTTTCTTCACATAATACAAGCAAGCTGACCACCACCGAGGACGTAGCCCACATTGGGGTGAACCTCGTAAATCTTGTGTCTTTGTTTATTTCTTTATTTCTTATTGCTTTTCATTGCTTTTTTTGTTTACTTGCATTGAACACCCTTACCATTGGTCTTGGGTGATTGTTAAGGATAAAGTTTGAACCTTTAGACCCTAGTGTGTTGTTTATTTCAATAAGTAATCATTGATTTGTTTACAAATTGTTGTGAGAGACGGTCTCCCCATGAGACGCATTAGATTTATGGTTAAATAGCACAATTATACAAATTAAAAACAAAATAAGAATATGGGCTTCTTGTTTGAGGTCGTCTCTTTGAGAGACGGTCTCTCACAAGAGTAGCCGTTATTTATTTATAATTGAAAGCAAATGAGGTTGCTCAAATGAAACTATCACTATTCATTAGGACTTTTGACAAAACTTTTTATACTAGTAAAATGAACATAGGATGCTAGTTCCACACCAACAAATGAAAGGATGTAAGATATTGCTTAGAATTAAATTTACGTGAAAGAAGGAAAATAGATTTACATGAATATATGAAAGCCATGAGTCGCTCTTGAGTGTTGAACCCCGTTCATTTCGTCTTAAAACGGTGATATTAAAATTAAGTTTAGTTCAACATTAATTAAGTTTAGTAAAAATTAGTGTTCAAAGAAGAAAAAAACATAAATCGGATAAAAAAAATTTCATTAGGCAAATATAACTTTATTTCATGTTGGTATTTGGGGTGCCTTGAGTCCACAAGGAACCTTGGATTAGCTTGGGACAGCACTAGGAACAATTGGTAAAAATAGTAGTTCAATATAAGGTTTCCGAAGGATGCAAGAAAAAAGACGACAGTTTTCCAGAAGGAAAAGCCGAGTCGACTTTTCTAATGGCCACAAGAAAAGCCGACTCGGCTTCATGTATTGATGGCCAAATTTGTTTGTTATATTTCGGTTGTTTCTCCCTTGTATTTTCTATGCATTATAAATAGACCAAATTAAGCTTACATTCCCTATTCTCTCTCTAGCTATAATCCTACTTTGATCTCCCTCTAATCTATCCTCCTTTGTATTGTCCAAGAAACCTCTAATCTATCATGTTTTGTATTGTCCAAGAAACACCATTGTATCCATCAAAGCTTCAAGGAAGCTTGTGATTCATCAATAATATCTAGGCTAGATACTAAACGTAGTCCACTTCGGGTGATCAACTTTAATTGCTTGGTGTTGCTGATAGGTTTTTAATTTATCACAATTAGATCGAAACAAGAATTACGGTTTAAAATTATTTTTTTTCCCAATTCAATCTCAAGGCTCTAATCATTGATCTAAAGAAAGTTAGCGGTTGAATCCTTCAAGTTAATTTCAATAAATCAAGCTGACATGGCTAAATCATTGATTATTCAATGAACTATCTCAATCTTATATGTCCATAAATGAGGCCTCGTGTTTCCTAAAAACTTGCTTTTTAGGGAGGATGGATGAAATCCATACACACAATCTTTGCTTCTAATACCATTAAAAGTATCATCTCAACCAAAAGTCGGCTCTTATAATCTATGATTATCTTATAATCAATGTTTCTATTTATGGGGTTTCTTTGTTACTTTTTCTTTAATGAGGTGTATGAGTATCCATGCTCAACAAGCTTACTAATCTCATTGTATCCGTACATAATTTAACAAATGTCGTCCTATATTTTCCTCCTCTATATTTTCCAAGATATTAGGGGGTCACACCCATCAGTTTAAAAGGCAAGCTGAACTAGAAAATTTAAGCTAAAAGTTATACACTTTGAGATAAAACAGAAAGGGTGGGAAGGAAAGGGTAGAGAAAGAGTTCTTCTTCAAAATCATTCAATTATACTAACGATTTGTTTTCTCAGAAATCGTAAAGAATAATACTAATTCCTTCAATTCTTTTTCCTCCTGATTTGCAATTCAAATGGAGGGAAAATCTATCCCTCCATTTCCGTCATCCAAACAGTACATATGGGAAACAATCACAATAATCTAATTTGAACAAGAACATAAATAATTGAACAACAACTTCAGAGAGTTGAAACATGCCCTTAATTAAGCTGAGTTGAAATTTACATCCATTTGATCAAATTTCAATAGTTAAGCGGAGGATTTAACATATGAATAATAGAAGCTTTAGCAACAACAAGAAGTCAACAAACCATCTTCATTGAGACAATGAGAAAGAGAGGAGTACCTGATCGAACAATCTGGTTGAAAATGGTGGATTGGAGTAAAATGTTGTTTTTGCTAAAAAAAAGCCTCAGCTGCAGATGATAACTGGCACTAACAATCAGAAATTAAGGAAATTGACTAGAAAATGAAAGTTCACTCATAAACCCAATGAAAGTTCACTACTAAAATCAATTGGTAATAGTAGGAGTTACTCCTTAAATATATAAAGTGATGTATACTCTTCTCTTTTTCCGATGCGGAACAACTCACATGTGGGTAACACATAGGCACTTAAAATGACACAGCTAATCTCTCATGGTTTTACTGAATACCTATACATATTACATACATACATAATCCTAATTGATAAACCCAGTCAACTTTAATAATGCACCAAGTCTCCCAACAAATGGACCCGCATGCAAGGCTGGAAATTTGATTTTTTAGCTCTGCCTAATACAGAATTCTATTTGGATTATTGGATATCGACTTTGGTTGTTCTTTTTGGTGGCTTCAAATAAGATTTTGTGTTTATTATAATTTCAATTTTTTAAGTCGTGTCAAAGCTAGGGAAGAGTCGCTTTTGATCCTAAGCAAGGTAGATATTAGCTTAAGGGTCAAAGTTAAAAAATGGCGTAATACCTCAATATAATGTTGTCAAGTAGAACGTATAACACCGTTGTAAAATTGTAACTTTACTGTAACCAAATAATTATATATATTAACATCCTAGAATAAGTTAGCGTGTATTATTATCAAGTGTAAATTTTAACTTCATATTTTATTCATCAATTGGGTCTAACTGCGTGAAAACTAATATAGTTGACTCAACTTTATTTTATGGTCACCCTTCTTAGGTTTTAAAAATATGTTTTCTATTTTTTTTGGTACTACAAATATTAAAGTTCACTGCTCTTTCTTTATTTAATCAAATTTATTTTTTATAGTTTGAAAACAAATTATTTATGCAATATGATTGGATGTTCAAAGCCTAAATAAATTAACCATTGATGAGTTATACAACTTCTAGTTGAGAGTTGTAAATAATAGCGTGTAGAAAAACATAAATATAGTTTTCTTTTAAAAACTTTTAAAGAATAAATAAATACGAAAATTGAATATTTAAATACTAGTATGTCATATATATTTTCAGAATAAGATATTTTAGTTGAAAATCATAAATTAGAATTGAGATTTTGGTAACCATGATCTCAAGCCCTTTTAATACATGTAATACATGTATGTCATCCAAATATAGACCGCCTTGTACATTATCAGATATTTAAATGTACAAGCACAAAGTAGTAACTCATGATTGATTTGAAGAACACAACCGCGTCTTTGCATTAACAAAGCATGTACATTGTAATATCAAATAATCATAAACAAAAACCACATTTCCTAGTTCTTGACCCTGGTCGAGCCACATTATCTAACTCATGCACCTAGTCTCTAAACCTATAATATCAATGACCACGTAGATAAAGACTCACTATAAAATTATGACCATTTTTTGCTTATAAGACGCACGCTTAAAATGAAAACTCATTATAATAGCTATCTCGTCTGCCTAAATATGCAACTCATCTACTGATTCAAATTGCCTATTCGTAATAAATTTTAAAGAATAATTTACTTCGTCATCAGCAAATCCTCTTAGATATCCTGCATATATTTATTTTTAAAACAACATTTAAACAAAATAATATTTATTAAGAAACTACAAGTCAACCTAGGTCAAGTCTCACATATTGGGCGACTTCATATGTACGACTTGGCCAAAGTCAAGTCGCACGTTTTATGTGATTTGTAATTTTTTTTCCACTCAATAATATTGCCTCCGAAATTGAATTAACCCTCTATATTGTCTTAATGTTAATAATTTAACATTGAGTTGTCAAAGTTTATTTTAAAGTGAAATTAGAGAGAAAGCATAGAAAAGAGAGTTAAGTTATAATATGATACTCCCTCCTATTCAGGACAAGAGTCCCATTTGACTTTTCACGGTGTCAAAATGGGACCCTTGGAGTAGAAGAGAGAGTGTTATTAGGGGTTTTTAATGAAAAGATTAGGGATTTAATGATTCCCTAATAAAATTGGAAGAACAAGCTCAAATAGGTTTGAAGATGAACCCATAGAAGCATCTCAACAACCCAGAAAACCCATAGAATCATCATCATCATAGAAATCCATAGAATCATCATCATAGAAATTAAAGACTAAACCCAAGAAAAACCCAGAAAACCCAACTAAAACAAAGTTAAAATTTAAATCCATAGAATCATCATCATCATAGAAACCATCATCAAATTGAAATGAACAAAGTGAAAAGATAAAGCTAGAAATGAAAATCAAAACCCAGATGAAAAAAGCACAAAATCAAAAACACCATCAACAAAAATAGATAAAAACAAAAACCTGATAAAAAAAACCCAAAATCAGCAAAATCAAACCCGTAAAAACAAAAATGAATCTTGAAAACCCATTTTGATACAAAGAATAATCACCAGATCTTGATACAAAGAATGAATCTTGATACAAATAAAAATACCCAGATCTTGATACAAAGAAAACCCATCAATCCAAATCAACCAATTTTTCAAGAATAATCACAAAATCAAACCCATAAACCCAGAAATCACAAAATCAAACCCATAAAATCAAACCCAGAATACACTGTGTTATACTCTTTAAATCCATGTTTAGTGAAACAGGAAGATGGTGGAGGCTATGGAGGCGTATCATGTGACTTATAAAATCAAACCCAGATGAAGGTCCTATTCAAGGATCAACTCGGTGTTCTGGCAGTGGTGGAGATGGTGGAGGCTATGGAGGCGGCGGAGGTGGTTATAATGGTGGAGGAACAAGATCTGGAGGTGATGGATATGGAGGTGGTGGCGGAGGATGGAGCAGCGGAGGATGGATAACCCATTTTCAGGGGTGAAGTAGTGGGATTTAGGATTTAGGGCTTTGAGGGAGATGAAGATAAGAGGGATGAACAATGAAGATGAGAGGGATGAACAATGAAGATGATGGGGTGGGAGTGTGGGACACGTTTTAATTAGAGGGAAATGGGAATAGGTAAAGTAAAATAAGGGTGTAATTAGGTTAGATTAATTAAATGTTTGGAAAAAAATTAGATAGTTTTAATAAGGTTAAAAAGTAAATAGGTAAAGTAAATAAGAGTATAAGGGTAAAAAATCCATGCCAAAAAAGGAAATGGGACATTTGAGGTGACTTGACCCAAAATGAAAATGGGACACTTGTGCTGAATAGGAGGGAGTATATTATATCTTGATGAACGAATATATAAATAACAATACTATGGTATATATATGAATGAAAAATAAAAAAATAAAAGGAAAAATTACCGTGAATAATACAATCTTTCGTTAATTTTCCTATAATAATATCAACTATTGATTAACCATGAATAATACCAACTTAAGGGATTTTCTTCCTAGAATAATACCAATTTTAATTTATTCACTAATTTACCAAATTTTTTGGTCATATAATCTCCTATAGTTTGATTTTTAACATATTAGGTATATTCTAGGAAAACACCCCCAAAGTTGGTATTATTTATGGTTAATCAAAAGTTAGTATTATTGTAGGGAATAAGCAAAAAGTTGTATTATTCATGGTAATTTTTCCAAAATAAAAGGATATGTATATGAATAGTAACTTATGGATGAAATCATTAATTGGTGATAAATTATAGTGTTTGAACAGTTTAAGTGTTTTTGCTATATATACCCTTTCTGGTTGAATAAAAGAATCAATCGATTTCAAACATACTCAAAAATATTATATTCATTGTTATCTATTACTCCCTTCATTATTCCTTAAAGTTTCCCGCAAGGAATGCTTATGAGGATTGAGAAATATAATATTTTAAATTGTGGATATAAAATTATTTTAATGAATAATAAATTTGATGGAGGACAAGTGTAGACAATAAATATTAAAAAATATAAAATAAATTAGTTAGTGGAAAAAAATGGAAACCACAACTATTAAAAAAATGTAGAATTAATTGCGAATTACTGTCTTAATGTTTGATGTTTTTGCGAATTACAGCCTTAATGTTTATTTTCTAAATTACAGCCTCCAAAGTAGCCTTTTGAGCTGTATTCAAACCAAGTGACTAGTTTCATACAATTTAAATTGTTGACCACACTTTTTACCTTTGGCTTTCTTTTTCTTGGTTTTAATTTTTTTTGCGAGTATTAATTTTTTTTCTCATTTAATTCTTCTTCCCCTACCATTTAACCCTTTCTCTTTTCCCCCTCTGATCCATTGTTGCACATTAATGCTTTGAGTTTTAATTTGTTGCACATTTAATTTCCACAAGAAATTGGGTTTCCAAATGTGGCAGTATATCATTTGTATCGTTTGTTAAAATAAGCAATACAAGCAATACAAATAAGTTAATTGTATCTTGACTTTAAGGCTATTTATATCTTATATTGGGGGTTATTAATAAGAGGTTTACAAATAATACATTATTTGTATCTTTTGAAAATCAAAGATACAAATACGAGTTATTTGTATCTTTATTGCATCAAATAAACGATTATAACCTTTTTAAAAAAAGAAAAATTTATTTATGATTATATATATATATATACACTAGATTTAAATAATTATTAAAAGTGGATTAGTTGATGATAATTATACGAAGTAAAGTTCATATACAATATACGAAGATCCGTGTAGATGTTTGGACAGAAGAGCTCCTTGGCGATAGAAATGCAGTTATAATCTAGCCTCATATAGTCTCTTAGTTTTTGGAGTTTCATGTACTTGTATGGGTGATATCTAATATTAGGTGGTGTGTAAGGTGTAGTGATGCTATTATGGGTGCGTAAGGTGTTTATTTCTGTTTTTGAGGAGGCATAGTTCACCCCTATGCGTTGTTCTGGGTGGCCTGATTCTTGGTCCTCATTGTCAATGGCTTTTTTCCCTCGCGGGGTTTTTTATGCCGGCGGCCTTGGGGTGTCCAAATCTCAGTGTACGTTTTATTTGCTTTTTATACATAATTCCAAATTCTCAAAAAAAAAACAAAAAAAATTAGCACTATATCATGCAAATAAAAGGAATGAATGAGAATAGAAGAAGTAACTTTACAAATCTCTAGAAATGACAAATGATCTTCTGCAATTGAGATTATACTTGCTCATAATCTAGGTACATTATGTTTTAAAGTCTGAAGCATGGTCTCTTGGACTAATCCATTTCAAATTCACAAATAAACTTCAACATTCTAGCCTTAGAAAAAAACTTTAACAGATCTTCTATAATTGAAATTGAAATGCTCTCAATTGAGATAAAATTACACTATCATGCCAATTAGGCCTGTGCAATGGGCCGGATCCCCATTGGGATCCCTAGTCCGACCCTCATAATAAGGGTTGTAATTGGGGTGAGTCTTAAAAGGGTTGGGCTGAAAACTAATTTTGTAAAAAATGAAAGATAAGGGTTTTAAAAAGGGTTGTAAAGGAGTTTTTGTATTTACTTCAATTTATTGTAAAGTTGATACTTGCTCTCTTCAATTTATTCAATCTTATTACTTGCTCTGTTTAATTTTGATACTTCAATGCTTCTTGATTTACTGTATTAACAATCCAGGTAATATTCTCAATTAATTTTCTGACAATTCCTGTTATTGTTATATTATTTGTGTATTTTGTAATTTTTATATTTTTTGGGTTTCTTTTGCATTATGAAAATAGAAGCATTGGTTTGGGTTTAAGTTGATGTAATTGGAAAGTTGATTGAAAAGTTGGGTTTTGATTATTTTGTTAAAATAATTGGAAAATGGGGAAAGAGTTGATTCTTTGGTAATATGACTATATCATTACAGTTTGTATAAATGCTTTTTGTATATTACATTAGCCTTTATCTATTTTAATGCTTTTAGTATAAATTTCTTTAATAGATAGTATTGTCTTGCAAAAACAATGAAAAAAAAAACAAGTTCACATTAAATAATTTGTTTGCAAAAGTCTAAGGTAAAAGATAAATGGATCGGGTTGGTGCTTATGGGCCCAACCCGATCAAAGTGCATTTTCTATTTTGCAAGGCCCGACCTACCCTACTCGACCTCACTAGAGCAGCCCAACCCGGCATAACCCGTTTTCACTAGAGCAGCCCAACCCGGCACAACCCGTTTTCACTAGAGCCCAACCCGACTCGTATCGGCCCTTGCACAGGCCTAATGCCAACCAGTCTATCGACATTCTTATTAGAGCATTTGTACATAGGGATGGCAATGGGTCGGACTCGGCTCGGATTATACATACTCCGACTTTGCTCCGGATAATAATCGGACTTTTGTTTTCAGTCCACCTCCACTCGGAGTCGAATTATGCATACTCCAAGTTTGCCCCGACTCGGACTCTCAGATCTCCAACGGAGTCGGATGCAGAGTCGAATTATTATCAAACAGTATCGTTATGATATTGTACTAATGATTTTAAAGCATACAAAATTAACAAAATATATTTTTCAAATACAATTTAACAAAAAAATATGTACTTCAATTTGAAATCAGTTTTAACAAAAGAAATAATCCTACTATTACTACAATTTAACAAAATTTTCTCGTATTTTGATTTGGCGTATTTTATTTCTCTTGATTTTATTTGTTGTATCTTGATTCATTCATAAAAATATAAATACCAAGTAGTTTTTCAAAATCGAAAATTACAACTAGTATGAGAGAGAACTTGAATCAGTCACGTCTAGAGTTTTAAAGGAAACAAAATATAAGTGTAAAAGTCAAATTCAAAGTCAAATGTCCTACAGGGTCGGAGTTGGGTCGGAGTCTCGGATTTTTAATAAGGTCCAACTTCGGTCCGTCTCTAACTCGGACTCGGATCATAAAGTCAGAGTCGGAGTCGGATGACTTTTTTCTCGGACTCAAATCGGATTATTTTCCTCGGATCGAGTCGGATTCGGACTGAATTGTCATCCCTATTTGTACATCCTATCACAGTACTCCATAATTTGTTATATGTATAGAACAAATATTACCAACACATTTGAAAGTTAGAGGAATCATCTTTGTATTGAGTCACCTTCATTACATACAACCTGAAAAATAAACATAGAACTATTTTTGTATGTTTATTTGTGACAGATCACAGAACAAATTTTAACAGTCTACACTAGTTTGATTCACCGTCTTTAAATACAGAGGTATGCTGTTGTATGGGCTTAATGAACCGAACCAGTATCATTGTCATGTTGTCACAGCCTTCACCAACAACAATTGAAGGGCCCAAACATCTGTCAAGCACTCTCCCACACACTACAACGAGTCTCATCTCCTACAACGTTCAGACACTGTGTCAATCATATTTACTCGGACGATTCTTCATGAACAGCTAAACTTGAAATTTGTGCAGAATCATAAATAGAAAAGCTAAACTTATAATAGGAAAAATATAAAATGTAACCAAATTTCCAACAGTTTCTTTACCACGATTATTATAATTTTGACGGTCTTTATTTTAAATAGCGTGTGCTTCAGACACATGTGTTTCTATTGAATGTTCTCACGAACCACCAGATATCCAAGAGGTCTCATATATATGTGTGCTGTGTTTTTTAACCGCAGTCTTTTTTTCAAGCTATTAGCTGCCACTACTAATGCTTGGGTCCAAAACTACAGCCTTTACTGGCACAAAACCTGCAGGCATTAGCCTGTTTTCACTAGTGTATTATGATTTTTCCAGACAAAATCATAATGTTGTTCAGCTAGTGAGAGCACTACACTCTGATCTGAATATCGTTAAAAAATCTCCCTATATTGTCGTTGCAGAATAATATTTCAAGAATGAAAAATAAATTACGTGAATTCAATCATTTTTGGATCAGTTAGTAGGTGCTCACTAAGGTTTTTAAAAATCTTAAATTCTTCCACTCATAGCAAGCTTGTGAAAGAAGTACCTCCTTATAATGATAAAATCTTCAACAAGGGAGTCGCACAAAGTTTTGGGATGTTTTATGAATAAATATTCAAATTTAATGCTATCATGTATGTGATGCCTTAAGGCCTTGTTTGAATGGAGGGAAATGGAGGGAATAAAAAGAAAAAAATTTGAAGGGATGAAAATTCTCTTGTTTGGATAGCAAAAAGGAAGGGAGATGATTGAAGAGAAGAGATTTGGAGGGGTTAACTCCCTTCATTTTGTTAACATCCAAATCTCTCTATAAGAGGAAAAATTTGGAAGGAAAATGTAATTCCTTTCTTTCCCCTTCATTTACTTTCAAACAATGTAATATTTCCATCTCTTTCCCTCCCCTTCCTTTCGTTCCCCTTCCTTCCTTTCTTTTCTCTTCTAATTTGCTATCCAAACATAGTGTAAGAGGACTAAAGCTTTGGCCTTTCCTTGATTAGTGGTATTCTTATTTTGGTAGCTTGAGTTTCATTTGTTAAATCCTTTTCTTTTACTTCTAATACGGTATGTTCAAGTTTTTGAGCTTCTAAATAATTAACGACATCTTCTTTCCATTCTAATCAAGAATTTTTGTCTAGTGAAATCTAATATATTGAATAGTGTTTTGGTAATCTCTATCATACTTGTTTTTTGAGTATTAAGCGTAAAGGTGACATTAAATACGTACTAAAACTTAGAGAAAATAAAGAGAAGGTATAATGAGTAAAGTTAGAATATAGAAAGTTTTACTCAGATTTCTTACTTGGTGAACTTGCATGTTTATATGCAAGTTCTACCACAATGTGTTAAATGCATTCACATTAAGGTAAATTCATCAATTACTTTTCATATTATATTCCAACAAATGACTATTTTGGTAAGATTTAGATTTTTACGTTATTTAATTCACCTTTGAAAAATCACAAATTCTTACTTGAGACCGTTTTTTGTAAAGACGGCTCTCAAACGCTCATTCTAATTCTAAATATATATTGTTACAAATCTAAATATAGATTTGGGGTGGACTTTTGAGAGTCGTAATTACAAAAGACGGTCTCTTAAGAGAGCACCTGTTAAAAAATAAGTAATTATTAAAAAAATCAAATTTAATAAATAAATTTTAATGAGTAAAATTCAATTTCAAATAGTAAATCAATTGAAACATCACTTTGCTAATCACTGTCATTATACCAAAGACCGAGTGACCCAAGCAAAACAATAGACTTCTGTTCTCAAGTTGCCTCAATTTCCTCGCTGGTAGTTGTCTCTCTTAGTCAATCTCACAAAACCTTTACACTTTCGCGATGCCTCCGGCGAAACCTCGTAACCGATCTTCATCGGCCGCCGGATCTTCTTCATCATCCGTCAAGGTACACACTCTTTTCAAAATTTCATTCATATCTTCTGTTGATCTCATTGTTGAATTATGCATAAAAACACTCAATTACTCGAGAACTTTGGGTTAATCTTGAATTGGTTTGGTTTGTGCATACATATATAGGCGCCATCAAATCCCGACTCATTTCTGACTGAATTGACGGCTATGTTCGAGCGAAGTACGGATAAGGGTTCCGTTTGGGTCACTCTTAAGCGATGTAAACCCCCTTTTGCTTTTCCTTTCTTTATTTAGGATTATTAATTTCGGTAGTTTTTTGTTTTAATTTTGTGCTGCATTGTGTGATCGTAGCATCGATGAAGTCTAAGGTGCAAAGGAATAAAATGCACACTGCTGGGGAACCCATTGATTACCGATGCTTGATTCGGGCTACTGATGGAAAAAAGACGATTTCAACTACGGTAACATTACTGAACTTTAGTTGTGTCTTTTTTTCGTTAAATTAAGTTGCTATTGTTGTTTGAACCTCGAGCAAGTCCATGAATTTCTGGCTTTGTTCCATATGTTTTGAACTAGGATTTTGGATGAACAATGTCTTGGCATGATTGATATTCAAAGAATTTGTTATCTCTTGAGAGTTTCTAGAGTTGATTTGCTCACATTGTAACTTTTGGAGCTTAGGTTTGCTTCTCAGGTAAAGATACTTAGGTACCAGTGAAGTCTAAAATTAGTTGAGTAATACCCGTTAATTAGGTTAAGTGGAATCAAATTATTTTTAAAGCATCAAATTTATAAGTAGAAATTAGTGTGGTCTCAGACATTTACGAGGCTCGAAGCAAGAAATAGAAATTGGGCTCCTGAGCGATGAACATATTTACATAAAAATTTTTGTATAAATGTAAAAACTTTGAGATATGCCAAGATGAGAATTATATTAACTTAAAAACTAAAAAAGTATAGTTGTTGAATATTTGTTGTTTCAGCATGGCAAAACATTCATACTCATATTTACACGTCTAATTTTCTTCACTTCAGTGGAAAAAACACGAATTAAACAAATTTAGAAAGAAAAACACTACTCGAAATATCGTATTAAAAAGATAGAATAGAGAAGTACAAATTCACCCAAATTCCTCACTAATTAAATATGTTAAGTATTAAAATAGATGATAATTTGCTTTAGTTTAACATAGATAACTATGTTATCTATGATAAACATAGATGATAACTTTAGTGGATTTTTATTTGTCAAACGAAAAGGCAAGAAGAGAGATTTCAAGATCAATAGACAACTATGTTACGTATTAAAATTAATGACTATGACGTAATATTAAATAGACTGGAAAAGTGAAAGAGAAAATACATTATAGTTAAAATATACCATATAATTTATTAAAAAAAATATTTAAAGTGGAGTCCATAAAAAAGGGGGTCATGGTCAATCACTCTAGATGCTCCCCCTAAATAGCCCTCGATTGTGGCAAAAATTCGAGTTATTCTGAGAGGTTTTGATAATCTTTGAAGAGATAAAGCGGTAATAATTGTTGGTGTTTTTTAGTTTTTGAGTAAGCTAGTGATGAGAGCATCACTTTTCTTTGTTACTAGATCATCACTCTTGTTGATTTGATGAGCCTAATAATTCCCTTTAATTGTTCTTTTATAAGGACAAGTTTTTAACTTGTCCAATGTATTCTGTTACTTGGTAGCAATTACTAATGTACGACACACCTTGCTCATGTTTACATAGAGTGGAATGGACTACACTTTGTTCATGTTTAAATTAAGTTTACATTTTACTTCTTTTAAAGAACAAAAGAAGATTAATGCCTTAAGTTGGGCCAAACTAAAGAAATTACAATTCATTTCACTCTAAGTGCCCACGTCGGGTCTTTGACATTTGGACGAGTCTGTAAGCTTGACAATTATTTTTGAAAACGCGAACATAGAAAATTTCAATACAAATATACCTCTTTGACAGACATTTGGATATCAGGTTAGATGCTCTACATTTGATAATTTTTTGAGTGGAAATTGTGGTAGAAATAGAGCCCAAATTTTAGGCCCACACTGTGGCTCCTGATTTTGAATAGAATATGCAGAAAAATTTCAATAACAGAGAAGTCTATGCCTTAGGACATGTACCTATGTCATACTTGAGTTCTAAAGTCTGAGTATCCTAATATGAATATCCTTGTGATGCTTTCTACTTGAAGAATTTTCTTCAAAGTTTTAGTGATTTCTCTTGGAATGCTTGAGCCTTGCTCTAGTATAATGTCTTCATTCATACATGAACTCATCAAAAGAGTCATCAAAATTGCAGTAATTCTTAACATTTGCCTATCAATTCATGAACAATTCCTATAGTATGCTTTCTTTTCTAGTTCACAATGTTAGCCAAGGCTTATTCATGGATAATGGACTTCATTTTACTAGTTGCTTGCATTTTTTGTAGAAAATTGACACAAACAATTGGAGAGCGTTCTTTTTATATTTTTGATTAAGAAGGATAGAGCTTTGTATTTGATTTATTAAAACTGTTGTACATATATGGGATAAAATTGTCAAGAGAAAACATTTCTTAGACTCCAAGCTAATAGCATTGTCCACTGATTTCTCCCACGCCCCTTTTTGTTTGTTTCTCTTTCCTTTTGGTTTTGCAGTTAGTTGTTTGCTTTAATTTATATTCTAGGTTTTGAATTGATTCAAAAAACTCATAAAGTGGCATTCAAGCATATCAAGCAGTACTAGGTGATAGGAGTATAGCGTATTTGTTAATTTTATGAAAATATCTAATGCTTATATGGTTATTCATGCAAATTTTTATCCAATCTTTTTAGCTGTTGAAAAGAAGTTTTAGGTTTGATCAATTGAGATATAATAACCTACTTCTTTTGTTTAGATGGTTACTTCTTTTGTTTTATTTATTTATGCGACGTTTTTGGTTGGCACAAAATTAATAAAGTCAGAGAAAGGTTGTAAGTGTACTGATATAGGCATGCTTTTTGATACTAAAAGGGTTGCAACTTGCAAGTGTGCGTATGATAGGCTAGTGGTGGATACAAATGTTTACATTCAGAATAGAAAGTTCCGCTTTCATTAAATTCGATAAGGAAAGATCATTTAGAAAAATTGTCTAATACTCCCTTGATATATGTAAAAATGCTACACTTTTTCTCTTTTGGATGGTTTGGTAGATTTGCTAAATTTCTAAATTTAGATACTGGATACCACCATTAATATAAGAGGAAAATAGTAAAAAATGTTGGTGTCCAATGCAAAATTATTAAGCAAGCAAAAGAGAACATAAAAAATTCACCGAGATAGAGTGATTTCACAATACAATTAGTTTTTAGTATTATTCGGTTGGTTGTAGTTTAACCTAGCCAAACATATTTTAAAAGTAACACAAATTATATCCTTTGCGTATTTATTTGTTTTACATAAATAATAACTACTATTATTCATTATGTAATCAATAATAACTTGACTTAGCTAAGTGGAATCATGTTGGTTTTGATTAAATATGTAAGATCCAAATATCAACTTTCTTTTTAATTTTTAACTATCTCTTATTCGGAACATTTGTATCGAATTGGATAAAACAAACCGTCATGGGACAAACAATATCTAATGCAAATTTTTATCCAATCATGGGACAAACCGTCAATCTCTTATTCGGAACATTTGTTTCGAATTGCAAGTCAAACATGTCCAAAATCAGTGGCACCGTTTTGATTTGTTGAATAATGTTGTTGTTCTTCATTCATCCAATACACTAGGAAAACTTGTATCAATAAGAACAACGAATTTGGTTGCGTATGTAAGCGGCCATTTGAATATTATGTGATTGAAGTGTGTCTCCAAAGTTGAAGGACAAGTTGAATATTAAACCAATGCTACTACATGAATCAAAATGTTAGGCTTTTAGATTGGATCATTGGGGAAAATAGGAGTAGTGAAAATGTTAATTCTTAGATATGTGAACAAACATACTTTGAGGGATAAAGTTCAAAATAATGATATAAGAAAGGGCTTAGGAGTCGTTAGTATTGAGGAGGAGATGAAAAATTGTTTGAAATGGCTTGGACATGAGGAATTAGTGAATTGGTAAGGGAGATAAAATGTTGAAACTCGAAAGATTTAAAAAGAGAGAGTAAGAACGAAAATAACTTAAACGAAAAATCTGAAAGGTGAAGATGGTAGAAAATCAAAATTAAAGGAGAAGGAGAATTTATGTGGACGACAACGTGAACCAATGTATTGATTCATGTAGGTGATTCCAATCATTTGGTATTTTGGCTTTGGCATTGTTGTTGTGGCACCATTGTTCTAAGGTTATCGAAGAAAATGTCCCACATTTCCATTACCATCCCACCTCTCGTACGTATTTTGTTAAGGACAATGGTCGGATGACACACATGTAATGAATGTATCAAAAACCAAATGAGCATAGTATGAACATATTAACTGATCACTATTTCTTCGATTTCCAAGTCATAATCAGGATATATAGTTGAATGGTTTAAGTTATAGCATTGGAAATGCCATAGGCTCTTGTTTATTGACGAATTGACGTTTTTAGTTCCTTTCCACATAGCATTTGAACTGCTATGTTTCCCCTTTTTGGTCAATTTCTAGTGGAAAAATGTTTCACGTTGCACTTAAGGGAAATATATAAGATACGTTTTGGACTTTCTAAGTCAATAGAAGACATCTTTTGTTTCTTGAATGCTTAGGAGTTAGTACGTCTTTCAATTAAGTTTGGAGTCTGCTCCTAATTAATTCATGAATTTTTTATTAAATTTTTATTGAATAATAGGTATATGCTATGTGTTTTTGGGTGATTTATGCCTTTGAAACAGAGAGGGAGGTTAGCGACTTAGAAAATTGTTGAATACTAATAATAGGTATATTCTATGTATATACTTTAGCTCAGAAATTAAAATTCATGCATTGTCAATATTAATGATTGCTGGATTTAGCGCTGTCAACTGTCAAGTTCCTGAATCTTTCATCATGATGCGATTAAATCTTTGAGATTTTTTTGGAGTAGAATAGCGGTTTTTTAGTGTAATAAACTACACTCAACTCAAGTCATCAATACTAAGTTTTAGACTGCATTTGCTATTTTTCAAGCTCATGAGACTATTAATATAGTTAATGGCTGCTTTATGTCTAGGAAAATGAGTGTTTGGCGATAGGTTATTGACTCATTGTTAGTGGTTACATTTGTGGTGAATCAATCAAGTGATTTTGGTTTTCTTGACTTTACCAAACTATTCTTTCTTAGCTGTCTTGTTAGGAGCAAAGAATGTAGGCTAACATGTGTTTATTGCATTGTGCCTTGGAACGACATTTGGTTGGAACAGGGAACGCGAACGGAAACAAGGAACGCAACCTAGATTGACTCAGGGACGATTGGGTACAAGATGCGTTATGTATAAAAATTATATTTGAAAACAAAATCAAATTGAATTGATTTTTTTGCTAAAGAAATTATTTTTAAGTTGTATTTTTTTTGGTTTTCTAGGTTTTATCTCGTTTTTCCTCCCTTCTTTTTTTTCTTTATTTTGTAAATGAATGCAAAAATACCCTTAAAAAAAGGTCTTCTACACCAGGTTGTCACCTTAAGCGATTTGGGTCTCGTTTCATGGTGATTGGGGACGGACATTCCCAGATCGTAGAACCTGATTACGTTCCACGTTCCATGGAAATAAACTTTATAGGTACTTGTATCTGCAGATATGTAATGGCATAGCATTCTGATAAAAATACTTGTTTTAAGTTGAGCTAGTATTGCCACTACATGACTCTTGGACCTTGGTTACCAAAACAATTTTCATGCTTGTGACTTCTCTGTACTTGCTTTCTGATAGGATGATATCTCTATTTTTGATGGATTTCATAAATAGTTATGCAGCTAACTTATGTTGCTTTATCACTCTCAAAATATTTTGTAAGCATTTGAGTCTTCATAGTTTGATTATAATTTTTTGTGTGATCTTCAACCTAAAGTGTTATACTCACCTGCCTTTATGCTATCTACTCTATATGTATCCATGGACTATGTAGAATACTGGGGAGTAAAATTCTGCGATAGGGAACTCTTGGTATTGTTTTGTGTGATGAACATTTGTTATGATGATGATTATATTAATCTGTCTGTATTTAACATTTTCTCCATAGATTATATTCGTGATGTGCGTCTTTTTTTAGTCTGTGAATGAATGAGATCTTAAATACTACTTTGTATTTAGGTGTACTCTGTTGGCATGTAGGTTAAAACTCTTGATATACAATAAAGGAGGAAGTGTGTGTCAGACTGACAGGATGTTTCCTAATTGATTGTGTACAAATTTTCTCAATGGCAATTCTCATATGTTGCTTGATGCATTCATGCATTAGCAGAAAATGGCTAATTGGGTATGAATTTGTAGTTGCTTAACGATGGCAATGAATTATGAGATTAGGTCTTTGGGGTTTTTGCCTATGCAAAAATAAAACTCTATGTTAAAAGCCTGTTATCCAGCACCGTGTTGCATGGAAACTCTTGCCACCGGGCATTATTCTCTTGAAACATGTTTAAACTTCCTAGAAATAACACACCCCTAAGACCACTCCCATTGCTGTGGAAAATCTTTGAGGGGAAACTTTTTTGTGATGTTGTTACTCCCATTAGTAAAAACCCACAAAAAAAATATGCAAATGTTTCTAACAAATTTCTAGGTGAGTGGAAATTTTTGAGAAAACCTCACAAGGGCCCCACAATTAAAAATAAATTCTAAAATAAAAACTAAGAGAGTAAAAAGAAGGGGGAGAGTAAAAAAAGTAGGAGGGAGAAAGTTGTGAGAAATTTTTTTTTTTCTCATTGATGGGATAAATTAAATTAGTAAATATTTTCACGCAAAATTTAATATGATAAAAAGGAAAAGTGTAGAGAAGGATTGATGAGGAAATTTTTTTTAGTAATCATTGAGAGTGCTCTAAGAAAAAAAGAACAAAGAATAAAAGATAAGTGACTGATTTAATAGTTAAAAAGGAATGGAGAGAGGATGAAAGAAGTGACTAGTCTATGATATTTATTGTTCTTGGAGAAGTATTGGTTTTTTATTTTCCCAAGTATGCTAATGAATATGGAAACGGGTATTCTTATTAGATGTTGAAATTGTAAAGTGTCTTTGATAATTATTCAAATGTGTTGAGCATAAGTGTATATTTTTTGCTCATGTGTTCGGCATATTTCTGAACTAAGATTTTGGTATCAGGTGGGCGCCAAGGAACACCAGCGTTTTCAAGCTTCATATGCAACCGTACTAAAAGCTCACATGACTTCTCTGAAGAAACGAGAACGGAAGGACAAGCGAAAAGCTGAATCAAACAAGACAGCGGAGGGCTCCAAGAGGTTGGCTTCTTCAGCTAAGTGAAAGTGAATGTGTTTTTCTCACAAGAAAATTACAGACAAGTTTTTGTGTCCCATTTGAACAGCTTGAAAAATTTTTGAAAAGAGAGAAATATATTACTATTTCAGAGCGTTGCACACCCTTTATATTTTTTGGTGAGCACGAGTTTATTTGATGAGATTTATTGTTAAAAGTTCAAATCATTTTATTTACATACTCTTTGCAACTTTGGAAAAATTTTGAAAACCATTTATGCTATGTTTGGGAATGTTGATTTCATTTGAAAATGTGGATTTGACTCAAATTTAGTGTTTAGCAAGTAAAAGATTTTCAAATTTGGAATTGAGTCAAATCCACCAATGTTTTAAAAAATGGTTAAAGATAAGTATTTGAAAATCCCTTCCCTAAGCTTGTGATTCTCAAATTCTTCTTTAATGAAATCATAATTGAAATCTACAATTCCAAATAAAATACTTATTCCCAAACGCAACCTTAATCGAATTATCCACACAACAAAATTCATATATCTAATTTTGAAATATTTCTACTGAGATATGCAATTGCGTGTTCTGAAGTTGATTTACGAAGATATGAACCATGAATTATGTGGCCGTGCTATGCTTATGAAGAAAATCGCCTAAATTTGACAAATTTGAATCATACTTGAAGGCATCTGGAAAAAAGTGTGTTTCTTTGAAATGGTCAAGAAGTAGGGCACTTTTGGTCCTTAAATTCTTGGTTAACAGAAGAAAAAAGCATATATTCACCCTGTAACATCAAGGGTTCATGAATAAGACCTTATTTTTCTTGAAAGGATAAAGGTTTATTTTTGTTTAAATTATCTTCTTTTTTTAGCAGCCTGAGCAACGTGTTTGAATTGTTAGGCTATTCTGATTGGCTTGCATTGGTAAAGGACTAAAGGGGTTCTGGCTAGATTTTACTCATTTGAGAATCTCTCTGATGTGATCAAACCCTGAATTTATATCTAAAATAATGATCTAGAATGTTCAAGTTTCATACATACAAATTTTATGCGTCGAGTAATCACATACTATCTTTTGATTTCTTGAATAACTACACTTTTATGTTTTATGTGAAAGTTTTTTGATGGAGGTGTAGCACAACTACTTTGACTCATATAATCCTCTTTAAGGTCAACGACACCATCATCTAATTAAAGATTAATCCAGAAGAACAACTATTAAAATTATTTTATTTTTTTTCCAAAAAACAAGCATTAAAGAGTACATGTATCAAATAAATAAAAAATAACCTGGAAAAATGTAGGACAAAGATTGAAGAGTGGAATGAAGGTGAAGAAGTTGAGACTTGAGAGTGATTAAGTTTGTAAAGCTAATTACAATCACCTAGAAGCTCTACAGAAGAAACAGTATCAGCGACCACATTGATTTCACAAATTAAGTTGTTTCAGAGAATAGTTTGGGGGAGTTTAGTCAAAACCGGATCCAAAGGATCCATGGGTCCGGATATGTTATTTGGAACTCAAATCTAAAACGGACTTTTAAAAACAAATCCAGGACTCGAGCCAGAACCGATGGATTCAAAATTTTAGGATGCAGATCCACTAAAACGGATCTGGATCCACTTATTCGGACCGGTTTCAGTATTCATTGTCATCTTTACTTTCATCCGTCGAAAAAATATTCAATGATAATAGTCTAAGGTATCAATTTGCTTTGCAAATTAGTGTTAAAGTGTGTTTAGATTTTAATGTATTATGAGAAAATGTTAAAAAGAAAAAGGTAAACTATGAAAATAACGTCTGAATCGGTCCCCCACACAAGATTATTTGCCTTTTTCCTACTTTATGCATCCTCAAAAAACATGTGCTCATCATCGTGGACTAAGTAGTCATCTCCTCATCATACAAGCTAATATACAATTATTATCTCCTTTTATGTCCTCATATACCCTCCTCCCAATGCAAGGTTATCCATAATTTTCTATGCGCGGGATACATTGGGTAGGATGATGATGATGTATTTTGACAAGTGTCATGCTCTTATTGGCTTGTATTTTGGTGTATGTTTTACCTAGAAAAACTACTAAATTGATATTATAAAAAAATTGGCAAATCAAAAAAAAATATCAATAATTCAGATTTTTTTATAAAATGAACCTAAATTTGCATATTTTACATTCACGTCAAATTTTGTTATTTTCTCTCGCTCGATATAATTAGTATAATAATAATTATGGATCCAAATAACCCAAATCATGCAAATATAAATCTTCCTAGTTATCCAAACTCTTAAAATAACTCAAATGTTATCCCTTTTGATCCAAATATCCTCAATAATCCTCAATTTCAAGCTGCTTTACAGTAGTTCGGATATCAACCGAGACCGGCTAATCAAAGTTACACCCCTTTAAATCAAAATGTCCCACTTTTTACTCCGTTCCAATAATCTTTGAATCAATATCCTTTATCGTTCCCTGTTTCTGATCATTTAACCCGACAAATGGAGCATTCTCCAAGGGGGGAGGATTCTTATAATGGTACTCCGACTTCGGGAATGAGGGAAACAGGACATCTCGAAGAAATACATGAGGAAGATGTTGAAGTGGTCCCTCAACAAGTCTTTACCACGATTAAAAAGACAACTACATCACGAATGTCAGGTGATCGGACGAGTTGGAGCATACATGAAGATAAAGCAATTATTTCGAGCTACATTAATGCAGGAGGAGATATAAAACGTAACACTAACACTAGAAAGGTTGGTTTATGGAATGCTATAGTTAAATATTACGAGTATTTCTTAATGGATTTCATCGAATAAAATCGTGAATTGCAAACAGTGGATACAATGCAATAAGATACTTTGTTAACTCCGCTGCAAAAAGAGATAGAAGTCATGGTCTACGTCAGCGAAAAAAGAGAACTTACGTTCTTAGAGATCGGGAATCAGCAAATGAACGTTTAGTTGCTAATTGCTTTTGTAACCAACCATTATACGATGAGCACCAATTTTGGCGTAGGTTTCGCATGAGGAAACACATATTCATTTGCATTGTGGATGCCTTAAGTGTCCATGATCGTTTCTTCCAGCAATATACATATGCATGTAAGCGACAAGGTGCTACAGCTCTTAAAGTGCACAACAACTATAAGAATGTTAGCATATGGATGTGCAACTGATCAAATCGATGAGTATTTGGAACTTGGTGCTACTACATCCAAGGAATGTCTTCCTCATTTTGTTGATGGTGTGATAGCACAGTTTTCAGCCACTTACCTTCGGAAGCCGACACTTGACGATCTCCAACTTCTCCTTAGAGAAGAGGAAGATATAGGCTTTCGTGGTATGATTGGAAGCATCGACTGCATGCATTGGGAATGAAAAAATTATCCCACTGGTTGGAAGAAAAATGTATCAAGGAAGATTTAGAACGACGACTGTAATTTTGAAAGCCGTTGCTTCAAGGGATTTATGGATTTGGCATGCTTTTTTTTGGTACACTGGGTTCTTGCAACGACATTAGTGTACTCCAATGCTCTCCTATTTTTGATACTATTCCTAATGGTCAAGCTCCACAAGTACAATTCAGTGTAAACGAAAATTCCTAGAATAAAGGGTATTATCTAACTGATTGTATTTATCCCAAATGGGCAACCTTTATTGACAGCATAACTGCTCCTCAAACCCATATACAAAGGTTGTTCACTCAAAACCAAGAAAGTGCACGAAAGGAAGTTGAACGTGCCTTTGGTGTACTACAAGCTCGATTTGCAATTATTCAAAAACCATCTTTGGCATCGAGTGCGACTATGTTATGGAAGATCATGATGGCGTGCATCATTATTCATAATATGATTGTAGAAGACGAGCGCGACACTTACACAACTTATAAAGACCCCGAAGAGTTCTCCCAAGAACAACCTGAAAATGTACCGGGATCTTCAAGCGGTAATGCTTTCTATCACGCCAAGGCGATATGACGAACACAACTTTGGGACACTATTAGCCACAACTGAAGAGATTCATGATAGAAAATCACATTTTTTTCTTTGAAGAATGATTTGATCGACCACTTGTAGCAAAAGTTTGGAAGCTCGTGCTCTGACTAATCCGTATTTTAAAATCTCTACGTAATTCAATTTCATTGCATGTTTTCTTATTTTGTTTTAAAATTTTGATGTTTTATCAATTTTTTATATCTTATTTGATAATATCTTTTAAAGTCTTAATTTATTATTTATTATCGTTACATTTTATTATTGATAACTAATTGATAATGTCAATTTTTCATTTATTGTTTATAATTAGCAATCAATTAATTATCGATATATTCTATAATTGACAACCCATAGATTAATTAATATCACCAAATCAATATTATACAATTAATATAATGAATTTAAAAAAATGAAAATATTAAAAATTTGTATGATAGGGTATATATAAAAGTAGGAAAGAGAAAAAATACGAGGATATAAGAGGATACTTAAATGTTTGAAAAACTTTAAAGAGGAAAAGGATGAAAAAGAGATGATGATGATGTGTCAAATGGAGAAAGAATGAGAAATTTTTAAGAGGATGTACCATTGTATATCAAGCATATGTGTTATTTGTTTAGTTTTGTGAAAATCGAATTCAAATATACTAAAAAAGTCATATTTGGTTTGGCAAATCACTAGTATATATTGGTTTAATAAGTTGTAAGTATTACCGATAAGCTACCCATTTAAGCCATATGTTATTGACATACTAGGTAATAATAATATGGTCGCTGTCGATTGTATATTTGAGAAAAAGTAAGCTAAAGGCCATAACTAATGAAAAAACTTCTATTAGTAGCTTTTTGGGTAGACTTAAGAGTCAGCTTTTTTAGCAAACTAAAAACTAACTTTTTTAGCAATATTACAAGTTAATTTTTCAACATACTTAAAAGCCAATTGTCTGACATTATTATTTTGCTATTTAACTCTGAACTTTTGGCTATTCCATGTGGTAGACAAATATTTTTTTTACCACGTGGTGACCTTAAACTTCCAATTTTTTCTTATGGTAAACAAAAAAGAAGTTTTTTTTGGTTAACTTTATGCAATTTTTATCCAACATATAGTAGTGATATTTTCTTAAAAAACCAAACGTCGCGATCACACCGGTTGACCACATATTTTGAAATTCAATCTAAAGCACTACCATATGGCAAGGTCACCACATAGATATAAAAACATTTATAAAAGAGTTTAAAACTCAGGGTCACAACATGAAATTTCTCTTAAATTTATATAGCTCGTCTTGTATGAGACCGTCTCACCATGAGATGGGTTCATATTATTAAGATTATATAATGTAAATACAAATTACAATCGGGAATTTGTATAACCCCTTTGTTGATAACAAATTGAAATTACAATAACAATGCTAAATAGACTTGAAGATAAGTTTGTAACGACAATCGTTACCCGGAAACTTGATACTTGTTGTAGGCGTGTACTCACTTTCCTTTTGTGATATTTCCCCCACAAAGGTACTTGGGTTGATGAATGGAAATTCACAACGAGATACAAACAACAACAATATACCCTTAGTACTTAGGGTATACCACTTAACAACTATGTGTTTAGAATTATAAGAAATGGAAGACTTAGACAAGAGTTAATTACTCTCTTGACAAAGCACCCACAAATGAGAGAAAGTGAGTAGAGGAATTCAGAAAGAGTCTGTTCAACTCATCACCAAAGACCCTTATTTATACTACTTGAGTATACTTTAAGGGTCATGGCACACAATCACTTAAATGACCAAATTGATGATCATGGAAATCAATGTCATTAAAATAGGACATTCATGAGCATTATACAACATTATACTCTTTGTAACTCCAGGAATCAAGAGTGTAATGGAAGGAATCCAAGGCATTAACTTCAAGAAACGGAAAAAATGACCAACGGTCATTTCAGCACTAACCGCCGAGTCGGCGGTCTGACCTATCCCAAGGAAAGCCGACTCGACTTTTCTTTCTGGACAAAATTCAATACTAGAAGCCAAAGCCGAGTCGGCTTTAGCTTCATCAAGGGGACAACCGAGTCGGCTGTATAGGCTGACTTGGTTTTCCCCTTTTTCCGATTTATCCTATCTTTCAACGCCTTTCGGACCTAGTATATTAATATGTATTATCCCACTACTTTAGTAGTACTCAATGATTATAGATACAGGATTATTGGACACTAAATGTTCAACAATCCTCCCCCATTTTGGGTATAATAAGCCTCTCATTTACCAAAACTTATAATACATTTCATGCATCAACGCTAATATCCCTTCGGATTGAATTAACGCCTAGTACAACACACTTCACAAGTGATTGAGCCAGAATTGATTTCCATATGGAATTGAATCAAATGACCCTTCCAACCACTTGAAGATGAAGTACACATAAAACAAATAACACAAAGTTATTAACCTGACACATTATAAGGCCGTGTCCGTATCTTATTCATAAGTTTATCATAGTCATTATGCCTATCTTGACTACTTGAAGCGGCCACACTTCAAACTTATATAGGTAGGTTCTCAATACGTATAAAACATATCCCCGTGATTTGGATATAACACCAACAGCTCTTCAACCCTTGATCTTGAGAACTTTCAAAGACGACTACCTAGTTCATCACGGTCCAAAGCAACGATGAGTCATTAAGCTTGTTGCTTTACAAAATCAAGAGTACTTTACCACATTGAATTCAGACACGATGTTACTCATGCGTGAATTGGGCTTTCCCAAATGATTTTATTGACATAAACCGATTTCAACTGAAGCTTGTTCAATCGAATCTCTACTCATGGCTTTCGTAAACGAATCTGCCACATTGAACTTGGTGTTCACATAGTCAAAAGTTATGACCCCGTTAACAATAAGTCCTTGCACTAGGCTATGCCTAAGAGCAATATGACGAGACTTACCATTATACACTTGACTATAAGCTCTACCTAAAGCCGACATGCAATCTGCATGAATCGCCACCGGTGAGATTGGCTTAGGTAACAAAGGTATCTCAAACATGAGATTCCTTAACCACTCCGCTTCACTAGCTGCTGAAGCAAGAGCTATAAACTCAGCTGACATCGTAGAGTCGGCTATGCATGTTTATTTCTTAGAAGACCATGAAATGACACCTCCCCCATAAAAAAACACCCAACCACTCGTAGAAGAGTTATCCTCTTCGTTAGTGATCCAACTAGCATCGGAATAACCTTCTAAAATAGGAGGTTCACCGCTGTACGCAATACCATAATCCTTGGTATGTAGCAAGTATCTTAATACTCTTCTTATCGCCATCCAATGATGGGGACCCGGGTTGCTTGTAAATCTACTAAGTTTACCAACTGCAAAAGCTATGTCTGGCCTAGTACTAGTCATAGCATACATCAAAGATCCTATGACCTTTGAACACTCCAATTGAGAAATTGGTTGACCGGTATGTTTAGCAAATTTCATACCAGCTTCCATGGGAGTAGAGACAGGTTGTTTATCAAGCATATTAAACCGCTTAAGTATCTTCTCAACATAGTGAGCTTGACTTAATTTAATACGATTACCTTGTCTCATGATCTTAATACCTAAGATCACATCGGCCTCCCCCATATCCTTCATCTGGAAGGATCTAGACAAAAAATCTTTTGTCTCTTGAACTTGTACTAAACTAGTACCAAAGATGAGCATGTCATCGACATATAGACAAATGATAACGCCATTACCATGGCTATCAAACTTGCTATAAAAACACTTATCGGCTTGATTCAATTGGAATCCAAAAGACAAAATTGTTTCATCAAATTTTTGATGCCATTGCTTAGGTGCTTGTTTAAGTCCATATAAGGATTTAACAAGTTTCCACACCTTTTGCTCATGTCCTTTCAAAACAAACCCTTTAGGTTGTTTCATATAAACCTCCTCATCTAATTTCCCATATAGAAATGCGGTTTTAACATCCATTTGATGTATTTCTAGATGATAGACCGTAGCTAATGCTACCAATAATCGAATAGTGGTTATTCTTGCAACCGGTGCAAATGTATCGAAATGATCAATACCAAGCTTTTGTCTAAAGCCTTGTGCCACTAAACGGGCTTTGAACTTATCAATAGTACCATCAATCTTCATTTTCTTTCGAAAAATCCACTTGCAACCTATTGGTTTACAAGTAGGAGGAAGATCCACTAACACCCAAGTGTTATTACCCATGATGGATTGCATCTCATCATCAATAGCCTCTTTCCAAAAAGCACTATCATGTGATGCCATAGCATCGCTATAAGTCAATGGGTCACCTTCCACATTATACAAATATGGAACACTAGAAGATACTTCACTTCTATCACCTTCAACCAAGTATACTTGGAAGTCCGGTCCAAAGCTTTAAACTTTCCGTTGTCTCTTACTCCTTTTGGGAATAGGATCAACAAAATCTTGTTCATCTAGTTGTTGATTCTCGTCAACACCTAGAGGTGAACCTTGTTGATTATCATCAACACCCTCATTGGTACAAACTTGTAGATTTCTTTGTCAACTCAATGATGAAAATTTATTTTCATCAAAAATTGCATCTCTTGACTCTATGATCGAATGAATCGATATATAGTCATTTTGTTCTATAACATAGAACCTATAAGTTTTGCTATGAATAGCATAACCTATAAAAATGCATTCAACCCCTCGTTCACCGAGTTTCTTTCTTTTGTTACCGGGCAATCTTACAATGGCCCTACAACCCCAAACTTTAAGATAGCTTAAGTTTGGTTTCTTTTTGTACCAAAGTTCATAAGGAGTTTCCTTATTCGTTCTCATTGGAACTCGGTTAAGAATGTGACAAGCCGTCAACATTGCTTCACCCCAAAATCCATCACTCAATCCCGAGTAGGATAACATGGAATTAACCATCTCTTGTAGAGTACGGTTTTTCCTCTCCGCCACACCATTTGATTGTGGTGCATATCCGACGGTTGTTTCATGTATAATACCCATTGAGTTAAAATAATTAGGATCATAATATTCTCTTCCTTTATCGGTTTTCAACCTTTTAAGTTTACTTCCAATTTGTAATTCTACTTCATTTTTGTAAATCATAAAATGTTCAATAGCCTCATCTTTTGTATGTAAAAGATATACATAACAAAACTTTGAGAAATAATCAATAAACGTTATGACATACTTTTTATTTCCCAATGATGGTGTACTATGAAAATCACAAAGATCACTATGAATTAACTCCAAAATTTCGGATTTCCGTTCAACACTTTAAAAGGTGTTCTAGTGATCTTATTTAACATGCACGTTTTGCAATTTTTAGACAATTTAATACACAAAGGAATTAAATCATGCTTAGACATAAAAGAAACTTTATCAAAGTTAACATGTCCTAATCTAACATGCCACAAATAATGCAAATCATCTTTATCATTCATATTTGAAACGTTACAAATAAAGTTTTTATTCAAATCCAAAGACAACTTAAAAAGACTATTACAAAGAAAAGCACGTCCTACAAACAAGTTATTTTTCGAGATAATACACCTATCGGCTTCAAATACTAATTTGTAGCCCAATCGATTCAAAATAGGACCCGAGACAAGATTTCTACTAATTTCGGGTGCATAATACACATCCCTTAAAACTAAGAGATTCCCCGAAGTAAACAATAGCTCAATTTGTCCTTTGCTTTGGACCATGATAGGTGCATTGTTTCCCATGAAGAGATGCTCCCCATCAACAACCTTGTGAAAGGATTTGAACCATTTTGTAGAATTGCAACCATGCCTCGAAGCCCCCGAATCGATCCACCAAGACAAAGAATCATCCTGCATAGCACTAATATTAGTATTCATTGAAGAAAGATTCATACTAGAATTTTCATTCAAAGTTGCAAGATTACCTTGAGTGGATGATCCTTTGCTTGTAGAAGCTTGACCATTCCCCTTTGCCTTCTTTTGCTTGTTTTTGAGAACAAAGCAATTTTTCCTTCGGTGCCCGGGCTTACCACATTCCCAACATACCTTTTCGGTATTAGGAACAATCGCCTTCCCCTTTGAAGAATCATTTCTCTTCCTCTTATCTCCGGAACGGGATGGTTTCCCTTCCGCAACCGTATTGATGGTACCAACATTAGGATTATCATCCTTCCGATTCTCATGAATCTGTATGCTAGACTCAACAACTATATGTTGTCCAAGATCAGAGAGTGTAATCTCCTCTCTTTTATGCTTTAAAGCATGTCTAACATCCCTCCATGAGAGAGGCAACTTGTCTATAATGCTTGACAAAGCACCCACAAATGAGAGAAAGTGAGTAGAGGAATTCAGAAAGAGTCTGTTCAACTCATCACCAAAGACCCCTATTTATACTACTTGAGTATACTTTAAGGGTCATGGCACACAATCACTTAAATGACCAAATTGATGATCATGGAAATCAATGTCATTAAAATAGGACATTCATGAGCATTATACAGCATTGTACTCTTTGTAACTCCAGGAATCAAGAGTGTATTGGAAGGAATCCAAGGCATTAACTTCAAGAAACGGGAAAAATGACCAACGGTCATTTCAGCACTAACCGCCAAGTCGGCGGTCTGACCTATCCCAAGGAAAGCCGACTCGGCTTTTCTTTCTGGACAAAATTCAATACCAGAAGCCAAAGTCGAGTCGACTTTAGCTTCATCAAGGGGACAGCCGAGTCGGCTGTATAGGCTGACTTGGTTTTCCCCTTTTTCCGATTTGTTCTATCTTTCAACGCCTTTCGGACCTAGTATATTAATACGCATTGTCCCACTACTTTAGTAGTACTCAGTGATTATAGATACAGGATTATTAGACACTAAATGTTCAACACATATAATAGCCTATTTATTTAATTTTTTATTTTAAGATCATAATTAATCGTTTTAAGGTTATTACTAATCGTTTTGTGACTATAAAGAGTGATTATATAAAAATTATATGTGATCACTTTAACATTATATGTGCTGATTTTAAGACAAAAAATGTATATTTGGCCAGCCCGATAGAAATGGTCTCACCGTGAGACCGTCTTAAATTACTTAAATTTATATAGTTTGCAATAATTTGTTCCATTGATTATGAGAATAAATCTCAAAAATTGAACTTTTCTTTTAACAGTTTTACCTAAATGTTGATAATAAACTAATAAGTGAGGTAGAATGATGAATCTTGAAAAAGTTAACATTGAATTAGTCTTCTGAGCGGGATGCAGATTAGCTGCCCATTTTGGCATTTTATAGAAGTTTCTTGCTTGATTTTGAAGTATCTTTCGTTGCGTTATCTATTCATGTTGCTTCTACGATGAATGATACGATTTTCTCCTACTCATATTACTAAATTAATTATTAGGAAACATAAATTTTACTTGACCTTTCTTTCATTTACCTCCCTTAACTTTATTTCTTCTTCAATTTTTCAATTTCTCGGTTGTTTTGAGATGGCTACTTGAGCTGTACAATGAGTTGGGACCAATTGGATCCACAATTTTGACCTTTAAATGTGCGGAGATTAAACATGCCTTTTATTTAAATTTAATATAGAAATCTGTGCAACATACGATTATTTTTAGCATTGACATATATAGCCAAAAAGAAATAAAGACATATAGATATGCAGCGGAAACATTAAATTTTGAAGTTATATGTATACATTAACTCTATAGCTCTGGAAGTTGTCACAGTCTCATTCTAGCCCAACTTTCTCAATTAGTTTGATTTTTTTGCACAACTTTTGAATAAATCACCGTAATTTGTAAATCACTAAACAAAAATATTAAACAAATACCAATAAAAGAAATAAAAGAAAAAAAGGTAAATTAAAAATCCTAAAAGCCTTATTCTACCAAAATCTTCTACGTAAGGGTGATTTGTTTATAACCACTATTTTTTTTTTTGTAAATACAAACCACTATTATTTAGTTGGACAATTTTTTTTACCGGTTGAAATGTATTCGCCCTCAATCTAAGATATCATAGCACAAATAAGTCAAAAACAAGGTAGACGATATTCATTTTGAATAGACAATGAACTTAGTAGAACAATATGGTATACTTGTGTGTGTATAACGCCAAAACAGGTAGCATTGCCGTGTTTGAAAAAACAAATTACATCAAGAAACATATATATATATATATATATATATATATATATATATATATATATATATATATATAATATATATATATAAAATATATATATATATATATATATATATATATATATATATATATATATATATATATATATATATATATATATACACGCGCCAGAAATATTCAATTTGTAAAAATTACATCAAACATGCCTTTTATATAAATTTAGTGTAGAAATTCGTGCAAATTTTTTTTCGCAATTAATTCTTATAATTATTCGACCCGATCCGGCCCGAACCTTCACACCAAGGCCCGTTAATGATCCGCCCCGTTATTGACCCGACCCGCTAATGACCCGTTAAAATGTGATCCAACCCTTGAACCGTTGGGTCAACCCGCCCCATTGAACACCTCTAATTGTAATCATTTAATTATTGAAACAAACTTAAGTTATTCATAATACATTTTGTTTTACCAGTTATTATTTTCATAATTTATTGAAAAGAAATTTTACATATTCGTTATACACACACTCCCTTCACACACACATATATCTCCCCTCACACACACATATATATAAATATATTCTTTGAAATAATAATAAATAACCTTTTCTATAATCTTTTAAATAAATAATCTATAAAATAAAATATTATACAAATATAAAATTAAATTAAAACCTTTATTTCAATCTCCGTGCATGACACGAAAATCTATCTAGCATATATTACTCTATAATTCTAGAAGTTGTCACATAGTCTTATACTAGCCCTTTTACAACTTCGGTGATTTATTAATATAGCAAACCACTATTATTTACTTAGAAAACCTCAATTTTTTTAGCCGGTGAAATGTATTCGCCCTCAATCCTAGATATCATAGCACAAATTAGTCAAAAACAAGTTAGGCGATATTCATTTTGATAAGACAACGAACTTAGTAGAACGATACGGTATACTTCTTCGTTTCATAATACTTGGTAAATTTAACCTTTTTTACGCAATTTAATATACTATTTTATTTAGTTATATGTCGAATTATACACATTTAAAAATTATAAAAAGTTTATATTATGAAAGTGTACAATTAGACGATTCAAACAAAATCCCACTTGACTATATTATTACTTACATATTAGCCGCAATATATAAAATAATCTTAAACAATTAATAGTGTCCAAAAACAAAATATAACCGGTATTTCATAACTGAGGAAGTACTTGTGTGTATACAACACTAAAACAGGTAGCATTGCCGTGTTTGAACAAACAAATTACTTCAAGAAACATAAATAATATCCTATAACCACATTGACTTGTCGCCGCCTAGCTTTGCTATATAAATACCCCTTATAATCACATAATCCTATCATAACCCAAAACAAATAATCATGGCTTCACACTTGAAAAGTTCCTTAGTTTTAGCCTTTTTCATTGCAACAATTTTAACCTTCCCAACTTCATTATTAGGCCAAAATTGTGGGTGTGCCCCGGACTTCTGCTGTAGCAAGTTCGGGTTTTGTGGGCAAACTGACGATTATTGTGGTGAAGGGTGTCGGTCTGGTCCATGTAAGACAAAACCACAGCCAAGTGGGGGTGGTGGTAGTGTTGCTAACATTGTGAGTCAGTCATTTTTTAACAGCATAATTGGGCAGGCTGCTGCGTCTTGTCCTGGCAAAAATTTCTATAATCGTGCTGCTTTCTTGAGTGCTGCTAGTGCTTACCCTCAATTCGGAACCACTGGTTCAAGTGATGATGCTAAAAGGGAAATTGCTGCTTTCTTTGCTCATGTCTCCCATGAAACTGGCAGTAAGTTTTTTTTTTTTTTCATTTTATTTTATTACGTTGCGTGTTTAAGTAAGAATTTTTTTTATTTTTCTGACTATAATACATTAATAATTAAGTGCCTACCCATGTATGATATTTTTGACTCAGTCCATACTATGGGTAACCAAATTTGTAAAGCCTTGTGCAATTCTTATCATTAAGTCAAAATACTATAATATATAATTCCTATTTGGTTACCCCACTTCCATTAATTGTATCTTGAATCCCACCTAAGCAGGATCTCAACGTGTGAGATGTACACAGCTTTATTACATTATTAATTAGGGACACATAATTAACCAAGTTGTTTTAATTAACGCTGAGTACTAATATTACGTGTAATATAACTTCACATAAAAAAATCATATTAATCATTTTAATATAGTCTATTATTTTCTATATCTATAATCAAAAATATTATACATCTTTAGCATTGGTGGTGATAAAAATATTGTTTCCCATACTTGTTATGAACGTGACTTTTAATTAAGAAAAAGATAAAATCATGATTTTGATAAACATGATTCTTATAATTAAAGGGCAGGTTTATATCGAATACTCACAGCGCTAATATCATTTGCTATTTTAGTCCCTCTCATTTAATTTACTTCATTTTTATATAAGATAATAGCTCATCAGTACTTTAATTTTTTAATTTCATTCATATATTTTAACTTTCTTATAATATCATACATACAATTTATTTTTTATTTTCATTTATCACCATTTTGCACTTTTTTGTTAAAAAACTCCGAGTTTCTCCTTAATTCAAAATCTAATGGGACAAAGAGAGTATGTATGTTAGGTCTCTAAAAAGGGGTTTGTGTTTGGTCAGATTTCTGTCACATACAGGAGCAAGATGGAGCAGTAAGCGATTCATACTGCGACCCATCCCCACAATTTGCACAATACCCATGCGCATCAGGCAAGAAGTACTTCGGAAGAGGACCCCTTCAACTCTCATGGAACTACAATTATGGTGCTGCTGGAAAAGCACTTAAATTCAATGGTTTAGGGAACCCAGAAATAGTTGGTACTGATGTCAATATCGCTTTCAAAGCTTCAATGTGGTATTGGATGACTAATGTTCATTCAGTTGTTAACCAAGGTTTTGGAGCAACCATTAAAGCTATTAATGGTGCCCTTGAATGCAATGGTAAAAATCAAGATAAAGCCAATAGTCGTGTTCAATATTACAAAAAGTATTGTGCTACTTTTGGAGTCTCTACTGGCTCTGGTAGCCTTACTTGTTAAGAATATCATTAAAATATTTACTACTAATTTACTAATATATAAACGTGTTTTACTTATTATTTAATGTGATATAAATATATATAT